>JZKD02S1179083.1:514176-529166 GCA_000966675.3 Picea glauca | reverse complement strand
TATGTGTTGGTTGATGGAGTGATCAACACTCTTATTATTCAGTACTGATATGATGGCTATAGTATACTGGTTGTTTATACATGATTGAGTAGCATTCATATTGTGTGGTTGAGAAGTATGAGAAATATATTGGAGAGATTGGATGTGTTGTGATTGACTGTGGGTTAGACTGGACAATGACAGAGAAAATATAATGTGATTGTAGGTTGCAGAGAATCTGAGTGTTTGATGAAAAAGAAAAACCCTAAGCTGCTCAGAAGGTATACACTTGCTACAGTATAGACTGGCCACATACATATGCGGGCTGCACTACTGGTAGGGCGCGTACATACGCGTGCTTCACTACCGATAGGTCACGTACCTGTGACAGATTGAAATATGTTGAGATTGTTGCCTCTTCTCAGTTGGTTCTGAGTGTGTAAGATGACTCTTGCATTATAGAGCTGGTTCTCTTGTAGAGTTGTGCTCTATTCAGTTATAGATGATAAAACCAAGGTTTGTAGTTCGTAATAAAAAGAAAATTGTACATACATCTTGTGTTCTTTGTGTTCCTTGTGGTGATGACTTGTTGATGGTATATTGTTGATATATGTTGCTGATATGTGTTCACATTAAACTAATTTTAAATGACAACAATGAGTACTGAGTTAATGGTGATTTCTAACTAATGAGTTTTGTGTAAGAGGGAAGTTTTGGGAAAAGAGACCTACATTGTTCACCCCCCCCCTCTCAGTGTAGTCCGTGTGTCCAACAATTGGTATCAGAGCAAGCCTTCACTATAAGACTTAACAAGATTGGAGGATATCCATGGACACACAAATGGATGATGAAGTTCCAATCCTTGATGAGGAAAACTATTCTACTTGGAGAATAAAGATGAGAGTGCATTTGAAAAATGGGAGTAGGTATTTGGAAGGCAACCATTGGTGGATCAGTTCAATTGAAGAACAAGTCATAGTATGCAGCTCAAAGAGAAGGAAAGAGAATGAAGCATTGGCTCTCAAGACCATTCTTAGTGGACTCTCAAGTCCAATCAAAGAGAGCATGGGACAATGCACTTCCGCCAAGGATCTATGGCTAAAGCTAGAGGAGAAATATCAAATCAAGAAGAAGAATATTGAAGACCACTCCATCAAGATCAATAAAGATATTGAAGACATTTCAAATGAAGGCAAAGAATCATGTAATGATATTGGAAAAAAAGAATATCTCTCAAACAAAGGTATATAATCCTCAAAAACCCTTGATTTCAATGATTCTAAATGTGATGATGTTGAATGGTTCTCTACAAGTGAAGAAGGAAATCTAGAAGTAGTTTGTGTAGAATTGATTGATTGTTATCCCATGGAAGAAGTAGAAGAAAAACTATTGGAGCTTAAAGAGAAAGTTGAAAAAAGTCTATATGAATATAGAAATGACCACTATTATATATATTATAGCTATCTTCAGATAACACTAAGAAGTTTCCTAAGAATAATCAAAAACATGTTTTGAAATTGAAAGAATTGCTCAAAGAACAAGAAGAAAGTAAAAGGACTCAATTAGAAGAAAAGGAAGAAGAGATCAAAAGACTAAAGAATGGAATAGGAGAAAATAAGAAGGTAGATGATGAGATTAACAAAAGTCATGAAGTTATTGTCCATCTCAAGACCCAAATAGAAGAAGCCAAAAGGGTAGAAGAACTACTGAGGAATCAAATAAATGAAAAGGAAGAGTCATGTCATAAGTTAGAAGCTGAAGTTGTTGATCTTAGAAAGAAGGTAGAGAAGTCAAATAAATTCTTGAATAGCTCACTAATCTTGAATGAGATATTGGAAAGTCAAAGATCACCTAATGATAAATCAGGTCTTGGATACAAGAGAGAAGCTACACATGTTGAAGTAAGCACCTCAAAGAATCACAAGGTAAGTCCCTCACTCTCAAAGGATGAAGACAATGTTGCAAGGCAACCACCCACACAAGGCAAGAAAACAACAAAGAAAGAAAGA
Organism: Picea glauca; assembly: GCA_000966675.3. Classification (NCBI taxonomy): domain Eukaryota; kingdom Viridiplantae; phylum Streptophyta; class Pinopsida; order Pinales; family Pinaceae; genus Picea; species Picea glauca. Next base: position 527,178 of record JZKD02S1179083.1, on the reverse strand, counting down.
CATAAAGAAGGATGGACACCAAAGCAAAGGTATGAAAGTGTTTTTCATGGTCAATATTATTCATGCAATGAATATGGTCATAAAGATTTGGATTGTAGATCTTATGCAAGGAGAGGAAATGGAATATTTCATAACACCATAAGGTGTTGGAGATGTGATCAAGTAGGACACATTTTTGTTCACTGTATGAAATGCTACAACTGTAGTGGATTTGGTCACAAATCCCAGGACTGCTAGAACAAAAGAAGAAAGTCCATGATGAGGACTTCATATGGCATAAATAGAAGAAGGACTGAAGTAAGGAAGGGAGACATTTTTGCAAATATGGAAGCTCAGAGCTCAAGTTATGAGAAGCAGAGACACCTTGAAAAGTGGGTGAAGAAGACTGAACAACCAGAGCAGAATGGAAGCCTTAAGGGAGGCTCAAGTGTGTCATCCTCAGAGGCATATGTGGGTGACAGTGGTAACAGTCACATACATATGCATGCTGACCTTGAATAGGTCACGTACATACGCGAGTTGTCTACACAACAGGCCGCGTATATGTGGTAAAGCCTTGGGAAAAAGGCTATGCACTTGGGTTGCAACTTGATGTGATGGTATAACACTGTGTTGCAGGGTTTGATACTATTTGTTGCAGGTTCTGACATTGTTTGTTGCAGGTTCTCATGGTTTTCATATTGGATTATGTAATGTGATGATAAAAAATTAAAAGGCTATCTTGGATGCATAACACTAACCCATGAGTGTGGATTAAGGCATTCTCTATTGAAGAACAATGTTGGTTATGACAGTGAAGTTATGGCACCTTGGTTATATGATATATCATGATGATGCTAGCTAGAGATGTTATTGATCTATTGGAGCATACTACTAGTACATGTATTGTTGGATGCTTAGTATTTTATGTAGTGCATGGAGGTTTGAGGCTAATCTGTTGGGGTACATGGCTGGTACTTATTTGAGTTTCATTGACATATCTTATGATGTGTTATTGGAGGCACACTTGTTGGATATCATGGTGCATGCATTTGGCATATGATTGGACTACATATTGGGACATGTAGTTGGTGAGTTGATGAGGTGATGATGTTGTACATCATTGAGGAGTCATAGCTTGATCTATAGTTGATGCATGATTGATACACTTCTAGTACATTGGTAGAGGCACCTACTAGCAGTTTGATTGACACATGTTTTATGTGATAAACTTGGCATACATGTATGAGGACACATATTGATTATGGTTCATCTTATTGTGGTATTGATGCATGGTTGATGTACTTTCTTGGTGCAAGTGGTGATGCATGTTTAGTGCATAAATCTACACTCATAGATGGTATATGTTTGGATGATTGGTACTTGGATAAAAGTACACCATTGGTATTTGTTTGAGATTCATGGTTGTGGCACTTGGTTCATGGTAGAGACATATCTTTGGTGATATGACACTTGGTTGTGTCACTTGGTTCATGGTGGAGACATATCATGAATGATATGACACTTGCTTAGCATATTGATAGAAGCACATGTTTGGCATATTGATAGATGCACATGGTTGGCTTATTGGTAGATGCACATGGATGGCATGTTGACAGAGGCATATGGTTGATACATTTCATTGATGATATCTTATGGCACATTGTATGATGTTGATGTACATAGGTGAGGTGAATGGTGGAAACATTTTGGTACATGATGTACTTGGTTGATATTTTGTTCATGATTCTTTATTTTCATATCTTTGATTCATGATGTATGGTATGACACAAGTTTGATGCATGGACAGGTCCAAGGATCATCATAGAGAGAGTGGTTGATCTATGATCCGACTGAAGATAGGGGGAGACATTCCCATAAGGGGAGTCATTTTTCTTCCCATGATTCTAGGAGGAGATACTTATTAGATGCATACCTAGAAAAGAGACCTATATTTGAAGAAAAAGAACAGAGGCATAATTCCAGGGGGAGTGATGCTCATAGGGGGAGCATGAGCGATGTATTTTCAGCATTACATTAGATTGATATCCCTTGTTCAAAAGGGGAGATATTATTCAAAGGTATCCAGACAAGGGGAGAAGCCCCAAGGAGAGTTCAAGCAAGGGGAGCAGCCCCAAAAGGAGAATGTCCCTTTTCCATTGATGTCAAAGGGGGAGAGATAGTCACATTGATGTGATTGATGTTTAGTAATAGGGAGAGATAGTCATATTGATATGATTCATGACTATTGATGTAGAGAATTCCTTGTCTACATTTTGACATCAATAATTGGTGTTGACATCAATGTTCGTATTGCCATCAATGCCAAAGGGGGATATTGTTGGATCATGTTGTCATTGATGCCAATGGTTTGATTGATTGATGTCAAGTGATTGAGTGATTGATTGATGTAGTTATTGATTGATGTCAATGGATTGATTGATAGTATTGATTGATTGATTATTTATGAACAATGTATATGTATTGTCCTTGATCAAAATGATAGATGTCAAGTGGAAACCAATCGATGAAGATGGATCAATAATTTATCATTGATATGATGCATAGATGAAGATGGATCAATGAGTTGTCATTGATACATGATGAAGATGGATTCTTTGATATATGATACATATTTTGTTTGATGTAAAGATGACTCATTATTTTCCTATCATGGTTGATAAGAAGTACAAATGGATGAACTCCAAAGTGGTCCCCTTATGGTGAAAGACCTCACGGGAAGACACTTTGCGGTTGAGTTGTGGTTGAGATAACCCATGATTGTATGTGGAATAATGATATGAAGATCAATGATTTTGTTGGTGAAACTATCCTAGATGGACAGTGCTTGTCATGCCATTTTCGGTGGTATGTGGAATGCCACATAACTCCTCACGGTTTGAGATTTACGGCCTTACGAAGTTGGAGGAACCCCATGTGTTGGCTTGAAGCCCCAAATGGTCAAAGAAGTCAAATTTCTTGAAAAGAAGAAATCATTATTTTAATGATAAATTAAAATGACAAAGTCAAGAAGGATTATTTTAATAAAGTAATGGAGAACTTTCTATTTATGGAAAGTGATTAACCCTAAAATGAGGAAGTGACCTAGATGTGGGTTAAGTGACCTAGAAGATGAAGAGTATAAATAAGAGGCTAGGGTCTCTTGTGAATATACACTTTATGAATATCTCTTGAGCATGATTGAAGATCTATTCAGAGAGAGAGATTGTCTAGAGGATCCGATGAGTGCATCAAAGTCTCAGAAAGTTTGAGGTCATGACGACAGTAGTCTCGAAAATTTAGAAACACTAGTTTTTGAGGTATACACAAGATGATTTGAGCCAAGGAATGTACATACGTGGGCTGAATGAGGACACGACACATACAGTGGATGAGGTATTGAAGATCTGCGGTTGAGCTGATGACAGGCTCTTGGATGATGAAGCAAGATCCAGATATGTATTCTATGAGCTCAGATCTGCCATAGAAACTCTAGTATGGTTTCATTATTTGTATTGATGGATACTTGTGTTTGTTGTGAGGTGAATTCTTGAGGCATTCTTGGTGTGGCTGTTGTGATGTGGTATGTGTTGGTTGATGGAGTTATCAACACTCTTATGATTCGGTACTAATATGATGGCTATAGTATACTAGTTGTTTATACATGATTGAGTAGCATTCATATTGTGTGGTTGAGAAGTATGAGCAAGCTTTTGGAGAGATTGGATGTGTTGTGACTGATTGTGGGTTAGACTAGGAAGTGAAAGAAAAAAGAGAATGTGATTGTAGGTTTTAGAAAATCTGAGTGTCTGATGAAAAAGAAAAACCCTAAGTTGCTCAAAGGTATACACTTGTTGTAGTATATACTGGCCATGTACTTACGAACGCTGCAGTACTGGTAGGGTGGGTACATATGCTTCACTACCGACAAGTCGCGTACCTATGACAGATTGACATATGTTGAGGATTTTTGCCTCTTCTCAGTTGGTGCTGAGTGTGTAATATGAGTCTTGCATTATAAAGATGGTGCTCTTGTAGAGTTGTTTCTCTTTTTAGTTGTAGTTGATAAACCCAAGGATTGTAGTCTGTAATAAAAATAAAATTGTACATACATCTTGTGTTCTTTGTGTTCCTTGTGGTGATGACTTGTTGATGGTATATTGCTGATATATGTTGCTGATATGTGTTCACATTAAACTGATTTTAAATGAAAACAATGAGTAATGAGTTAATGGTGATTGCTAACTAATGAGTTTTGTGTAAGAGGGAAGTTTTGGGAAAAAGAGCCCTACACTGTTCACTTCCCCCCCTCTCAGTGTAGTCTATGTGTCCAACACTCAGAATGTATGCGATGGACAAACCATCAAAATAGGAATATTATATATACTTAGTGGAATTTTCTTACAATAATGTGTATCTAGACTCTATTGGGTTGTTTCATTCTTTGGAGTGAAAGTCTAGTCGAGGTGGATCGACTGATAGTTGAATTTGAAGGAATTGACAGCAAGACGAAGGTTGAGGTGGTTCGATCGTGTAATGTCGAAGTCAAAAGAATCAACATAAATTTGAAGGTTGAGGTGGTTCGAGCGGGTAAAGTCGAAGTTAAAAACATCAACAACAAGTCAAAGAGATCAACCGACAAGAGGTTGACAACCGGGTGTGTGGCAACCGACTGAAGACCGAATGAAGGTCGACTGGTAGTCAACTGGTAATCCGACTTGGTAATTGACTGTAACAGAATACCGAGATTCGCGGGATTTGTAGCCAATGATCTACATGGATATGTAACCATATTTGGGAGTATTTTAGTTAGGGTTTTTCCTACTGTAAATCCTATAAAGAATACATGTTGTAATGCTGTAAAATATAATCATAGAATAGGCAAGATTTAGAGGTTTTTGGTCATGCAGATGTAATCTGAATTGGATACAAGGTTTTTCTTGTGTAAAACAAGAAGGTATGATGTCGATTGTGTCTTAGATGTGTACGAAGGTTAGGCATGTAACCTTTTATTATAAATGAATAAGAAAAAAGAGAGTAGAATTCTCAAGGAATGCTGGTTTTTTCGGTTTGGGTTTCTAGGGTAAAATATCTATGTATTGTGTGTTTTCTTTGTCATTTACTTTCTTGATTAAATATTTCTTCCTCTCTTCTGCTAGGTTTAATCTCGAAGTGTTCCTCATTCCCTAACATGTGGTATCAGATCTTGGTTTAACAACCTTGGATCTAAGCTAAACCCTAGGTTCAGTAAGATTCATAAGTCAAAAATATTTAAAGATTTTGTTAAAGAATGGCAAGAAACTCGAGAATAGAGATAGAAAAATTCAATGGCCGAAATTTTGAGCTTTGGAAGCTTAAAATTGAAGATCTCCTTGTAAACAAGAACAATGGGTAGAATTCTATATAGATACCATGCCGACAGGTATGTCGACACAATAATGGGAGAAACTCAAGAGAAGGGAAAGGAGTGCGATTCAAATTTGTCTTGCATATTCGGTACTGCTGAATTTCTTAAGTGAAGATTCGACCAAGAAACTGTGGGACAAGTTGGGGAGATTGTACTAATCGAAATATTTGGTAAATAAGTTTTTTCTCAAAAATAAATTGTATCTTCTAAGGATGAGTGAGGGAAGTTCGGTGACTTAGCGTTTAAATGTGTTTAATACAATTTTAAGCCAGTTATCTTCTATGGCTATTAAAATCATTGAGGAGGATAAATGTGTTAGCATGTTACATTCTTTTCCACACTCTTGGGATAGCTTAGTCATGGCTATAGGGAGAAATCCAGCCACACCAGTGCTAGAAGACGTGGTTTCATCTCTACTATTAGAATAAATGAAAAGGAAGAACATGGAAGGATCAACCAAAGATGCATTAGTGGTGAGAGGTCGACTGGTTGATAGAGATAAAGGAAAATTCTTTCGTATACATTCTAAGTTGAAGGGTAGATCTAAATCCCCTTCTCAGTTGACGAGAAGATGATGGAAATGAAGTAAAGATGGGAATGAAAAAAGGGACTGCAAGTCGAAGGCAATGAAAGTTAGTACAAGATCCAACGAGAAGAAGTCGACTAAAAGAAAGATGACTCCAGATAAGGAAGACAATGTGTACCTGGCATCAATCAACACACAATCAGATCAAGATGTTTGGTTGATCGAATCAGGAGCATCCTATCACATGAAATCGCATAGAGAATGGTTCTGCAAATAACAATGATATGAAGGAGGATATGTGTTCTTGGGGGACTACTCGACAACCAAAATTTTCAGACGAGGAAGAGTTAGAATGATACTGTAGGATGGGAGGAGCAGAACACTTCCAGGTGTGCTACACATTCCAAGTTTGGAAAGAAACATGATATTTTTCAGAAAGATGAGTGATGCAGGGGTGCACACTCTATTTTAAAAGGATTCGTGCAAGATGGTTAGAGGTGCGATGGTATTAATGAAAAAATTTCATATTTGAACACTATACAATTTATTAGGGAGTGTAGACTCGATTGAATGCAACAAAATAAATGTTCCTAAAGTCAACTCGAATCGGGATGAGTCGATTCAAACTGAGTCGACAAGTCATCATAAAGTCGACCTGACCATGCTATGGCACAAGAGGATGAGACATATTGGAGAAAAAATACTAAGAGATATGCATAACAAAGGTGTGGTTGAAAATTTTCTTGAATGTAATTTAGAAGTCAAATTTTGTGAACATGGTATATATGGAAAACAAAGTCAGGTAAGGTTCCCATCTGGAGTGACAAGGGCAAAGGGGATTCTAGAGTTGGTTTATAGTAATGTGTTTGGCCTTGTTTCAATGCCTTCACTTGGTGGATCCCTGTATTATGTCTCCTTCATAGATGATTTTTCCAGGAAGACATGGATATACTTCTTGAGGAAGAAAGAAGGGGTTTTCGAGAAATTCAAAGAGTTTGAATCTCTTGTAGAAAAACAAAAAGATAAGAAGATTAAGGTGCTAAAATATGACAATGGTGGTGAATTATGTGGAAAATAATTTGATTAGTTCGACAAACAGTGTGGCATAGCACGCCAAAATACCTCACCATATACCCCACAAAAAAATGGAGTTGCTGAGAGAATGAAAATAACATTGATGGACAAGGAAAGGAGCATGATCGGTGGTGTTGGGATTGCACAAGAATTTTGGGTAGAGGCAGTCGACACTACAAAATATCTATTGAATATGTCTCCTTCGTTGGCACTAGTTAACAAAACTCCACATGAGGTATGGTTTGGTAAGAATCCTTTGGTCACACATCTCAAAGTATTTGTTTGTGATGCATTTGTGCATGTTCCCAAGAAAAATATGAGCAAGAGGGACAAGAAGGAAGTCAAGTGTATTTTCATTAGATACAAAGAAGGAATGAAATGATATAAATTGTGGAATCCTGCATCAAGGAAAGAAATGTACAGTCGATATGTGGTCTTCATAGAAGTCGGAAGGAAGTCCGAGCTTGAAGAAATTATTCACAACAAAACAATCCAAAGAAGGTGCAGTTTGAACTAAGGAACAAAGATGACGATTCAGATGAGTCGACTGAATCAAAAGAAGAGGTGAAACAATTGACCCCAGTTGTAAGGAGGTTATAAGGAGTAATAAAAATAGTTGAAAGGTATAGTCCACCCGATTTATATTCCCCATTTGTGTTAACTACCACTGACAATGAGCCCAAGTCTGTTGGGGAGGCATTTGACTCATCAGAGGGAAAACTATGGAAGGACGCCATGATCAAAGAGATGGTATCCTTGCACAAGAATGAGACATGGGACTTAGTTGAATTACATAGTGGAAGAAATCCTATTAGTAGAAAATGGGTATTCAAGAAGAATATGAATGCAACAGGTCAAGTTGAGAAATTTAAAGCTTGACTGATAAAGAAAGGATATTCTCTAGTCAAAGGAGTCAACTTCGGTGATATTTTTTTCCCTGTTGAAAAATTAAACTCCATTAGAGTACTAATGTCTTTGGTTGCAGTATTTGATCTAGAAATAGAACAAATGGATGTAAAGACAACATTCCTACATGGGGACCTGGAAGAGGAAATCTACATGAATCCTAAGGGATTTATAGTAAAGGGAAATAAATATTTGGTGTGCAAACTGAAAATATCCCTTTACGGTCTAAATCAATCACCAAGGATGTGGTACCAAAAGCTAGACACATACATTCTTAGTTTGGGATTTGTGAGAAGCAAAGTTGATCACTGCATATATTCCAAAGAAGAAGGAGGGAGTTTCATATATATATCATTGTATGTTGACGAAATGTTGCTAATTGGAAAAAAAATGAATGCAATAAAGGAGGTGAAGAACAAGATATCCTCAAAGTTCAACATGAAATATATCGGTGCAACGAACTTCATTCTAGGTGTTAGTCTCTAATTTTGTCTTGATTTAGTGAGAAACCCTAATCCTAAACCCTTCTTACCTGCACTTCATTATCTACTTTCATTTGATTTTAATCATTGTTTTCAACTTGTTATGGTTTGCATTTTAGTTCTTTGGATAATTTCTTTAAGTTTGGAGTTGTAAGACATGGTTTTAAATGATGTGTCACTTTATATGCCTGTTTGAACTTTACAAATTCAAATTATGCTAAGTCATTAAAAGCGCTACTGGAATAGCATTATTCCCGTAGCGCAAAGACAATCATGCCTTAATATGCGTCTGTCACCCAGATTTCGTTATGATGACACAAATCGTGGTTTGAGAGTTCGCATGTGTCCCACAATATCTTTGGAATCATTTTGTGATTCAAACCGTTACATGATCGGATTTCTCTGTACCCACAAAGGACCCATTTCAAATCGTCCAATTCTCAATGATCATTATATTGAACCTATCATTCTATGTATGATTTTGCTGAATTTTAGGCACAAGTATTTGTTCAGAAGAACAATTATATACTAATAGATTGTAGGTGGAAAATTCAGAATCCGAATTGTGCCAGTTATAACATTGTGTTTTGATGGCGCCTAAGAACCTGAGGGTTCTAAACTCCTCGAAGATTATCCTCAGATGGCTCAAAGGTTAAGAGATGTCGGGTGGTTTGAATTCCTTACCACTTTTCAAGGTTACGACGAGAAGGACTCCATGGAGTTTGCACTGAAATTTGATGGTCACGAGGTGGAGATCGGGAAGATGCTGATGCTGGTGACAGAACAACAATTTGCTAAAGCTTGCAGATTGGTGGTTGGATGAGAAATATGGTGGAAGAAAGAGCACATGGTTACAAAGTTTGTCAATCAATTCCTACTTCCAGATAATCAAAATTCGAATTGGAGAAGGGGAGTTCCTCGCAGCTGGATTAGACTTGAATGGCACACTGCTCTGATCATTATCCACAGGTATATCACCTGCGAAGGTAGATTTTTACTAGTCTACCACATTAGGATATTAATGCATCTAAATGGAGATTATCCCTTAAATCTGCCTTACTTTCTACTCAAAATCTTGACAAAATTTTTAAAGAGAGTGCAGTCACTCTCCACCAATGCAAAGAGTAGCCTGTTTCATCAAGTCTTAATTAAGACTTTAGTTATGTCTTCTTTGAGAGAATTACAAAAACCCTGGAGCTGGCTCATGCAATCCTTAAATCCTAACACATAGTTCAACAAACAAAAGAAAGGAAAAGGAAAAAAAATTGTTACACAGAAACACAACATTTCAATTGATGAAACCCCTGTTAAAGAAGAAATGCCTGATATTAGGGTGACAAGGAATAACATAGGTAAAAGACCTAAGTTGGATCCAGAAATCGAAATGTTTTCTGAGGAAGATGTTAAAGGGGAAGAAGATTCAGATGAAGATTTTAATACTCAAACTACAGTCAAGCATGAATCACCATCAACCAGTAAAAGGGGCACTGCAGTGAAAAGGACAAAGGGTAAAGGTGTGTCTGCATCTCAAAAACCTAGAAGGAATTCTACTAGGGTTACCAACAAGTACAGGTTGAAGTCTAAAGCCATGTATAATCCATCGATCAAAGAATAAAACGTCATAGTTATAGAAGATCACTCTGAAGATGCTGAAGCAGGTACCAGGAAAAAGGCAAAAGGAACTCCATTTCTTAAGAAACCAGTAAACAAAGTTAAACAATTTTTTTCATCATCTACAGGACCTGTAACGAGATCTACAACTAGATTGGAAAAAGCTAAAGAAATTGCTAAAGGTATCAGTGAGATTCCTGAGAATAAAAAGGATTACCTTGTAGACTCAGATCACATACCAAATGTACCTGCAGCCATGAATTCAACAAGTTCTGATGAAGAACATAGCTCAGGATTGGTTTCTAAATACCAAGTTAAATCGAAAGAACCCAAGGTTGCCTTAAATCTGAATGAACCTGCACCTTTTGAAGAGTTCTCAGAATTCAGGGTTAAAATCAGAACTGATGAAGAAAGGATCAAGGAATTCCAGAAAACAGTGAGACAGTTGAAGAAAGAAAATGCACAAATAGAACAATGGAATGCTCGTCAACAAGAAAGGATTCAAGGTTTCAAAAAGAAGAAAAAAAAGCAAAGGGTGTTGCTCAAAGAACTCAGAGAAATAAACTTCAGACTCTATTGGCACAATGTCGTGGTTACCACAAAGCTCAAATAGAAAAATGCTAAAGCTACTGCTGTGATTATATCCTAAAGGTTTCATGAAGATTGCTACAATCATAATTTTGATGTTTTCCAGGAAATATGGAAGTGTCTACTCATTTTTGGCTCGTGAAATGCAAAGACCTCGAACTGTATGACTAGATCAAACTGATCCCTATTTTGTAGAATCAAATGTAATGCTGGCAAGATCATACAATATCAAGTTGTTGAGCAATGATCTATTTTTGGATTGTAAAAGCTCTTTTTGAGCTAACTTCCCTAGTAGATAGATACTATTTGGATCTAGTCATTAAAAGTACACTAGATGATAGGATCTAGAGGTTTTATGGATAGTTTAAATAGGCAGAGGAAAGACTATGTTGAGGGGAAAAAATTGGAGACCCAGAGGACTTTTTTGTGAAACTCCTTGTAAAGGCATTTATGTTCTATTTGACACTTAATAGAAAAGGCATATGGATGGTTAGACACTCTTTTCTACTCTGTTTTTCTTTTTTCTTGCTTGAATTCATTATTTAGACTGCAATGCATTTGTTTCTTGATTTTTAATTAATACAATAAAGAATTTGTTGTGGGAATTAATTTCAAGTTTTGATTTCAAGCTGATGTTCTTGTTTCTTTTGATATTCCAAGGCAAGAAATTATGTGAAATTAAGAAATTGAAGGCTTCATCTTCTCTTTTTTTTATTGGTTTAATCCATCTATGTGTCTATCTTTTATTCAATCAATGGGATATGTTATGTTCTGATCTTCATTTTCATGTTATGTTATAACCTTGAGCTAGTTTTCAACCACCTTATTCAAAAAACCAAATTATAAAAACCTTCTAAACACTTTGCAATAAACTGATGATGCCCTAGTTTGCCCTCTCACAGTTAAGTGCAACTTTAGGGACTAACATTTTTGGCACTGTTCCCGGGGATGGAGACACGAAGTATTTATCCCTTGGAGAACGACAATGATTAGATCTGCTTCTTGATGGTGAACAGGAAGGGGATAGATACATGACTGCAGATCTTTCACCATGGTGACTCCAATGTCTAAAGATTAATAGGTGATTCCACTGGATCCAAGCATGGAAACCATTTTGGCTCAAAGGTTTTCTTTTTATGATTTTTTAGATGCCATTGGTTTTCCAAACCCAATTCCTAGCAGAGATGAATGGGAAGGTACCCTTCCTACATTTAAAGGCGAAGATTGGGAGGTTCCGGCTGAGCATCTGCTAGATTTTCATGAGTTTATTCATGAACGTCAGATTGTGCATGAGGATGTCAAGATCAAGTTTTTTAGATACTCATTGAAGGGAGCAAACCTTGACTGGTGCAGATCTCTTCCAACTTCAAGTATTAACTCATTGGCAAGTTTTCATAATGCTTTCAATATATTTTGTAAAGAAGATTTTTTAGCTGAAAGTCTTTTTGAAAATTGTTGTGATGAATTTGATAAGCATATTCAACAGAAAGAAAATGTTTCTTTTGATTGCAAGAATGAAAATCATGTTGTTGAGGAAGATTTTCCAAATCTAATTGATAATAGGAAAGATGACTGCATAGTTGTGAATGCATTAGATTTTGTTTCTGATGCACYTGTTGTCTTAGATCTGAATGAAAAAATAGTTGAAGAAGAGGTCTTTCCTCAACTCCTTCAAGTGGATTCCTATGATATGTTGTTACATGTGATTAAGGAGGAAAATCAAGAGGCTTCTCATCAAGAACAGATATATGCGGCAACATATGGCAATGTTAGATTTGATCAATAGGTTTATGAGAACATTTTGCCCATTTGTCATGTATAGTCAGAACCAGTATATGGAAGTATCGAGCAACAAACAGAGGTAACCATTTTTAGTTATCAATCTACTTCTTTCTATGATCCAGTAGCCATTTATGTGGATTTATGTTTCTCATAAGATTTTAGCCTTGCTATTTTTGGAATTAAATCAGATGAGGGTTGTAGGTATGTATTACAAATTAAAATTCAGTTACACATAAAGAATTCTTCTCTGATATCTATCTACGTTGAAAGAGCTTTGGTAAATGGTTTGATGTTATCATGGCTTCATTGGAAGCATGATGTCACATGATGAGCCAGTTTTTATTGGTTAGAAGTAGGAATAGATAGAAGAATAAGATTGCCTTCAAGTATGAGATTCTTTTCAGTCTGTTGGTTTGCAGCAGAAAATTTGGTTTCGGTTTTGAAATAAAGACTCCATTCCCAATGCATATAAAGAACTATTGACAGAGGTAGTTTTGGCTTCAAATGAGGAGCAGAGTTACAGAAGTTTGGGCCAGATTTGAATGATATTGAATGACTCCATAACCCAATGGACTAGGCACAACACAAAAGAATGTGAATGTTTGTAGAGACAAAAGTTTACAGGTTGCGTTACATGGATGCATAGA
>JZKD02S1179083.1:476619-496655 GCA_000966675.3 Picea glauca | reverse complement strand
ATGTGTTTAATAACAAAAGTAAAATTTTGCATAAATTCTAGCCATTTGGCATGTATCTGATTCAACGTTTCTTGCCTAGTAATAAATTGCAAAGCAAAATTATCACTGTACAAGATCGTCTATTCTGTTGAAGGATAGAACTATAAGTTGATGATCCTCTCGTGTACTAAGTCTCAGATGTAGTGAATGTGGATATCAATGTGCTTCGTCTGCTGCCTCAGAACTGGATCTTTGCAGAAATTTAGAGTGCTCTGGTTGTCACACTAGATGTTGATCGGTCGATGAAACTGAATGCCCAACTCAGTGAGAAAATGTTGTAGCCACATAGCTTGAATGGTTATTTTAACTACCCCTCTGTACTATGCCTCGGCTGAGTATAGAGCAATGAAATATTTTTTTTTTCTCGACCAACAGATAGGCCCAGAACCAAGACTGAGTGAGTAACCATATATGGACTTGCGATCAGTGCTATCACCAACCCAGTCAGAATCAGTAAACCCGATGGGATATAATGTAGAGTCAGATGCATATGAATCCCAAAGGTAATGGTGCCCTATACATAACGAAGGATACACTTTGTAGCCTTCTAATGTAGCTCATGGGACTCCTGCATGAGCTGAGAAACTGCACCAACTGCATATGAGAGGTTTGGTATGGAGTGTGTGAGATATAACAAGCTCCCCACTAGCTGTCTGTACAGTGTGATGTCAACCAGTGGAGTCTCCTCGCCATCCTTAAGTTTGACTCCTGATAGGAAAGGAGTCAGAGCAGACTTGGAGTCTGTCATGTGAAATCTCTCAAGGATATCTCATGCATACTTGACTCGAGAGAGTTTAATGCCTGATGCATATTAACTGATCTCGAGTCCAAGGAAGAAGTGTAGTGGACCCATGTCCGTTATCAAAATACTTTCATGTAGAATCCTCTTGACTGTAGCAATTACTGAAGTTGAGCAACCGATGATCAACAAATCATCAACATACAGAACTAAAAGTAGAAGTGAATTATCCATCTTGAGCATGTAGACATTCAGGTATAATTTACAATGTACAAAGTTCAGTGAAAATAGGTAGTAGTCCATCATGGCATACCATGCCCTCAGAGCCTGCTTGAGGAAATAAAGAGACTTCTTCAGTCGACAGACCAAAGATGATTCCTACATAAGTACACAGGGATGCTCCATATAGATCTCCTCAGAGAGATCACCATGAAGAAATGTATTCTTCATGCCGATATGATGGAATTCCCATCCCTTGGTTTCCGCAATGGCATGCACCAATCGTATGGAATCCATATTCGCTACTGGAGTGAAGGTCTCATCATAGTCAATACCATGAATCTGCTGAAATCTTTTGGCAAAAAGCCTAGATTTGTATCTGCCGATCTGTCCATCCGCTGCGCTCTTGTTCTTATATACCCATCTGCATCTAACAAGTTTCCTCCCAGAAGGAATGGGAACCAGATCCCAAGTCTAGTTCTCAAGGATGAATTTGTACTCCTCTTGCATGGTGGATTCCCCAAAGGGATTTCCAGCAGCCTCACCATAAGAGTGTGGATCTGAAGACTGAACCAAGAAGAGATTCTTGGAGGGAAATGGTTTAGTGGAAGTGAGTGCAACAAGAGGCTCCTATAAATTAGATCAAGTCCTCCTAGTATCAACTGGATCACCAATGAGATCCCCTGCATCTTGAAGAGTAGTCTGTGGCCACTTGTGCCTCTATTCTGGCTCTAAAACTGCATCTGGATGCTCTGAATCTACATATGACTATACTGAATCTAAATCTGAATCATCCGAGTCCTGTGAATCATAACTCTCATTTTAATAAGAGTCGACATGTGCATGCTCATCATCTCAGACAGGTGGAATAATGAAGGTGTCTGCATGTGGCTGCTGAGGTGCATGCGAGACACCTTCCTCGAATTGGACACTGCGCTCAATGATGAGTTGGTCTAAGGAAAGATCAATAAGCATATATCCCTTCACACCATCGGAGTATCCAAAAAAAATACACTCAGTGCTCTGTGGATCAAGTGCCTTCCTCTTTTTAGAGGGAATTTGGGCCCATGCACGTGAACCAAAAATATGAAAGTGGGTCACTTCCGGTTTGAGGCCGCTCCAAGTCTCATAAGGGGTTCTTATCCTTGACAGATCTATGGGGAGATATGTTTTGGATGTATGTTTCACAATTAAGTTCTTCAGCCCATAGTATCCATGGTAGTGACTTTTCATGCAACATGCAAGATGCCATCTCCTTTAGATATATATTTTTCGACTCAACAACTCCGTTTTGTTGTGGAGTATAGGGAACTGTATGTTGTAATTGAATTCCTGCCTCATGGAAAATATTATGGATATCATGATTTACATACTCTCCTCCATTATCAGGTCGAAGGAATTTTATCTTCTTTCCAGACTGTGTCTTAACCAAGGCTTTGAAATCTTTGAGGTGTTGAAAGACCTCAGGTTTTTTCCTGAGAAAGTAGATCCATGTAAAACATGAGAAATAATCAACAAAAATGAGAACAAACCTCACTTTTCTAATGGATGGATGCAGAAAAAGGACACATAAGGTCACTGTGGATCATATCTAAAGGTGCAGAAGCTCGCTGAGACTTTCCTTTGTCAAATTTCTCTTGAGGGTGTTTTCCGAGAACACATCCTTCACATACTCCCTTGGATAAATGGATGTCTGGTAGATCATCAACCAATATTTTATTTCTATGTTGTTGCATGTATCTGAAATTCAAATGTCCAAACCTTTCATGCTATATCCTACTACTTTCATCAACATGAGTAAGTAGTAAAGCATAATTGGGTTCAATGAATTCAAAAAAAGTATACAATCTTGACTGATGATTTACCTCACTGGTAGAAAACCTTGAGTTGGTTTGCATGTCATATATGTACATAGAATTTGGTGTGAATATGACTTTCTTTTTGGTGCTAGAATTTTTCATCTAATACACAGAGAGAAGGTTGATGAAAAGTTTGGGAACGTGCAACACATTCTTGAAGCTTCCGTTGGTGATTTCAATCTTTCCTTTGCCGGTGAATTCGACAGAAGAGTTGTCCCCCATCAGAATAGGAGGACCTTTACATGCATATAATGAATAATATACTACTTTTGAGGCATCCATGTGATGTGATGCTCCTGAATCTACGATCCAAGCATCGGGAGAGGAGTCTATGGCAATCAAGGCATGGCTAGAATTGCCTTTCTTGGGATTTAGATCTTCTGGTGTCTTCTTCTTGGAACCCTCGGGGATGCAATATCCAAGGTTGTTTTTCTGAAGTATTTGAGACATTAGATATATTTGTTTTTTCATGCATGCATATTCTAGATGGAATCCTTTGTGTCAATACATGCATTTCTCCCCTTTTCTTCCCTTTTCCCCTTTGGATCCAGAGGCATCGGTGAAGGGTTTTATGTACCCTTCCTTCTTCGGATGTGCATGACATTTATTTTTGTATTTAAATTTATATTTCTGATATTGGTGGCTGCCATCTTGCATAATAAGTGCATGTGCCTTTGGGCCTTTGAATTTTCCCATGTTGATGAGCTTAGTTTTCTCTTGTGTTAGGGATTCGATAAAGTCCTCAAGAGAAGGCATCGTCCAGGTGGCTCTAGAGGTGAATCTGACAGAATGGAATGTGGATATGAATACAAATAATTCAGGACCAATTTTGGAGAGAATGGTCATAACCATTTGTTTCTCCTACTTAGATTTATCAACCCCGCAAGCTTTGAGTTGCGACAGTAAATCCTTGAATTTTGTAAAGAAATCTTGGATATTTTCGAATCTTTTTGGATCCAATATGAGAATTTACACCTCCAGCATGTGTCTCCTCATATCATCCTATTTTCCAAATATCCCTTCCAAGGTGGTCCAGGCTTCATTGGGAATCTTACAGGAAGATATGTGAAAAAGGAGATCGGGAGAAATAAGACTGCAAATCGTTTCGAGTGCTTCATCCATCCGATTTAAGTACTTGGATTTTTCTATGGTTGATGTCGGTTATGTATATGTATTCAAAGTTAATGTATACAATCCTCTGGTTCAGAGATGAATTATTATTCTCTCCTTCCATGCAAAGTAGTTGTAAGGTGTAAGAATGAATTCTTTTTGGAAATCCATCTTTCCGTTGTCTTCAATCTTTTGTACCTGCAAATATTTTTGGTGTAGCTTTTTCTTAGCAGTTTGTCAAATATGATACCATGTAAATGTGTTGAACCTACACATAATATATCTATCTAGAAAATACTACACACATTTGCAGAGATAAATTGAGAATGAAGAAGAAGGAGATAAAGAATGGAAGAATTCTCATTAACCGTAAAGAATAATGAATAATTTACACATGATATGCTCTGTATAACTCAATGAGTGTGCACTGGAGGAGAACCAATGTGCCATAGTTATGTTCTAGAGTGACCTGGACACACAACATAAGTTACAGGAGTGAACTGTCACCTAGTCTAGCTTCTCAGGCAGTTACGAGAGTGAACTAACACCTAGCTGAGTTAACTAGTCAACTAGTCTTCAGTTAACTAACTGAACAGA
This sequence comes from Picea glauca, assembly GCA_000966675.3. NCBI lineage: Eukaryota > Viridiplantae > Streptophyta > Pinopsida > Pinales > Pinaceae > Picea > Picea glauca. Next base: position 492,092 of record JZKD02S1179083.1, on the reverse strand, counting down.
GAGTAGTGAGGAGTATATCAAGAAATCAAGGGTAATGCGCCATTATAGTGATGATCCCAAGGAAATTTCACATTAGCATGGTGATGATCCCAATGTTTCATGGGGATAAAACTAATGCAACATCTAAACTTAACTCAATTAGTTAAACTAAAGTGTCGACTGAAAGAGAATATTGTCCAGGTGGAATATTCTCCCCTAAAATATAGGAAACTGGATAATGACTAATTATAACTAATAAATGATGAAAAACCTTAGGAAAAAGAAATCATAGGTGTGTGTGAAGTAACTCCAACAATTTTCAACATATTTCAAACCGACATTGTTAAAATGACTTGCAAATTCATCAATTTTATTTATATTTCTCAATACAAATTATCCAATATTCTAAGGCAAAGGAATAAATTGCTTTTTCCTTTTTTCATGGAAAAAGTGCAACCAAAAATTATATTTCCTCACTACCTTTGTGATGAATAATTTATCAAGTACATACTATGGAAGAAAGGAAGGATTTTCTTTTGAACAAAACATTCTTATGATACTATGATTTTCCATTTTCTCTATTGTCCCCTTCTTCTCTAAAAATTTGGCTGCTTCAATATATATCCTAGGATTACTTTTGCCCAACAAAAGTTTATTTAAGAATGAAAAAAAGTAATTATAAACTTCATAGAAAAATAGAGGGGTTTTATGCCTCCATAATGCCTGATACCAAAAGGTAACAGGGTCTACTTCACAATTTACCCTTTTAATGATAGTAAAATTTGGGAATTGGAAACAGTGAATGACATAAAATATCAAATAAGAAGCCATGAAGAACTTTCTATCCTTTTTATAATGTGACAATTGAGAAGCAATTTCAATAGAAATGAGCTTACCCCAATCAAAAATAACTTTCTATTGGACTGTAAGATATAAAATATATAAAATGATCTGAGATATGGAAGCAATGTTCTCCTGACCTGTTACTCTAGTAAATAACCATGCAATTTCTCGATAAGGGTTCTTTAAAGAGTCAACCTGAATTCTAGTTATGTCTTTTGGGATGGTCGCAGGATTCTCCAAGTACTCTGGAAAGAGGTCGAGCCCATTATTATGTTTCTTAAAAAAATATCTGCAATCTTCTCCTTTGAAGGTGAGAGTTGGATCTGGCAACTTTAAAATTTTACGGAATACTTGAGGAGAAAGGGAAATTGAAGATTATCCTTGGATTTGTATGATCCTTTGATTTGGTATGTACTTTTCAACACACCATGCAATAATTTACTTACAATTGAAAACCTCTGGAACACAACCAAAAAGAGAAATACCAAATGTCCAAATCACATTCATGTTTTTTTGTGCAACAGGAGGGGAGGAATAATACCAATATGCTCTTGAACACTGGAAGTTCTGATCTTCATGGCCAAAAATATTCAGAGCGTCACCATAGAACTGTTGTTGAGATGATGTTTCCATTAATTTGATACAAATTTTTCTTCGACTGGGTAATGGTTCACATAAGCCTTTTTGAAAGATAATAATAGTTCAATCCCTTGGTAAATGAGGATTAAATGAGAATTTAGTGAAAATTCCTCGAGCCTTTCGCCACTAATAACGGCCTTTTCGAAGTATTCACAACAATTGTTAGCATTTAAATAATACTTAATGTGTATTGGGAAAATCAAAGTAATGGCGGGACGGGTGTGAGAGAATTTCAATATGAAGTTTTTGTGAGCCCTCCAACTTGCGATTAGAGAAATGATCCAAGGAAACGATGTATAGATGGGAATTCGGTCGGATTCATGTGCACAAAAAAATGGAACATTTGGGAACCTAGAATCCATGAAGAAAATAAAGGTTAAGTGATGGTAGAAATGTAGAACACGGAATTTGAAGTGCAATGTGAAGGCTGTGGAAAAAGAGAGGGAAAATGTTTGAGCCTGCGTACCTGGGAGTTTGAAGAAAAATCTAAGTGTTGAAGAGGACTTATGCATAAGTAAGTGAATGGAAATGTAAATGGGACAGTTCACAAACCCAAAGGTCTGCGAAATTAAATATGGCTAAGTGTAGTAACCAATAAAGGGAAAAAAAAGCGATAAAAGGAAATGGTAAAAAGGAAAGCATAGAAGGGGGAAACAAAAGGACGTAAAGAAGTGGGAAAATAGAATGTGGGAGGGAAAAACTGAAAGAACAAAAAGGTCTCAATAGAGACATAACCACGGGGGGAGTTACTCTTCTTACCATGATTTTTTAGATCAATTATAGTGTCATATTGATAGGAGAAGTTAATCCCTTTTCAAAGGGAGAGAGAGAGCAATCAAAGGCATGCATATAGGGGGAGTAGCCCGAAGGAGAGTTCAGTAAGGGGGAGCAACCCCAAGGAGAGATAACCTTTTCTATTGATCTCAAAGGGGGAGAGATAGAAACATTGATGAGGAGTATGGGCATGAGTGTTTTCATGACTAAGTGTTTTCATCAATGTTGGTGTTGCCATCAATGCCTAACGGAGAGACTGACAGACAATTGGTCTAGATTGATGAACAATTGGCTTGAATAATTGGTTTTCATTGATGTCAACACTTGGAGAGTGATATTGAAGATTTATGTCAGCCCTTATATATTGATGTCAACCCTTGAGTATGTCCAATAGCACATTTTGGAAGCCCCAGAGATGTGGACAAGATCATTGGATAATTGGTTTATCCAGTTGGTTTAGCCAATCAATTTGAAAAATTCGTTGGATGGATGTGATGGTTATAATTGAAGAAGTCTCCAAAGTGGTCCCCTTATGGAGTATCTCTAAGAATGTAAATCACAGGAAGACACTTTGAATAATCCTATAAGAAACCCCTAGGTTTGGTTATGGGAGCCAAGTTTGGTTGAGGAATAATGTAATTAATATCAGTGAATTTGCAGGTGAGACTATCATGTATGGCTAATACATGTCGTGCCATTTCTGTTGATATGTGGTATGTCACACAGTTCCTCATGGTTGAAGATGTATGGCTTAGTAAAGTTGGATAACTCTCATGATTTATATAGAAGCCCCTAGAAGGTCAAAGAAGTCAAATTATTCTAGAAGCTCCTAGGAGAAGTTGACTAGTCAAAGTGGTTGCAATTAGGAGTTAATCATGGGTTAAGATATTGAAATACGAAAAAAATTAAAAATAAATTACTTGCAAATAGAAGTGGTGAGAATACTATTTGTGGATAAAGTGGTTGTAAGTGGAAAAAGTAGTTAGAAGTGGGTTAGCCCTAAAATAAGGAAGTTGATTAAATTAGTTAAAAGGTAACCTCTAGAGGAAGCTACTTGGAGAGTATAAGTAAGAGATCATGGGTATCTTATGAAGAGGAATTTTGAGCATATTGAATATCTATTATTTTGTGAAAGGTTCATTGTAGGTACTCATTGATACATCTGAAGTTGTGCAAGTCTAAGGTATCAAAGGAGAAGTGACGGGAAAATTTTGAGAGTTATAGAGTTTTAGAAAACCCTAGTTTTCTAAAGTTGTACATGGGATGTAGAAGGATAGGCCACGTACATCCGTAGGTCGAAAGAGGACAAGTCGTGTATATATGAAAAGGCCATAAGAACTTGAGTTGATGTTGGTGCCATGTCTCTAAAGTTTGAAGCAAGTTCCCATATCATCATTCTACAGGTTCAGATCATCTACAAAAGTTCTGGTAAGGTTACATGTTTGTTTTTATGCTTATATATTATTATGGTATGATGAATACTTGAAGCATTCTTGGTATGGTTTTTGTGATATCTATATATGGTATATGATGGTTGGTTGGATGAGTGAGTAGCATTCTATTGTATGGTATAGTTCTGATATGGTTGAGGGATATCTATGTTGTATGATGATGTATGCATGAGGGACATGAATAGGTTATTGGAGATGTTTCATTGATGACATAGTATATATGGAATAGGTTGTATGCAGTGACAAGTTACATGTGGGTGTGACAAAGGCATAAAAGATTCAGAGTTGTAGAAAACTAGAAACCCTAGTTTTTCTAAAGGTGTATGTAGGATGACAGAGGATAGGTCACATACATATGCGTGTTGTAGAATAGGTAGGTCATGTACATACATGTGATGTAGTATATATAGGTCACGTATCTGTTGACATATTTTTTTCTGTATACAAGCCGAGTATTGTACTTGAGGGTTGGATTCCTCACATCTCAGTTGGTGCCGAGATCTGCAAGCTGGGTCTTGTATTTGAGAGTTGGTTCTCTCTTGGAGTTGGTGCTAATAAACCCCAAATATTGTAGTCTCATGTAAAAACACAATACAAAAATCTTACACATATATCTAGTGCTCATTGTGTTCATTGTGATGACGATTCATAGTTCTTTATTATTGATGAATGTTGTTGATATATGTTTACATGAAAGAAACTAATTATGAATGAAAGTAATTAATTGTGATGTTTTAATTAGTTACTAACTAAAGTTTTGAAAGAAGTGTAAAAATATCCACACACTGATTCACCCCCCCCACTCTCTCAATGTGGTCGATGTGTCCAACAACTCAATGTTAGGAAAACTACTAGGAAAACAACAACAATCACTTGATGTTATAGTGGAACTCACACATGAGTTCACTCTTCAAGCATGACAACATGGCGCTTTAGTATTATGCTCCAAATATTATTGATAATTCACCCTCCATGGTTTCTCCAGCTCCAAAGCTCTTCTTTTTTGTTCTCTACTTGATGTTCATGCAAAAATTGACTTTCCAAAAATGTTATCACTGCCCATACGATTTTTTCCTTTCTTTGGATTACTTTCTTGACTTACACTCTTTCCCAAACTTATTGTACTGATTGTCTATTGGTACTTCAATTTTTTTTTAAGTGTTGATTGCTTGATTATGGAATCTTTTCTTCGTGCATTGTTTGTCCATTGGTTTCTTTGGGGATTATCCATTCATGCAGTTCTACATTAGGTGGTAGTGGGGTTGTTTTGCTGGGAACCCGTGACTCTTATGATCCTTCAATGACTACCTCTGGGGTCCTTCACTGGTGACTGGTGGTTGGAATATTTGACTCAGATGGTGTAGGATTGAAAAACTAAAATTATCGATATGATGATGTAGCCCCCGACAGTTCTAGTGGTTGTTGTAGTAGCCCCTAAAATGTTGTATGACATATGCTTGGGGATGTTTGTTTCAAATGTTGTGAGAACATATGCCATTCTTCTATGGAGTATTGTGCTTCTATCCCTACTGATTTCATTTTTCCTAGAAAATTGAGCTTATTTGTTAAAGGAGATACTTGTACTATAGTTGACTTTGCATGAAAGTTCTTCTTTGCTTCCCATGTTTTCCCTTTGATATGTTCTATATGTTTTATGTATTTTTCAATTTCCATTTGAGATTTATTTTCTTGTTTTAGCCACTCCTTCTCTTGTTCAATGAACCCTTCCTCGACTACCTTTTCTTTGATGATGTGATTTGAAATGGCCATTATGGATTTTTGGTCAGTCGTGTGTAGTCGTGTCGATCTCAAATAAGAAATCATTGACTTCTAGTATTTCAATTTGCTGTAAGTGAGGGTGAAATATGAGGGCCAATTACTGAGCATTATGTTTAAAGTGTCTTCCTGTGAAGTGACAACTTCTAGCTGTTGTTGTACTTCTTTGAACTATTCAAACTCAACATGTAAGATTGTTGTTGTTTGTCGATTTATTATGTCTTGATTGTTTCTAACTATTTGATTATGAAGTTTCTTGATTTGTTTATTTGTTCACTTTAGATGTTGAATATCCAATTGATTATTTTCATTTGTATGAATGACTACTTTGACTAGCCTTTTGATCGTTGCCAATGGGTCAATTCCCTCTATCGACTAATCTATGCCCAATTTCTCCTTAGAGAGCATTGTACAATATTTCAATATTCGTTTCTCCTTGTTTCTCTTTGTAATAAGTTAGGCGTCGTCCCTCTTGTCTCACTTCCATATTTTTGTTTCTTCTTGTTGACATCATTATATAAATTGAGAACATGTTCATTAGATGTGACTGTGGGGTCGAATACTATTTCTGCAGGTGGTTTTGTTGACCCAACTGGCATAAAGGCTATAAATGTAGTTGTTTTTGAAGAAGTATATTTCCATTGGATTGCATGTTTCTTATTTTTCTATGTTACCTTTTCTAAAATTTCTTTCTCTTGATCTTTTCTAGGCCCTTTCTCCTTTTATTTATCTACACAGTTTCCTTTGTTTGTATCATAATTTCCTTGATTTTCTTTATTAGTCTTCCCTACTTCTAGTTGTCTATCGGGGTCCTTCCTGTCATTATTTCCATTGTTTCCTTGATTTTTTGGATCATTATGTTCTACATTTTCAGTATGTTCTGGGGGATCCGACTAATTTTTTTGTAGACTTCCTTGAGGGGGATCCTCTAGTGTTGAGTTTCCATCCTCAAGAGATTTTGTACCAACATTATTATCTTTGTTTCCTTGATATTTTTTATGGTTGGTTGTTTGTTTCTATTTAGACTACTTCTCCTTCTACCTTTTCTCTCACTCTTCCATATATTTTTATGGGGGGTATGAGCCATCAAATGGGATTTTGATAGGTTCCATACCAACTAGATTTTGTGCATGGATGGTGTGTGTTGATACCTAAGTGTGTGTAGCTATCTCTCCTTCTGTATGATTTTGCATGATTGTTGCTATGAATGGGTTGGACTGAATCGACTGGATTTCTTTGCTAGGCCCAACTTGAGGTTGGGTCGAGACTCAAGTCAACTGGATTCTACTTATCCAGTGGAGTTGACTTAACTGTGGTGTGCTTCTTAGCATCTCCATTTTTTAAAATTTGTTCAACGTCTTAGAAGTGTTTCACTTCCTTGATAACTGTTATTAGGAGGGGAATACAAAATGGTTTTGTCTGACGATACTTTTCAGTGCCCTTTCCTTGATTTCTTTTTCTAATTTTCCACCTCCTTTTGTGCTCTTATTTCTTCAATAATTGGTGTAGCCTTAGGTGGTGGTGATTCCCTTGTAAGGTAAAATTTTCTTATCTTTGTGTGTTTATTCTTTGGAACATGAATCTTACATGGTTTGGGTCTGGTGATTTTCAATCGATGTGATGCAACTGGAGTCGATCGACCTGTAATCTATTCATGTTGGTCATCTAGTCTTTGTTTTTTCTACCTCCTCATTTCCACTTGCTTGTCGAGATATTTGTAGGTTTTTATTGCTTAAACATTATTCACATTCAATGAACCATAATCTCCCAAAATTGTGGTCCAATGCTCGAATTCAAAATATTTCTTGTGATAGATTTTCCCTGTCAAGACTTTTTTCTCGTTTCTTGATATTCTCGACTATTTTGTTTGTAACAGAGATGAATTTTTCCTTTAGAAGAGGGTCATCGAATTTTATTGTGGTATTTTCCTGGAATAACTCTTTCCAAATGATGTCTACACCCTTTGTATTTTCATCCATGTCAATAACCTATTTTCCCCTTGTTGTTCTTTCTTGTTGTTTTCTCTTACTCAGAGTCTTCTTTACTGGGGTGCCTCTTTCCATATCTAAATTTGGGACAATTGGAATTGTGTAGAGGGTCAATTATATTTATTCCTCCTATTTTCCATTAGTAAAGGGTGTTAAAATGGTTGATTTGTCACTCAACACCTATGGTGATATTGGAGTTTCAAATCCAAGATTTTCTTCATGTTAATGAAATATTTGAAAATTTGTCAATTGGTACTCTAATTCTTCTGGTGTCGGCCCCCCATTGAATCCACCCTATATCTTGGTGGTGTCAATACTTATTTGGATTTGGGCACTTAGTGGTAAATACCGTTTAATGTTCTGCTCAACTCTCCACTTGTGTGATACATTTTTCAAATTGTTTACCCAATGTTTAAACATTACCTTGGTTGGGAGGGAGTCTGATGAACCGACTACTCCTTATGAAAATCTCTTGTAGTTATCCATGGTTGGGATCTATCTTAAGCTGAACCTAGGTTCCCTAATTGGGATAACTTGTCTCATGGTGAGACGGATTATAAAGGATAGAAAATTGATGGCACAATCATTTTATTTACATTCCATGTAATTTCTTTTGATTAGTGCAACTAAGTGGTCTCCCTAGTTGAATTGTTCCCTTGACTAAAGTATTTTTTCAATGGGTTCCAACATTGTAATATTCACATATGAATCTATACCCGGGGTTTTGAATCATAGTGATACTATCACACATGTCCATTTTTTCCTGAGGTTGGTTACTTTACTAATTAATAGACCCTTTGAATTTGTTTCTACACCCCCCCTATGAGGTACTGAATCTAGTCATTTTAATTTTGAGTTTTTGGGACAAGAGTGCCCCCATTTGGGATTCCAATGAATCTATGTAACATTATTTGGTGATAATAACTGGAAAGTGTAACCATAGGTTCCCATTATGATATTGACTCAATAGGAACTTTGTGGCTTCCTCTTTCTAGTCGTCGAAATTTACAACCTGTGGTGCACCTAAGAAGTGTTGGATACTCACTTGCTCTAGGAAACTAGTTTCATTATTATATGCACCAACTTCCATTCCCCACATGGTGAAATTATTCCAGTGTTGTGACCAATCAATTTCTTCTATTCTAGCCTCGTGGATATTTAGCATGTGGGTTTCCAACTCAGTTTTACTTGCTCTGTCAAATTTGGATTTTTTTCTTGGTTCAACCAATGAATCCAAAACCTGGCCTCTCATCCTTGGAATGTATACATTTTCCTGTTGGTCAGGTTGAGGTTGGATTTTATGAAACTATGGAGTCAAATGCACAGTTGTAGTTTCTATTCTCTAATTACTCGGGTGCTCTAGTGTGAATAGTAGTGAGTCAAAATAGTATGTGTCATCTATATTTATAGATAGAAGGTGTATTTGGGATTTTAATTCATCCAACTGTGTCATTAATTCACATGACTTGATAGTAATTTTGGGTGTAATTTCTTGTTCATGTGAAGTAAAATTTGTGTCGACGATGTTGTGGCAGTTGAACTTGTTCCATTGTGCACTAGTTGTGCTATCGTACTCCCGGTGACCAACTGGTTCGACTAAGTCGATTTGTTTTTCTCGGGGGGTGCGTATGACTTGGTAAACTTTTTATTTATTTATTTGCTTGTGTAATCTGGTCAGGTCGTTTCTTCCAACCGATCAAGGACCTTCGGTCGAATCATCCAACCACGTTAGTTTCCTTTCTTTTATCGACTTTATTGATTCTTGGATTTCTGAGGACATGATTTCTTTGTTGATTTGATTGAATATGTTCATGCTTTTGTGAAGTATTATTTACATGCTCGCTTGCTTGATATCTTTCCTAATCACTTGATGTATAGAACTCACACTTCACACTTGATAGATTAATCAATTTAATGTTCGACTGGGTGAAGTACTTATTTTTCAGTCGACTGATTGATCTATTTATTTAGGAGATGGCGTAGATATTTCCTTGGTGCTGAATTTGTGCTAGGTTTCTATTTTTTTTCTCTGAATGACATTAGTGATGAACGAGGGCCTCTTTCTCTTCTCATGTTTGAATACGACAGGCTTGAGTGGATTTTTTGGTTGGTTTGAGTCGGTCATACAACTTGTAGTTCCCAAATAGTTGTGTACCTAATTTTGGTAACCAACTTGTTTAGTTCTTTTCTTAATTCATTCCTTAATATTTTATTACTTTTATTACTTATCCTATTTTTCTATCCTTTTTTTCTTTCTTTTCTTTTTTCTTATTTTTTCTTTTCTTTTCAACTTCAAACTAGGCCGTCCCAAAGGGATTTCAACCTATTTGGATCCTGCTAGCATCCCGAGGAGGTTTTCACTGATAGTTCATGACACTATTACTTATTGTACTTGTTTAAATGAGCCCCATTGACTAATTTCTGAAATGGGTTCCCTTGCAAGGTTCTTAGTTGTACCACTCCCAACAATCATATATCCTCGAAAACGTAAGGAATCAACCAAGCCATTTATAGCTTTTGAGGCTTTCCTTTTATGTGACTATCATATAGAAGTAACAAATCTCCTGCATTGATATATTTGTTTTTAATATGTTGGTTGTGCCAAGATTTCTACTGGTTCTTTTGATCTTCCTGATGATGTTGTGAAAGCATCCTTTCTTCCTCTAATTGATTTAGCTGGTAGATGCATTATCTTGTGTTAAGAATATGATATAATTCAAGGATAGATTCTATCCTTCCTACATTAGCGCAGATGTGTAATGGAATTACGACTTCTTGACCATAGACTAAATCAAATGGATTTTGTCTAGTTGATATTTTATATGTTTTTCTATAGGTCCAAAGTACTACTGGAATCTTATCATCCCAATCATCCCTATCGAGTCCACACATTTTTGTTAAGGATTTATGTAATGTATTTTTGAATGATTTGACAACTCCATTGGCATGTATATAGTATTAGTCATCTTCTTATGGTCGATTAGGAACTTTTTAAGTAGTTACTCGATTGTGCCATTGATAAAATGCATTCCTTGATCATTGATTAATGTTAAAGTACAACTGAATCTTCTTACTGTATTTTTATAGATAAATTTGCAAGTTGTTTCCTTTGTGCAATTTTCGATTAGTTCCACCTCTGCCCATTTATTTAAGTATTCAAATGCTGTGATGATGTATTTCACCCTTGTTATTTTTTCTCTCTTTGGGAAGGGACCAACAAAGTCAATAGCCTAAATTTCAAATGGTAAAATAAGATTTACTGAATGTAAGGAATTTTTGTTTTCCATAGAGGTCGACCCATCTTTTGGCATTTGTCACACTTCTTCACCTGTTCTTGACAGTCCTTGTGTAAGTTCAGCCACCAAAGACCATCTTTGAAGGTCTTTCTGGATGTCGTGTTGGCTTGAAAATGACCTCTCATTGGGTCTGTATGTGCCTCATTGATATATCTATGCGTTGATGTTCTAGTGCACATCTTCATAAAATAATATCAATACCTAGTTTGTAGAGATATCCATTAATGCGAGTGAATGGTGTGCTTTTAATGCTAGGATATTTATTTTGTTTGCTGAGAGATCTTCAGGGGCCTTCCCTTCTTCTATAAAATTTTAATTTCTTTAAGTTACTTGGGGGATGCTTTGACCCTAAATAAATTTTCATCTGGTAAGTCATCCTCTATCCTGGTCGGATCTTTTCCTATATCAAGTTGGGATAGATGGTCTGGGATGACATTCTTCTTTTCAAGTTGGATGACTACTTCAAATTCGAATTCTTGGAATAATAGTAGCCATCGACAATTTTTTGTTTGATGCACCAATTTATTTACTAAATATTTGAGTTCCTGATGGTCCATGAAGAAGATAAAAGAATTTTCCAATAAATTGTGTCATAATTTTTGAAGGGAAAAAATCATGGCTAGAGCCTCTCGTTTTGTTGTTAAATAGTTTCTTTCATATTTATTCAATTTAGGATTGGCATATGTATTTCAGTGATCGACCATGTTGTCATATGTCTTAGTTAAGATTGAGTCAACAACAATGTTAGAAGCATCCAAATGGACATGGAATTTTCATGACCAGTCTGGAAAGATTAATATAGGTTCTTCCACCAATTTTATTTTTAAGAGCTCAAAAGATTCATTGCATTATTGGCTTCATTACAAATCAAATTCTTTATTTAATAGTTCGTCTATGGGGAAAGTGATGTCAGAGTAATGTCAGATAAATTTCGTGTAATAATCGATATTCCCAAGGAATATTTTGATTTGTTTATGGTTGGTTGGTGGTTTCAGATCGAGAATAACTTTGATCTTGGCCATGTCTACCTTGATTCCATATTTACATATAATATGGTCCAGCATAATGCCTATACATGTGGAAAATATGAATTTTTTGATATTCAAAGATAAGTGAATTTGTCTACATGTTTCCAACATCATTCTTAACCATTGGATTATGGATGAGTTTAGGGGCTAAATTTCGCTCATGGGCTAATTTTCCATGTTTTTTCCAAAAACGAGATTCACTATTTTAAAAATGATTCGCCCAAATTCTATAGGATATAATTATTTTACCTTAAAAATCACCAAAGTTTTATAAAAACTGTATAAAATCCTTAGAAATTTGAATATTTTTACAAAAATATCGCTAAACATTTATAGTTGGCATATGAAGGATTAGTACTATTCGCCATGGTTTCTACATTTTAAAATAAATTTCCATCCTTAAAATCATCCCTGCATTGGATACGGTCTTTCAACAAGCCGTAGATGGTCCAATCATCAAAGTATACACCCATTTTTTTGTAAATGTGTTCTTGAAATGATTTGATCACTATCTAAGAAAATATAGCTGGGGAAAAATATGTATGAAAATGACCCGAATTCATAAACAAATGTAATTTTTTCTTGATCTTGTTTTGTGATAGGTACCTTGTTGTAGCCTAAGAATCCATCAGTAAAAGAATATCATCTGTGCATGGAAAATTTATTGATTATTTTGTTAGCGAATAGTGTCAGGAAAGAATTAGTTAATGTAATCTTGTTTAACCCTCTAAGTTGAAACATATTCTAATTTTATGTTCAGGGGTCCTAAATCCTTTTAAATCAATAGTAGGAACCAAACCCACCATTGAGGCCCAATTAGACTCTATATAATTTGATAGTGGAGTGGTTCTGCAGATCTGTCGATCCGACCAAATAATCGATGGGCTTTATGTAGTCATTGACATGACATCTTCTTATGAAAGTTCCTTCTTAAGTTTAAACGTTCTCTTTTTGTATTTTATTTTATTAGATGGGGCTGGTAAAAAGATGTGTGCTGGTATAAACCAGCTGGTAAAAGGGGGAATCTTAAATACTGAAGAAGGCTGAGCTTGGGATGACCCTCGTGCTCAAGCATGCAAAAAAATATTTTCACAACTGTTACAAGACTAGTACTAAGACATCAACATGATGGTATTTTAATTATTTACTGAGATACAATTATCGAAAGAAAACATACATGCAATAAAATGATGGCAAGAAAATTAGTTTCCATAGCTCTAATCACTAATCACACATTAACACAAGAATTTTCTTTCCACCATTAGAGACAAGAACTATACAAAAATTGAATCAACTAACTTATCAATATATTCATAAACTCTTACTCGTTACAAAATCCATTCATGAAACAAAGTCAGAAGTAGTTCCTCCTCAAATCCAATCACACATGCCTTTGATGAAAAACAAAAGTTTGTCTCTGGTCTTAAACAAGCTTCTCAATTAAGGTAGTTCTGAAATAGTTCTTTACAATTCCAAAAATGAGGGTCTTTGCCAAAACCATCGACCTTTTCTAAAAGGTCGATCCTCTTATTTATAACAAATCATTAACTAAAAATAACTATCAAAAGTGAAATCTTAGTAAAACAAAACATCGCCACATGGCACTTCCATATCTATGTATTCTAAGAGTCATCGAATGGTTTCACTAAAGTGGATGTCTCTTCTCATACTCTGACCATTTGACAAAGAGCTCCTCACATGTGTTGGCATATGAGAATTTGTGTTGGTCCGTCGAGGCCGAAAGAATATCCTTTACTTTTACTGCCTGTGCTTGATACTTGACTATTTTGACACTTAACTACTGTAATACTATTCAAGCCTCAATTAGGTGCTCCATGAACTGTTGTACTTGTCATGGCACTGTGTTCTCCACCTTTTCTATATTTGCAGTCCACGTCGAGTCTTGTTCTACATGTTGTTTGACTATGTCATGCAATTCAACAAAGTCCTTGGGTGAGATGAATTATGGGAGACTGATGTCTTTCATCTCCCAATTAATCTTGACCTAGGTTCTTTCAAAATCGGCCCATTTCTCTTGAATCTCCCGCTGAGGTTATTGGGCCATTTTCACCCAGTATTTGACCATTTTCCTTATCTGATCTATTCTACTGTCCCTCAGCACCTAAATATTGTGCTCTTCAACATCTCGACCCTTTTGAACTATGATGATATAATCAATTCTTTCCACTACTTGGTGGGACTTCTTGTACCATCTTTCGACATATTTTTAGGTCACTGGCGCCATAAGGGAGTCTTCTTGGAAGTCAACTATCCCTGTAGTAAAAAGGTGTCATTTAGTTGTGAATTTGTTGTAGGCATCTTGGAATTCGCTTCTCAGAATATCGTCGCCTATGTGGAGTCCTAATAGTATTTTTCCAAATGGCATATATGATCCATTTCCTCTAGTGTAGTAGCCAAATCCTCTTCATCTTTCCTTTCTCTATCCAGGGTGGCATCTGTGATTTCCATCCTTGCGCTAATAAGCTTGGACGTCTTGGCATGCTCTATGCTGATCAATTTCTCCTCTGTGGTGATGAGGATCGAACTGTCCAACGTAAGACTCCTTTTCTTAGTGGTTCTCTTCATTATGGATTTCCTCTTATGGTTGTAGGAGATTGCTTGTATATCGACAAAATCATCAACAAGTTTGGGGATTTGTTTTTCTCCCCAAGTAAGAGTGTTTCCTAGGTTCCTGACAATGTATATATGTTCAAGGTTGGGTTCCTAAACCTATTATGTATGTCCCAATGGCTTGACCTATGGTTATTTCTCATCGGGTGGTAAGGCACTGGCCAAAATTGAGGAATCAGGGGTAGGTTCGGTACTTACTTGGTAATCGACTGTTGAGATGATGATTTCCTTTTGTGGAATTTCTTCTTCTTGTTTGCATGATCCTAACTCATCCCTCGAGCTGTATATTGGGGTTCCCGGTATGTTGAGTGGCTCAACATCCAAGGCACTTTATAGCTCATGCTTGCTCTGCGGACAAATCTAAATTGGAGCATTGGGACCCAGGGTGGATGCTCTCTTGGGTTCTTTATCCTCTGCATTTTGCACTGGAGTGACCAAGGACACCTCTGAACTCTCCTCCTCATCATAGATGGTTATCAAATTGAACAAGGGATTTGGTACATGTGTTCTCCCTAATGTCCTCGATATCTTAGACTGGTTTGAAATTTCCCCTTGTGATTCGATCTGTGGTGGTAGAACCTTAGGGTTTTCGGACCCGGTGATTTCTTCAAGTCGTATCATCTCTAGGCCACTTGGTTCCCCTTGGATTTTGATTGGGTTATAAACATGAATTCTCATCATTTCTATCAAATCGAGGTCATTTTTCAATTTATCAATGATCCTCTACACCCCTTCCATTAAGAGTGTAATGTCCCCACTTTGGGACATCATCACAGGGCAGAGATTTATGATGACCAGAGTAGCCAGATGGATGCTAGAGCGAGTACAGGGGTATTTGAGAGGCATTGTGGGGTCCATATTGCATTGATGATCATATTCTATCATTATGAGCCATTCCACATAGGTTGGCTTTGGTTTCATTGCATTCCGATGATTTCCATGATTTTGATTAATTTGAGCTATAAGTCAATGGAATTCACTGAAGAGGTCATTTTGGGCACATTACTTGGAGGAACCTCTTAGTGTAATAGCTCATTGGAATCGAGAGGAGAAACACTACAGGATGGG
>JZKD02S1179083.1:416305-444939 GCA_000966675.3 Picea glauca | reverse complement strand
ATAATGATTCATCTTTGCATCAGTTCACCACTGCATCATATATATCAACTATGCATCATGTATCAATGACAACTCATTGATCCATCTTCATCAATGCATCATATCAATGATCCATCTTTATCCATTGGTTTCCACTTGTACATATATCATTCTTATCAAGTGCATCATATCAATGATCCATCTTTATCAATATATCACTCTCATCAAGGGCATCATATCAATCAATTACTTGACATCAATCAAACCAAACCATTTACATCAATGACATATGATCCAACAATTTCCCAGATAATCAAACCATTGGCATCAATGAAAAACCACTCGCATCAATGACAAAATGATCCAACACTCCGAAGCTAAGCATTTTGAGTTAAACCCTTCCTTGTCAGATTCAAAATTGTCGGGCTCAGAGCAGTTACCAGCTGGTGTTTCAATGATTAGATTGAGGGGATGTTCAATCCGAGGGAGAAATATATCAAGTGTTCTACCGTGTGAACAAAAACCTGGTCGGGGGTGTCTACCACTGGTCTACTTACTTTTTTTCTACAAGGAATTAACAAAGCTAAGGGTAGTGCTCCAATTTTTCAAGCGTAAGGTCCTGTGATTATTCTAAACTAGTTCAACTCCTCGTGGGGAAGAGCGTAAGGTATTTTAGGGAATAAATGTTCTTCCTCTTGCTGGGGCGAGTTACATGTTTCAGGAGTACTCAGTGTATGTGGGATGTCTTGAGAATGACTAGCCATGCATGTGGGATGTTTTGAATCTACAAGCTATGTGAAATATTATATCAGAAATATTGTTAGCCATTCATTCATCAGGCCCTCCTTCTAGTGCCAATTCTGTTGAGGGGTCCTAAATCCCTTTAACTCAATACTAGGGACCAAACCTGCCATATAGGCCTAATTATAATCTATAACGTTTGATAGAGGAATGGTTCTCCATATCTATCGATCCAGAACAATAACCAATGGGCTTTAAGTAGTGATTGACAGGACATATTCTTATGAAATTTCCTTCTTTAGTTTAAACATTATCTTTTTGTATTTTATTTTACTAGGTGGGGCTGGTAAAAATATGTGTGTTGGTATAAACCAGCTGGTAAAATGAGTAATCTTAACTACTGAAGAAGGCTAAGCTTGGGATAACCCTCGTTATCAAGCATGCAAATAAATATTTTCACACCTGTGACAAGCCTAGTACTAATACATCAACTTGTTGGTATTTTACTTATTGACTGAGATACAATTATCGAAAGAAAACATACATGCAATAAAATGATGGCAAGAAAATTAGTTTCCTTAGCTCTAATCACTAATCACACATTAACACAATGATTTTATTTCCACCATTAGAGACAAGAACTATTAAAATATTGAACTAGCTAACTTATCAATAGATTTAGAAACTCTTACTCATTACATCATCCATTCATGAAACATGTTGGAAGTAGTTCTTCCTCAAATCCAATCACACATGCCTTTGATGAAAAATAGAATTTTGTCTCCAGTCCTAAATAGGACTTCTCAATTAAGGTAGTTCCAAAATAGTTCTTTACAATTCCAAAAATTAGGGTGTTTTCCAAAACCATCGACCTTTTCTAAAAGGTCGATCCTCTTATTTATAACAAATCATTAACTAAAAATAACTATCAAAAGTGCAAGATAAGTAAAACAAAACATCCCCACATGGTGCTTCCATCTCTTTGTATTCTAAGAGTCATCGAATGGTTTCACTGAAGTGGATGACTCTTCTCATTCTCTAACCATTTGGTAAAGAGTTCCTCGCATGTGTTGCCATACAGGAATCTGTGTTGGTCCATCGGGGCCGAAAGGATCTCCTTTAATTCTACTGCCTGTAATATACCAGATATAAAAAGTGTGAAGAACATAAATAAAATGATAGAAATGGCATAATAACAACAATATAACCAGAATAATCACCATAATAACACTGAAATAATATCAGAATAACAACATAAATAACACTTTGATTCTGAGAGCAATTTTCATGGCCCTCTTCGAGGGGGAAACCTCCAGTCGAGCAGAGATCTATTACAATAATATCCAATCTAGTGTTCTCATACCCTCGACTCCTATTTATAGTAAATATGTCTATCAAAAGAAGCATCTAGAGGAAGATCCTTCTAGAAGCGGAAGCTTCTATTAGGTCTTCTTACATTCAACTTATTCTATTTTATTGCAAGGCCTTATTAATATTGAACTTTATTACATACGAATATATTGTTCTACCTATGTGAGGGTTAGGACCCTAACATATCCGCCCCCTTAAAAACAACCTTGTCCTCACGGCTTGAGATGTGGAAATTGATGCAGAATGGTAGCTAGTTCCTAAGTGGCATCTGTTGGAGTTGTATATTTCCATTGGAATAACACTTCCTTGATGGTTCTATGAGGCAGACAATGCTCACACTAGTCCAAAACTGCATGTGGCTATATCCAAATGGATCCTTCTTCGGCTAACTCGGGAAGTTTGGTTTGAATTTGGCATTTAGTTCCAATCACCTTCTTTAAGCATGAAACATGAAAAATAGGATGTAGCTTCGAATGAATGGGAAAATCTAACTGATAGGCCACCTGTCCCACACACTTGAGAATGGTATAAGGACCATAAAATTTTGGCACTAGCTTCTGACAATGCTTGGCCTTGAGGGAATTTTTCTTGTAAGGTTGCAGTCAAAGAAACACTTGATCCCCTTCTGCAAATTGATGTTTAGAGAGACCTTGATCTTCTTGTTGCTTCATGCAATTCTGTGCCATGAACAAATTCTCTTTGAGGGTACAGATAATAGCCTCTCGAACTGTAAGTGTTTGGTCAACCACCTAGACCTTCGAGACACCAGGTAAGTATGAGAGAAATGAAGGTGGCTTTTGTCCATATACCACTTGAAAAGGAGTCATGCGTGTAGTTGTATGGTATGGAGTGTTGTACCACCATTCATCTAGGGGTAACCATTGAGCCCACTAATTTTTCTTTTCTGAGGAAAAACACATCAAATATGTTTCCAAACACTTTTTGAAAACTTCCTTTTAACCATCAATCTGGGGATGATAAGCTATGATGAGGTGCAATTGGGTGTCTTGTAGCTTGAACATTTCTTGCCAAAAATTTCTTGTGAAATTTGGGTCGCAATCATAAATAATAGAGTGTGGCATGCCATGAATCTTGAAGACCTGATCCATGAAAATTTGAGCCACTATGGATGCTGTAAATGGGTGTTGAACAACATAGAAATGAGTATACTTGGAAAGGTGATCAACAACCACCATGATGACTGATTTATTTCGCAATTTGGGTAAGCCTATAATAAAATCCATAGAGATATCCCTCCAAATAAAAGGTGGAATCGGAAGTGGTTGTAGTGTGCCCGGAGATTTGACTGTTTCTCCCTTTTTGTGTTGACACACATCACATTCAACGATAAAATTACGAATGTCATGTTTCATACCATCCTAGAATAAAGAACGTTTGACCCTGTCATAGGTTTTTGTGAACCCAGAGTGCCCCGCTATGGGTGTATCATGAAGCTCATAAAGTACCATGGATTTAAGATTTGATTGTTTACTTAAATACAAATGGAATTTGTATCGAAGATCATCATGGAGCCAAGAGTACCCTGGGGAAGCTGGAGCATTAGACTGTAATTGTTGGATCAGATGCGAAGTTTTGGGATCTTGTATTCGTTCCTGGTGAATGACTTGGAGCCAATCTGGTACATTGAAGGAAAGAGAAAAAAGAGATCCTTCATCTTCATATTTTTGGGAAAGTGCATTTGCAACCACATTGTCTTTTTATTTCTTGTAAATTATCTCATAATCATATCCAAAGAGCTTAGTCACCCATTTTTGTTGCTCCGGGGACGAAATGTGTTGTTCTAGAAAATTTTTGAGGCTTTGATGGTCTATCTTAATTTGGAAGCATTTCCCCAATAGATAAGGGTACCACAGATCAACAAAATGCAAAATAACCAACATTTCCTTTTCATAGATTGATTTGCCCAGATTTATTTCAGATAGTTTCTTGCTAGTAAAGGCCAAAGGCTAACCCTCATGCATAAGGACAACACCAATTCCTTTTCTTGAAGCATCACATTCCAAGACAAAGGTCTTTGTGAAATCAGGAAGGGCTAGGAATGGAGTGGTGCACATGGCCATCTTCAAGGTTTGAAAAGCTTGAGCAACGACTGGAGTCCAAGTGAAAGATTTCTTTTTTAGGAGAGCAATGGGAGGTGCTCCAATCTTTCCATAATTCTTAACAAAATTGTGATAATAACCTGTTAAGCCCAGAAATCCACACAAGCTTTTGAGAGTCTTTGGGTGAGACTAGTCTTGCATAGATTCAATATTTTTAGGATCCACCCTGTTGCCATGCTTGCCAACTAGATGACCCAAGTACTCTACTTATGAGGCACCAAAAACAGATTTAGACTGTTTTAGGAAAAGTTGGTGTTGAGAGAGTAGATGGATAACTCGATCCACATGAGAAAGATGGTATGTCCAGGTTTTTCTATAGATGAGGATATCATCAAAGAAAACTAAGACAAAATGATGGAGAAAAGGATGAAAGACATGATTCATGAGGCTTTGGAAGGTGGAGGGGGTATTACACAAGGCAAAGGGCATGACCAAAAACTCATAGTGGCCCTCATGATTTCTAAATCCAGTCTTGGGAATCTTTGCCTCTTTCATACGTATCTGGTGGTAGCCTGAATGAAGATCCAATTTAGTAAAGAATTGGGTGCCACTCAATTCATCCAAGAGGTCATCAATGACAAGAATGGGAAATTTGTCTTTATTGGTAAGTTTGTTGAGGGCAAGGAAGTTAGGAAAAATTCACCAAGAACCTTCTTTCTTCAGGACCATGACCATAGAAGAAGAGTAGGGGATTGTACTAGGGCGGATAACACTTGCATTAAGGAGTTCCTGGACCATTTTCTCAATTTCATTTTTTTGGGAAAAGGGGTGATGATACAGACAGTTATTGGGAGGAAGGCTTCCAAGTACAAGGGGAATGAAATGATCATTAACACCATGGGAAGGAAGGATTCCCTGGGGAGTGGAAAATACCACTTGATGTTTAGAAAGGATGGCTTGGTGGTCTTGCGACACCAAGGGTGTCTCTATTGCTTGTATGGCATGGAGTTGGGAAATAAAACAAAAATGACCTTTTTTGAGCAGGTTTTCCATGCGATGGGAACTAATGGTCTCAGGTGAACCGACGATGATGCCTTGGAACTTATATTGGTGGCCCTCCTGGTCGAATTGCATGGTTAATCCCTTAAAATCCATGAGAATGGGACCCAAATTCCTTAGCCAGTCTGCACCCAACACAATGTCACAACCACCCATGTCGATAGAAAACATATGAGATTTAAAGTGGTGGTCACCAGTTTGGAGATGCACATTTTCACAACACCCTCCACATTTCATGGAGCCACCATTGGCAATCATGATTTGGAAATTATTGACGACATGGATGTAGCAATAAGTTTCTTGGGCAATGCGGCGATGAATAAAATTATGGGTGCTTCCACTATCAATCAGAATGATGAACTTTTGATTCTTGATGTAACTGATTAGCTTGAGGGTTTGGGGAGCGGATAATATAGTGAGAGCATTGAGGGAAATGACTGGTTCTACTTCGAGAGGCTCTGAGGGAGGGGTTATTTTAGGGGTTTCAGGTGACTCAGACACAAGGGGAGTTTCAACATCCTCTTTTTAAATATCCTCAGAGATGGCCATAAAACGATTTTGTTCCTTACACTTGTGGTCAAGGAAATATATCATCACAATTATAACAGAGGCCTTTGAGTTGGCGTTTATCCATTTCAGCCCTGGTCAATTTTTGGATCTTTAGTGGAGTGGAGGGAGTAGTGGGATTTACTGGTTTAGTGCGAGGGATAAAGGAGGGTTTCTGGTTTTGAGAAGATACAACCTGTTGTGATTATTTATCTCTTTTATTAGCCTCCACCCAACTCTGAGGCTGAGCATGAGGACATGGGCCCAAATCTCATCCTTGAGGCCACTGATAAAACACTCTCGGAAAAAGGCATCAGACACTCCCTCTGTCTGAAAATCCAGGTGCTCAAAGGAAGCTATAAAGTCTTCCACTATTCCTGATTGTTTCAACTTTGTCAAATAGCCCAAATGGTTGGTGTTAGTGTCAAAGCATTCATAAAGCTCTGCCACAAAGTGTGTCCAAGAAATATACCCTTGACGGGAAGTTTTTCTCCATATCCACCATTGCCAACATTCTTGATCTAAATGGAGAACACCATACCGGAGTTTCTCCAAGTCATCTGTAATGCTGTATAAAGAGAAATAATGTTCCTTTTGGGTTACCCAACCAATGGAGTCCGAGCTATCAAATTTGGTCATATCCACTCACGGAAGCCGTAGGTCACGTTGAAAATGATGGTGCTGAAAGTTATGGGAATGAGAGGAATGTTTAGCTTCAGTATGTGGAGGTCAGTCAGAGGAAGGGTTATCTGTAGGGATATGCAACTTGGTGCAGAGTGTCGAAAAGATAGATTCAATATGGGTGGTCAGGTCTTGTTTGATTTCCTCCATTGAGGACTGTGTGGTTGTATTGATGGGGACAACATTGGTATTGAGTTGTTTCACTTCTTGTTTGGTCTTGGTAAGACTAGATTGCAAGGTATTGAAGCGAGCTTCCAAGTCTTGACTACGAGTATGGGCCATGAGGACGAGGGAACCGAAAAGGGGTGGGTGGGGTCAATTTGTTTTTCAAAAAATGATATGTATGAATGTGATAAGGGCGAAGATATGAATCCAATGAAATAGGTCTCAAATAATGGTGAAAAAATTTCTAGACTTATTTTTTTTACACCTGTGGAGTTATACTCTGGTCTGAAGAATATTGCAGTGAGGAAATGCCAAAATTCTTAACCAGGAAGCAATGTGTAGTGCTTTGGGAACCTGAACATAGTTGCATGGCAATAGATCTTGTCTTCTATAACTCTCTAATATACATGTGGTGTCCAAAATTAGTACTCAGTCCAATATCTCAGGGCACTAACTAGGGAGGCTATATTGTGCCCTTAGCCATACTACCCGACTACCTAGGTACTAGAGAGTATCTTCAAGAGTGATGTTCTCGATGGCACTATAAAAGTCAGGTGGCCTATCGATTTATCTAAAGAGAGATTTAGGTAATCTAGGTCGATCCATGCACAGTTGCTGTATGATGCGATACCACTCGAAGGGGTACCAACATGGGTTACAAGGGTGGCCAACAGATGTGTGCTTAAGTACCACTTGTATTTCCTACATGTATGAATCCCTCAACCGTGGGTTTATGCACGTAACGACAGATATCTATGGCTTAAAGACACCATAATATGTCTCTACCCTGAAAAAAAAAATGACCCACAATTTCTGCCGAGGAAAGTGCTCTGATACCACTTGTAATATACTAGATATAAAAGGTATGCAGAACATAAATAAAATCATAGAAATGGTAGAATAACAACAATATAACCAGAAAAATAACCACAATAACATTGAAATGATATCAAAATAACAACAGAAATAACACTTTGATTCTGAGAGAAATGTTCACGGGTCTCTTCAAGGGGAAACCTCCAGTCGAGCAGAGCTCTATTACAATAATATCCAAGACAGGGTTCTCATACCCTCGAATCCTATTTATACTAAATATTTCTATCAAAAGAAGCATCTAGAGGAAGATCCTTCTAGAAGCAGAAGCTTCTATTAGGTCTTCTTACATTCGACTTATTCTATTTTATTGCAAGGCCTTATTAATATTGACCTTTATTACATCCGAATATATTGTTCTACCTATGTGTGGGTTAGGACCCTAACACTGCCTGTGTTCGATACTTGACTATTTTGACACTTAGCTATTGTAATACTGTTTGAGCCTTGATCGGGTGCTCCATGAGCTGTTGTACTTGTCCTGGCACCATTTTCACCACCTTTTCTATCTTTGCAGTCCACGCCGAGTCTTGTTCTGCATGTTGTTTGACTATGTCATGCAAGTCAACAAAGTTCTTGGGTGAGTTGAATTATGGGAGACTAATGTCTTTCATCTCCCGATCAATATTGACCTAGGTTCTTTCACAATCGACCCATTTCTCTTGAATCTCCCACTGACGTTCTTGGGCCATTTTCACCCAGTATTGGTCGCTTTCCTTATTCGATCTATGTTGTTGTCCCTCAGCACCCGAATGTCATTGTCTTCGACATCTTGGCCCTTTTGAACCGTGATGATGTAACCACATATTTACACTTCTTCGTGGGCCTTCTCGTATCATATTTCCACATCTTTGCAGGTCACTAATGCCATAAGAGAGTTTTCTTGGAAGTCGGCTATCCCTGTAGTAAAAATGTGTCGTTCATTTGTGAATTTGATGTAGGCATCTTGGAATTTTCTTCTCAAAAATACCGTGGCCTGTGTGGAGTCCTGATAGTATTTCTCCAAATGGCACAGATGCTCCAGCTCCTTTAGCACAACGGAAAGATCCTCTTCATCTTTCCTTTCTCTTTACAGGTTGGCATCTGTGATCACCATCCCTGCACCTATAAGATCAGACGTCTTGGCATGGTTTATGCTGATCAATTTCTCCTTTGTGGTGATGAGGATCGAACTGTCCAACATAAGCCTCCTTTTCTTAGTGGGTCTCTTCATGATGGATTTCCTCTTTCGGTCGTAGGTGATTTCTTTTTTATCGGTGACCTCATCAACAAGTTCAGGGATTTTTTTTTGTCCCCATTTAAGAGCATTTCCCAGGCTCCCAACGATGTATATCTGTTCAAGGTTGGGTTTTTGAACCTCTTATGTATGTCCTAATGGATCTACCTCTGTTTGTTTCTCATCGGGTGGTAAGGTACTGGCCAAAAATGGGGAATCATGGGAAGGTTCGATACTTGCTTGGTAATCGACTATTGAGATGTTGATTTCTTGTTGTGTAATTTATTCTTCTTGTTCTCCCAATCCTAGCTCATCCCTCGAGCTGTCCATTCGAGTTCTCGGTATGTCGAGTGGCTGAGCGTCCAAGGCACTTTCTAGCTCATGCTCGCTCTATGGATGACTTTGACTTGGAGCATCGAGACTCGTGGTGGATTTTTTCTCGAGTTCTTTCTCCTCTGTAATTTGCACTAGAGTGACCAGGGACACCTATGAAATCTCCTCCTCATCATAGATGGTTATCAAATCAAACAAGGGATTTGGTACACTTGTTCTACCTATTGTCCTCGCTATCTCGTGTTGGGTCAAAATTTCCCCTGGTTATCTGGTCTATGATGGTGGAACCTAAGGGTTTTCAGACCCGATGATTTATTCAATTCGTATCGGCTCTAGGCCAGTTGGTTCCCCTTGGATTTTGATTGGGTTATCAACGAGAATCCTCATCATTTATATCATATCGAGGTCATTTTGCAACTGATCAATGATCCTATGCACCCCTTCTATCAAGACTAATCCCCTTCTCTGTGCCTCTGTTGTCTCTTCTGCTATGATTTATTCCCTGGATCTAAGGGCCTCTTGAGATGACTGCTCTATTGTTTCCACCTTCTCATCCATGATTATGGATTTGAACCTAGTCATGTTTGGATTGACCATTCTTTGCACCACCTCATCTTAGTTCTGGGTGCACTATGTGAAAATATCATCGTCAAACTTATCATGAGCGTATGGACAACATGATGATACTTGTGAAGCATGTTGGAGGACTAGGACTTTAGGGTTGTGCTTGCGGAATCAACCTATCAAGAACCTGAATTCAAGTTGGCTCAACCCTTCTAGTTTTTCTTGGGCAGTATCTTTCATCAGATAAAACCCTATATGAAAACCGTAGGGTATGAAAGCCCTCTTCTTGTGCTTAACCAATGTGGCATTATAGCCCTGCAGTATAGTCTGATAGCATATTTTCCGCACCATGAGCTGGTCTGGAACATGAGAAGGTAGGAGATGTGGTGCTCCGGTGGCCCTGAACACCCTGATTTAGGTTGATTGTTTCTGTAAATACCAATGGCCTAATTTTGCTACGTTTTTTTTTGCTACTACAGATAATCTTGGGCATTCCTTCTTGAAAATAATAAAATGAATACGGGCGATGAATTCATCGCAGATGAGTGCATAATATTTCTT
This sequence comes from Picea glauca, assembly GCA_000966675.3. Taxonomy (NCBI): domain Eukaryota; kingdom Viridiplantae; phylum Streptophyta; class Pinopsida; order Pinales; family Pinaceae; genus Picea; species Picea glauca. The sequence continues at coordinate 434,790 of JZKD02S1179083.1, read as the reverse complement.
GTACCTATTCTCCCATAGTATGCTGAAGTAGACGTGAACCGGGAGATCCGCAACATGCCAGCTTAAATTCATGCCGACAAAGACATTCCTTTCGCACATGACATCGAGCAGGTATGAGGCCATGTAGAAAGTGGGTGCCTCCACTTCTTTCGGCATCTAATCCTGTTGTACACAGATGGTTAATAGTTTTTATATTATCACTCCCCATTTGAAGCTTCTCCTAGATATCACCACTTTGTATACCAACGACATGCATGCTTCTGAAAACTTGGAGAAATCCTTTCCTCCATATAGTTGACAGATGAGAGCCATCAAATATATGTATGTATCTCCAAGGTTAACTATCCCGTACCATCCATTTCTCTGGTTAGTGGACTTCTTGTATTATTTCCACCATGAGGCGATCAAAAAGTTGGTGTCATGGAATTGATAGAACTTCACCACAAATTCTGTGTTGAGCATCTTTTTCTAGGTCCCTGAGCTTGTAATATTTATGGACTTATGTCGGGAGGAAAAATCTCACACATCCACCATTCTCATCGTTGATCAAAATTTTTTTCCCTTCTGTATGTTCGATGAACAATTTCATAACCTCTATGCAAGGGAAAATGGGGGTTATGCTTTCCACCACGTGTAAATACGACCGTCGGATGTTTGGGAACACCTGGTCATTGAGTGCCCTCACATCTAGGTCACTGTGTGAGATATACTCTGGGTATTCTTCTTGGATAATTATGTTGAGGAGATCCCCCCACTATGGGAGAATTACATTGGATCCAGTGCTTGTATCTGTATCACCAAAGGCCGGAGGCTAGACACAAAATTTCTTTGTTTCTTTTTTGATGACAGGCTTTTCCCTAGGAGCGTACTCCGGCTGCCTCATGATCCTCGGAGAAGAACCTTAACCTATCTCAGCTTATTTCAGCTTTTGTGCTCTTAGCGAGCATCTAGTGGTTGGCTTTCTCAGTGAAATCTTACCTGCAACTATAACATAGTTTAGAGACTGTGCTAGAAAATTAGGTGCACATGTATAAATTATAACCAATGAATTGACAGACTTGGATACATACCTCTGAAGCTTGTTAAACCTGGTTTTGATAATCAAAGGGTCAGTACAGTCTCTAGAATTCAACTTACATGCAGAATGAATTTTTTCAAAACCGTTCTAGAGATTTAAATAGGGATGAACTTACCTTGTCGCATCAACCATTCAATTCGGGTTGTGAGTGTAATTTAGTTAAATTTTCTGCCAGATCTTCAGATATGTTTAAACTTAAATTTATTGTGGGTTGATGGCGCGAGCACGGGTGGTAATGTGGTCTATCAATGATTTCAAAATGCTATTGTCTAATCGAAGAATGAGGTAGCAACTAATGCGGGGTTGGGCATTAAATGGTCTATTAAGTGTCCAAATATGATTGTATCTTATGCCGCAAACATCCGATCATTTATCTAGTTTAGTTGGTGGATCGAGGGTCAGGATTGTGCTTCAAACATTTTTGTTGATATCTTCTCTCAACATCTTCGACGCCGATTGATTTGGCCATACAAATCTGATCTGGAAAAGCTGACTACGAGGCATGACTAGGACCTACAGAACCAAAAAATGACTCTGTACGAAATTAGGTCGTACAACCCCTTTACGTGATAAAGACACGTGGCACTCGAGACCGGTGACTTCATTTTCTTGTGTTAATCAGAATCAAGACTTTCTTTAATCTATACATTCTAAAACCGCATCCTATCTTGCCGACATCGGAAAGTATCAAGGAGTAATGATCGACGATCGACGATCAACCTATGTAGGTGCTCTTGGACCGACTCTCTTGAAAAAGTCCCGATGTCAAAAATGCATCGGGGATTGGCGATCAGGGATGTTCTTGTTGTGGACAAAATGATTGTTTTAACTTTTTTGGATTTCCTCGACCCCGATGAAGCGCATCAATCATCGACTATCGATGATTTCTTTATGTCCTTTGTCAATGTATATCCTTCCCGCCTTTTGCCGACGCCGAAGGGGATCAACTACCTCTTGAAATTTTGTGCGAATAACTTATGAAAACCAATCCCACCTTCTTCTACTGTCGATCAGGGATCAGTGCTCGACGACTGTTGTAACTATGTGGTTTCTTTACGTGCTTGAATTTTTTCCCACGCCGAGCCTGAGCCTGTTAGGTGCAGTGTTATCTGCCGATTCTCAATTCAGGTGTCATGTTCTTTTATAAATGGGGTTAACAAGTTCAAACAAACCTAAATTGATGATAAGAGTCATGAAAACAACACAAAGATAAATAATTTCCCAAAGTGAAATCGATTCAGAGAGTGAAGAAAATAAATGGTACCGAGAAAGTGATAAAATTTCATAAGTGTTTTAGGGTGTGGTGAGTGCTCAACAGTTTCTTGGGGTCATTATTTTTAGGATGAAAAACCATCAGACTTTCCCACTCTGATTTTTTGATAGGATTTATGATACCTGCAACTAGTATTACTTCTATCTCTTTCTATACTATGTGATTATATTTGTGTGCCAACTTGTATGGTCGTTTATTGATGGGATTTTCCCTAGGTATGAGTTCAATTTTTATCTCCCCCATCTCTTGCACTAGTCCCTTCAGGTCCTTATAGTCGCGTGCAAACAAATATTGATATTTTCTCAATAGGTTGACAATTTCTTTGGTTTTCTTGTCAGAACAATAGTCCCTTATTCTAGCCATTTTTGATCAACCGTCTATTGATATTTAGAACTCCTTATTTCTTATTTCTATGTCCATCTGGTCTAGTGTTTTTTATGCTGGATCATGTTGTCATTGATGCCAATGGTTTCATTGATTGATGTCATTGATCGATGTCATTGATTTATGTCAAGTGATTGATGTCAAGTAATAGTTTGATTGATTGATGTCAAGTGATTGATTGATGATTGATGTAATGTAATATGTATTTTCCTTGATGAGAATGCATAGATGAAGATGGATCAATGAGTTGTCATTGATATGATGAATATGGATCAATGAGTTGTCATTGATACATGATGAAGATGGATAGATGTGGTTTCATTGGTATATAATGCATTGTTGGAAATATGTATAGATGACTCATTATTATCTTATCATGGTTGATAAATTTCACAAATGGATGAACTCCAAAGTGGTCCCTTTATGGTGAAATCCCTCACGGAAGATGCTTTGCAGATTGATTTATCCTAGAATAATGGTTGGAGGACCCATGATTGTATGTGGAATAATGAGATGAAGATCAATGAAGTTGTTGGTGAAACTATCCTAGATGGATAGTGCTTGTACCACCATTTCCGGTGGTATGTGGAATATCTTTTGGAGTATTGATGGAGAGCTTCTTGTGAGAGCATTTTGGTGTGGATCTCTTGAGCATGATTGAATATCTATTCTTAGAAAGAGAGCATGAGGAGGATCTCATGGAGGCATTGAAGTTTCGACAAGTTTGAGATCATGACAGCGAAATTATTGAAATTATAGAAAAACCCTATTTTATGGTGTGTACGCAGGCTGTCTGTGTATAGGGTGTGTATATGCAAGCTGTTTGTGTACAAGGTGCGCACAGTACATGGGCTTTCAGTGTACAGGGAGTGTATAGTGGATAAAATCATGGATATTTTTGGTTGAGTTGATGAAAAGTTGTTGAATACTGAAGTAGGTTCCAGATCTACATTCTATGGGCTCAGATCTATCACTGAGACACTGGTATGATTACATTATTGTCTTGATGGATAGTATTTCTTGTTGTGTTGTGAATTCCTAGGGATTTCTTGGTATGGTTGCTATGATGTGGTTTATGTTGGTTGATGGAGTGAGAAATACTCTTATGATTCAATACTGATATGATGGCTATAGTATGTTGATTTCTTATGCATGATTGAGTAGCATTCATATTGATTGGTTTTTGAGCATGAGTAAGCTATTGGAGAGATTGGATGTGTTGTGACTGGATGATGGCCAGTTTGGATAGTGAGAAACATAAGAGAATGATAAATTGGTTGCAGAGGATCTGAGTTGATCTTGAAGGATAAACCCTAATATCTCAGAAGGTATATGCTTGTTGTAGTACTGTTTGGGAGCATATAAATAGGTTGTAGTACTTCTTGGGTGCATATACACGCGGGATGTACTACTGGTATGGCACGTACATACACGTGTTGCACTACCAATAGGTCGCGTACCTGTTGCAGATTGATATCTGTTGAGGATTGTTGCCTCATCTCGGTTGGTGATGAGTGTGTAAGTTGAGTCTTGCATGATAGAGCTGGTGCTATTATAGAGTTGTACTCTATTCAATTGTTGCTGAAAACCCCAAGGATTGTAGTTCATAATAAAAATAAAATTGTACATACATCTTGTGTTCTTTGTGTTCTTTGTGTTCCTTGTGGTGATGACTTGTTGATGATATATTGCTAATATATGTTGCTGATATGTGTTCACATCTAACTGGTCATAAATGATAGCAATGAGTAATGAGTAAAATGTTGAATGCTAACTAATGAGTTTTGTGTTAGAGGGAAGTTTTGGGAAAAGAGCCCCACACTCATTCAACCCCCCTCTAAGTGTGGTAGGTGTGTCCAACAATTGGTATCAGAGAGGGCATTCACTACAATACTTAACAATCTTGAAGGAGATCCATAGACACACAAATGGATGATGAAATACCTATCGTTGATGAGGAAAACTATTCTACTTGGAGAATAGAGATGAGAGTGTATATGAAGACAATGGGAGAAACTATTTGGATGGTAGCCATTGGTGGATCAGTTCCATTGAAGAACAAGTCAAAGTTTGCAGCTCAAAGAGAAGGAAAGAAGAATTATGCATTATCTCTCAATACCATTCTTAGTGGACTCTCAAGCCCTATCAAAGAAAGCATGGAACAATGCACTTCCGCCAAGGATCTATGGCTAAATCTAGAGGAGACATATCAAAGAAAGAAGGAGAAGGAAGATGATGAAGACCACTCCATCAAGATCATTAAAGGTAAAGAATCTCCAAAGACTCTTAAATGAATTATTTCTAAATGTGATCTTGAAAACATTTCAAATGAAGACAGAGAATCAAGTGATAATGGTAGCACAAAGGTAAGAAAAAAATCATGTGATGATGTTGGCAAAAACGAAGATCTTGAAAGTATTTCAAATGAAGGTGAAAAATCTCCAAAGACTCTTGATTGCAATGATTCAAAATGTGATGATGTTGAATGTTTCTACTCAAGTGAAGAAGAAGATCTAGAAACATTTTGCGTGAAGTTTGATGGTAGTTATCCCATGGAAAGAATAGAAGAAGATATATTAGAACTTCAAAAATTAGTTGAAGAGGGTTTATATATATATATATAGAAGTGATCATTACTATACACACTATAACTATCTTTCAGATAACACTAAGAATTTTTTGATGAGGAATCAAAGGCATATCTTAAATTTAAAGGGAATGCTCAAAGAACAAGAAGAGAGAAATAAGACCAAATTAGAAGAAAAGGAAGAATATATCACAAGACTAAAGAATGAAAAATAAGATATGAAAGTAGATGATGAGATTAGCAAAAGTTTTGAAACTGTTGTCCATCTCAAGACCCAAATTGAAGAAGCCAAAAGGATAGGAGAACTTTTGAATATTTAAATTAATGAAAAGGAAGAGTCATGTGATAAGTTAGAATCTGAAGTTGTTGACCATAGAAAGAAGGGAGAGAAGTAAAACAAATTCTGGAATAGCTCAAAATTTTTGGATGAGATCTTGGAAAGTCAAAGATCACCATGTGATAAATCAGGTCTTGGATACAAAGGAGAAGATACACATGCTAAAGCAATCACTTCAAAGAAGCATGAGGTAAGTCCATCAAAGAAGGAAGACAATGTTGCAAAACAACCATCTACAGAAGGCAAAGAAAATTTCAAAATAACAAAGAAAGGAATACATCAAGAAGCTATTCTTGGGACACCAAAGAAAAGGTATGAAAGTGTTTTTCATGGGCATTGTTATTCATGTAATGGATATGGTCACAAATATTTTGAATGTAGATCTTATAAAAGGAGATATAATGGAAGATTTTATAACACCATGAGGTGTTGGTGATGTGATCAAGTAGGACACATTTTTGTTCACTGTAACACCATGAGATGCTACAACTGTAGTGGATTTGGCCACAAATCCCAGGAGTGCTAGAACATAAGAAGAAAGTCCATGATGAGAACTTCAAATAGCATGACTAGAAGAAGGAATGAAGTAAGGAAAGGAGACATCTTTGAAAACATGGATGCTCAGAGCTCAAGTTCTGAGGAGTAGGGACATCTACAGAAGTGGGTGAAGAAGATAGAGCAGCCAGAACAGAATGAAAGACTGAAGGGAAGTTAAAAAGTGTCATCTACTGAGGCATACATGGGTGACATTTGTATCAGTTGCGTAAATACATAGTCTAACCTTGTATAGGTCGTGTACATACATGAGCCGTCTGTGAAGCAAACCGCATACATGTGATGAAGCCTAAGGAAAATGGCTATGCACAGGGATTAGAGTTTGATGTGATGGTATAACTTTGTGATGCAGGGTCTGACATGGTTTATTGCAGGTTCTGACACTGTTTGTTGTAGGTTTTCATGATTCTATATTGGATTATGTAAGGTGATGATGTAAAATAAAATATTGGGTGCATGGCACTAACCCATGAGTATGGATTGATGCATTTTTATGTTGAAAAACAATGCTGGTTATGACAGTGAAGTTATGACACCTTGGTCATGTGATATATCTTTATGATGTATTGGAAGCCTACTTATTGGAAGGATTGATGCATGCAATTGGCATATGGATGGGATACACATTGGGACATGTGGTTGGTGAGGTGATCATGTTGTACATCATTTTTGATCTATGGTTGATGCATGATTGGTACTTTTCTAGTACATTGGTAGAGGCACCTACTAGCAGTTTGATTGGCACATGTTTTATGGAGGATGTGACATACATATATGGGATTCATCATTTTGTGGTATTGGTGCATGATAATGTACATGTTTGGTACAATCATAGATGGCATATGCTTGATGATACTACACGATTGGTACTACTTGATTAGAAAAACAATTGGCATTTGTTTGAGATACATGTTTGTGACACATGGTTCATGATGGAGACATATCATGAGTGATATGATACATTGTTTGGCATGTTGGTAGATGCACATGTTGGCATATTGATAGAGGCATATGATTGATACATTCCATGGATGATATCTTTTGGGACATTGCATGATGTTGATGTACATGGTTGATGTACATAGGTTTTGTGCATGATGAGCACACATTTTTGTACAAGATGTACCTGGCTGATATTTTGCTCATGATTCTTTGTTTCATTGTTGACATATCGTTTGCCTCATAATTCTTGGTATGGCATGAGTTTGATGCATGAACAGGTCCATGGATATTTATATGGTAGCACATTGTTCATCTTGCAAAGAAGATAGGGGAGACATACCTATAGGGGGAGTCATTCTTCTTCCCATGATCAGATGCATACCTAAAAAAGACCCCTATATTTGAAGAAAGAGCATAGAATCATAATTCCAGGGGGAGCAATGGTCACAAGTGGAGTATGTTTGATATATCTTCAACATTACATCAGAGTGATATCCCTTGTTCAAAGGGGAGAGATTATTCATAGGAAGATCAAAGGCACTCAGATAGGGGGATTATCCCCAAGGAAAGTTCAAGCAGAGGGAGCAGCCCCAAGAGGATAATGGCCCTTTTCCATTGATGTCAAAGGGGGAGAGATAATCACATTGATGTGATTGATGATTATTGATTGGGAGAGATAGTCACATTTGGGAAAGATAGTCACATTGACTATTGATGTAGAGCATGCCTTATATACATGTTGACATCAATGTTGGTATTTCCATCAATACCAAAGGGGGGGATTGCTGGATCATGTTGTCATTGATGCCAATGGTTTCATTGATTGATGTCAAGTAATTGTTTGATTGATTGATGCCATTGATTGATGTCAAGTGATTGATTGATGATTGATGTAATGTAATATGTATTGTCCTTGATGAGAATGCATAGATGAATATGGATCAATGGGTTTCCATTGATATGATGAAGATGGATCAATGAGTTGTCATTGATACATGATGAAGATGGATATATGTGCTTTCATTGGTATATGATGCATTGCTGGAAAGATGTATATATGAATCATTATTGTCTTATCATGGTTGATAAAGTGCACAAATGGATGAACTCCAAAGTGGTCCCTTTATGGTGAAATCCCTCACGGGAAGACACTTTGCGGATTGAGTTATTATAGAATAATGGTTGGAGGACCCATGCTTGTATGTGGAATAATGAGATGAAGATCAATGAATTTGTTGGTGAAACTATCCTATATGGATAGTGATTATCATACCATTTCTGGTGGTATGTGGAATGCCACATAAATCCTCACGGTTTGAGAGTTATGGCCTTATGAAATTGAAGGACCCCCATATGAAGGCTTGAAGCCCACAAGGTCAAAGAAGTCAAAGTGGTTGAAAAGAAGAAATCATTATTTAATGATAAAGTAAAGTGACAAAGTCAAGGTGGATTATTCAAATAATAAAGAGATCAAGAAATGATAAAGTAAGGTGACAAAATCAAGAAGGAATATTTAAATGATAAAGTATTGGAGAACTTTCTATTTATGGAAAGTGGTTAACCCTAAAATAAGGAAATTAGGTTAAGTGACCTAGAAATGGGTTAAGTGACCTAAAAAATGGCTTAAGTGACCTAGAGGATGAAGGTATAAATAAGATATCAATGGTCTCTTGTAAAACATCCTTTTTGTGGATCAATGGAGAGCTTCTTTTGAGAATATCTTTTGGAGTATTGATGGAGAGATTCTTGTGAGAGAATTTTGGTGTGGATCTCTTGAGCATGATTGAAGATATATTCTGAGAAAGAGAGTGTGAGGAGGATCTCATGGATGCATTAAAGTTTCAACAAGTCTGATATCACGATGGAGAAATTCTCGAAATTACAAAAAATCCCTTTTCTGGTGCGTACGTGGGCTGCCTGTGTATAGGGTGTCTATACACAAGCTGTCTGTGTATAGGGTGCATATAGTACACGAGCCGTCAGTGTACAGGGAGCGTACAATGGATGAAATCATGGATATTTTTGTCTAAGATGATGACAAGATGTTGAATACTGAAGCAGGTTCCAGATCTGCATTCTATGGGCTCAGATCTATCACTAAGACACTGGTATGATTACATTATTGTCTTGATGGATAGTATTACTTGTTGTGTTGTGAATGCCAAGGGATTTCTTGGTATGGTTTCTATGATGTGGTTTATGTTGGTTGATGGAGTGAGAAACACTCTTATGATTCAGTACTGATATGATGGCTATAGTATGTTGATTGCTTATGCATGATTGAGTAACATTCATATTGATTGTTTATGGAGCATGAGCAAGCTATTGGAGAGATTGGATGTGTTGTGACTGGATGGTGGTCAGTTTGGATAGTGAGAAACATAAGAGAATGATGGTTGTAGAGGATCTGAGTTGATATTGAAGGATAAAACCTAATAGCTCAGAAGGTATACGCATGCCGTAGTACTGTTTGGGAGCATATACATAGGCTGTAGTACTGCTTGGGGATGTATACACGGAGGTTGTACTACAAGTAGGGTGCACACATATGCGTGCTGCACTACTGACATGTCACATACCTATTGCAGATTGATATCTATTGAGGATTGTTGCCTCATCCCAATTGGTGCTGAGTGTGTAAGATGAGTCTTGCATGATAGATATGGTTCTCTTGTAGAGTTGTACTCTATTCAGTTGTTGCTAAAAACCCCAAGGATTGTAGTCCATAATAAAAATAAAATTGTACATACATCTTGTGTTCTTTGTGTTCCATGTGGTGGTGACTTGATGATGATATATTACTGATATATGTTACTGATATGTGTTCACATCTAACTGGTCATAAATGACAACAATGAGTAATGAGTAAAATGTTGAATGCTAACTAATGAGTTTTGTGTAAGAGGGAAGTTTTGGGAAAAGAGCCCCACACTTATTCACCCCCCCTCGAAGTGTGGTAGGTGTGTCCAACATTTGATTCATATAGATGACACTCACCCTCTACAACCTTATTATAGCTTATGGGGAAGTTGGGTTTTTCTATGTCTTCCTTGTTTTTTTTTTCTTCCTTAGACAATGAGTAGAATGTTTTTACAAAGGTATTTACTTTGGGATAATTTTTCCTCCATCGAAATATTTTCCCTAGAAAACGTATTTTTTCCATGTCTATTCATCGATTTGTTATGTTATTGATCCTAATTTCATGAGAAGAACGAAATTACTACAGATTATTAACAAGTGCTTAACATAAAATAACAGAGATACAATAAAACTATTTTTCTATTCAATAAGAAAATAAGCTAAAACTGTAAAATGCAGCAGAAAATAAGCTTGCTGGAATGGTGGCGGCTTATCTCTGAGAAGATATGTGACGACTGTGCTCATTCGCAAGAAAATGATTACAATGAGGCTCTAAAGGATTTTTTACAATAAATAGGAATTCCAAAAACCTAACCCTAGGAGATGAAGTGCCAAAAGTCATGTGGTCCCCGTTTGGGTGAGTTAATACATCAACTTCCCAGGGTCGTAACTTTTGCATATGATCTCCATTTTAGGCGCATGATAGCCTGTTGCAAAGGTATCATCGAGGACATTGATTTTGTGGGAACCGTTGAAGGAACCACCATGTTTCTCTTCTTTTTCCCAAAAAACATCATTTAGGGCTTCAAAACGGCTCCGGAAGTTTCAGGACCCGAAAAACTGCTAAAAATAGTAAATTACCAAAATTGCCAGAAAACTATTTTGAGCCAATTGGAAAAGGTGGGTGGCCATCTATATGCACCTATATAAATCCTCCCTCATTAGGAATCAATGGTCTCCATTGCGTTGAGTTCCCCCATCAGATGAGGAAATTTCTGCTGAATTTAGCCCCACGTGAGCCACTTGCCTTGGTGCAGGAGTTGCCCTGCTTTGATGACTCGATAAAGCTGGATCCTTTGATGTCAAGTGCCCTTGATATGTGTTTCCACATTTTGATCACTGGATGCCCATTGTATGCAGTCTGGGTTGATATTTGTTGGTGTCAATTGTTCTACTACTTCTGAGGTATCCAATAATGGTGGGAAATAAGGGCGAAGGAGATCGACAATGAACACTGGGTGCAGACCAAGGAAAGGAGGAATGTTGAGCTCAAAATAATTATCCCCCATGACCTTGGTGATGGTTTATGTCCCATAATGGAGTGGGCAAAGATTCCGATGGAGTCCTGTAAGGCGTTCTTTGTGCAAGTGCAACCAAAATTTGTCACCCACCTAAAACTTATGTGGCACCCAATGTTGGTCATGGTGCTTCTTGTACTTGTCATTTGACTTGTACATAACATCCTTAACCTGTTGGCAGATGTGTTGGATATTCTCAATGAACCGGGTACCTTTTTTTAGCTTCAGTTGGAGCAGGAGATGAGTCGGTCGAGGTGACCACAAGGGGAAGTGCAACATCCATGGGACCCAATGGTTGTAAGCCCAACTCCACCTGAAAGGGGTTGTGGTCAGTTGAGCTATGCAAGGTTAAGTTGTAGCTATGATGGATATAGGTAAGGCTCTCATCCCATGTGCGAGGGTGATTGGAATTATACATGCAAAGTATATGCACAATCATTCGATTTACAACCTCGGTTTGGCCATCTGTTTGGGGGTGGAAGGTCGTGGATTTGGTGAGCTTGGTGTTCAACAGTGACCAGAGGCTCGACCATAATGTGTTGATAAATTGACTATATTGATCTGAGACAATGGTTTGTGGGATTCCAAAATGTACCCAAACTCTTTCAAGGAAGATCTTGGAAGTATCCTTTGTTGTGATGCTCTTCTTGCAGGCAACCAGAATAACCATCTTAGAAAAGAAATCAACAACCACAAAAACACGGTCATTTCCCTGCTTGGTGGATGGGAGGCTCGACATGTAGTCCATTGAGATGGATTCCCATGGCCTGTCAGGAGTAGGAAGAGGGTTGTACATGCCCTATTTCTTAGTGGTCGATTTGGAAATAGCGCATGCAGTGCAGGGCTTGATTTTCTTGCTGACCTCCTTTCGAAGTTTCATCCAGTCAAAATGTTTATGTCGCATCATCACTGTATTTTCGACATTGAAGTGTCCTGCCACCCAAATGTAGTGGGCTTCCCAGATCAGCTTCACTCGCTTGCTTGATGGAACATAGATATGGCCCAGATGACACAACAACCCATACTGAAGATGGGAATTATTGACAACTACATTTGCACCCAACATTTGGTAGGTGGTGGAAAAGTCCAGGTCTATCTCATAGAGTTGGGGCCATCCAGAGGTCTCGTGGCCACAAGAGTCTGGCACCATGGTGAGTTCTGTGACTGGTGGTATTCTAAGGCAATCAACGACATGGTTGGTGCTTCCTCTTTTATACTTGATGTTGAGGTGGAATTGCTACAAGTATGTGGACCACTTTTGATGGCAGTCTTTCTACAATTTTCCTTGTGTCTACATGAATTGCACTGAATTATGATCAATGTGGATGATTGTCTCCTTCCCAAGAATGTAATGTCTCCATTGGCGACAAGCTTGCACAATGGAGTACATTTCTTTGTTGTAAGTAGGGTACTTATAGACAACATCTGATAGTGTCTCACTATGATAGGCCACGGTGTGGCCGTTCTAAGTGAGAACAATGCCCACAACATAGTTTGAAGCATCTATATCGATATCAAAGGGTTGTTGCAGGTCTAGTAGTGAAAGTACTCGGGATGAGCACAAGAACTGTTTCAAATCATTGAACGCTTGTTGTTGGGACCATCCCCATGCAAATTTCTCCTTACTACCACCCTTGGTTATTCAGTTGAGGGTCCATGCAATATGGGAGAATCCCAACATGAACCTGTGGTAGAAATTGGCAAGGCCCAAGAAGCTCTGAAGCTCAGTTCGAATTTTATGAGTAGAACAAAATGACTACAGATTATTAACAAATGCTTAACATAAAATAACAGAGATATAATAAAACTGGTTTTCTATTGAATAAGGAAATAAGTTGCAAATGTAAAATGCAATGGAAAACAAGCTTGCTGGAATGGTGGTGACTTATCTTTGAGAAGAGATGTGACAGTTGCGTTCATTCACAAGAATATGATTACAATGAGGCTCTGAAGGCATTTTTACAATAAACAGGAATGCCAAAAATCCTAGACATCCAAAAACCTAACCCTTGGAGATGAAGTGCCAAAAGTCATGTGGGCCCCATTTGGGTAAGTTAGTATGTCAACTTCCTAGGGTCGTAACTTTTGCATACGATCTGCATTTTAGGCGCATGACAACTCATTGGAAATGTATCATCGAAAAGATTCATTTTGGGGGCAACATCAAAGGAACTTCCATGTTGCTCTTCGTTTTCCCAAAAAATGTCGTTTAGGGCCTCAAAACAGCTCCAGAAGTTTCAAGACATGAAGAACTGCTAAAAATAGTAAATTACCAAAATTGCCAGAAAATTGTTTTGAGCTAGTTGGAAAAGGTGGGTGGCCACCGATATCCACCTAGATCAATTATGTAGACTTTATACCAACACCAGATTGCAAGTCAAATTCAATCCTGTTGATGCCAATGCAAGAGTGTTTCAAAACCAACATAGAAGCCTCCCGTGCAACTAGGATGGAAGAGACATAATACTACCCTAGGTTTTATGCCCCATAAATAAATCACATTAAACCCCTAGCTAAGGATCCTAATAATGAATCTTATATTTATGTTTTTGTAAATGTTTGATTTTTATTGTATTTTGTGTTAAACAGTTGGTTGTCATTGATATCAACAAGTAGTGGTTGTCATTGATGCCAACATATGTGATGGGTATATTTGAATAAGTCTCCAAAGTGATCCCCTTATGGCGTATCTCTAAGCATGGTGCTCACGGGAAGACACTTTGAAGAAATCTACCAAAAACCTAGAGTTGTGGTCATGAAGCCCAAAGTTGTTTGAGGAATACAGACATGAATAAAAGTGTAAATGGAGGTAACATAGTCATAAATGGATATTCATTGTCATGCCATTTCCAGTTATAGGTGGTAGGCCACGTGGTTCCTTGCGATTGTGGAGTTATGGCCTCATGAAGATGGAAGCCCCGAAGATTGGTTATGAAGCCCCTAAATAGTTACAGGACTTGGTCAAAGGGTAAAGTGGTTGTAATAAGAAAGCCCTAAATTAAGGAAAAAAGTTATCTTGAAAAAGTATAAATAAACCACAAGAAGTCCTTCAAAAATACACACACAAGTTCAATGATTATCTATCTTTCAAGTGTTTTTGAAAAATATTTCATGGTAAATATGAGGTATCAAAGTATGAATAAGTAAAGTTTGAGGTAGCGAAAGGAAGTACAAGAGAAGCTAAATTTCTAAGGTCATCCATGATTTACAGTGAAGGAAGGCATGAACATCCACGAGGTTCAGTGAAGGAAGCCGTGGACATCCACAAGTTGCAGTGAAGGAAGGCGTGGACATCCACAAGTTGCAGTGAGGACAAGTCACAGATCTATGAAAAGACATTAAAGAGGATGCCATCTCTTGTTTTTTGAAGATGATTTTCATAGGTTGGTCTATTGGTATGTGATGATATGCTTCAGATATTCTTCATGAGTAAAGGTATGTCTTGTATATGCTTGTTTGAGGCTTATATCATGGATGGTATGGCACATGTTTGAAGCATTCCTTGGAGTCCCTTTTGGTTTATGGTTGCATATGGTTGAGGTCCATGTTTTGGTGTCATTGATACATGCTTGAGACATATCCTTGGTATATTGTATATGGTTGTTATGGTTCATTGTTAGAGGAACATATTTGTGATAGTGCCATATATTTGAGGCATATCTTATGGAATATGGTTTGATGCATGCTTGAGGTACACTGTGGTACATGGTTTGTATACTTGATGTTGATATGGTTTATATGAGTAGATATGGTTGATATATCAGTGACAGATACATTGAAAGATACAATGAAAGGGATAGTGACAAGTTACATGTTTATGTGACAGTGATAATTACAGGTTGATGTGATAGTGACCGGTTGCAAGCTGATGTGATAGTGGCAGTGAAAATGACAGTGGAAGTGATTGTGGTAGTGACAATTTGGTCTACACTTGTATTTCAGGGAGGTAGGATGGGGCAAGGAAAGGGGATTGTATCATGCTTCTGTTTGGTTCTAGAGAACTCAAGGAGTTGGAGCTTCCTTCAGGTTGGAGGCAAAGAGTCAGGGGGTTGTAGCCTCCTTCTAGTTGGAGACAGAGAATTTAGGGAGTTGTAGCTTCCTTTAGGTTGGAGCCTGTAAATAGGGGTTCGTATCCTCCTTCCATTTGTAGCTAGTGAATTGGGAATTTGGAGATTCCAATGAATGTATCCTTTTGATATATAAGAAAAACATTATGTAGTTTTCTCCCAATTGGGTTTCCACGTAAATTCTGGTGGACTGTGTTTTTGTGGATGTCTATTATGCTCTATTGATTTATACTGCTTATTATATATTTTTGATGAAATTAATGGTTACATTTTCTGGTTAAAAGTGATAATGAAGTGCTCATACCGATTCACCCCCCCTCTCAATATTCCAACATTTTTCAACTTATATTGTTTTGTATTTTCCTTTTGTAAGAGAAATATGAAATTAAACCAAGTTAGTGTGAATAATGTAAGTGAAAAACTTAATGCATACAATCTACATGGATTTTGTTGTGGGCACCTAGTCTAGGTTAAGAAAGAGATTAGGCATTTAGAGTGAATCTCACTCAGATCCACGTTTGCAACCTCATGAGAAAAAAAGGAGAGGGAAGAAATCCATTCAACAATTAATCTAGGAGGTAAGGAATTTCATGGTGAATTCAGGGAAAATGTGGTTGATCACTGAGAACTTTCATCTTGTTTCTTCCCATATCTCTGTTGAATATCATATCATGGAACATAAGGGGCCTGCATGGAAAGGATAAGAAATGTCTCCTTAAGAAACTAATTTTAAGTGATATTATTGATATTTTTCTTATTAAAGAGACAAAATGATCTGGATATGAAGCTTCCCTCATGCTCTCCTGGTGTTGGTGGCTAGGATTATCTATTCATACTGACTCCTATGGTGCTTCATGAGGTTTGGATATCTCCTAGAACCAAAACTCTGTTATTATTGAAAATTTATTTTCAACTAAGTGATCTCTAGTTTCTTAATGTCGGGCGATAGGGTCCAACAAGATGGGATTTATTACTACAGTTTATGGACCCCAGTCAACAAAGGAGAAAATTCAGTTCATTGATTCATTATCTAGATTAGCCCCACTCATTCAGGACCAACGATGGATCTTATAGGGTGATTTTAATATCATCCTTTCCTTAGAGGGGAAGAGGGGGGGAGTGCACTGTCTTAACACAAACAATGACAAATTTAAGTCCCTTATACAAGACCTTCGACTGGCGGATATAAAAAATATCAATGGGAATTTTACCTGGTCCAATAAACACTCTAGAACTCAAAATATTGCATGCCTCCTTGATAGATTCCTTCTTTCAAAATTTTTAATGATGGATGATCATGTATGTGAATCTAAGGTTCTATCCACCCTGAGATCGGATCACTAACTAGTCCAGTTGTGGCTTGATACTCCAAGTATCCCCCAGCGTAAGCCTTTATGGTTTGAGAATTTTTGGCTCTCATATTTGGATTTTTAGGATAATGTATAGGAATGGTGGAACAATGCAGCAATCACCTATGGTACTCTTATGTACCACTTTCAATAGAAATTGAAGAAATTTAATTAACACCTGCACCAAAGGAACAAGAAAGTTTTTGGGAACATCCTTCAAGACAAATAAAATTTAGAAACACACCTCAAAGAATTTCAAGGCATCTTTCAATTCTAGGACATCTTGAATTTTCTTAAGGAAGAGGAAGCCAATCTCAAATGTCAGCTTGTAGAGTGCTACTCTCAAGAGGAAAAGATCGAGGGTTCAATGGCTTAAAGAGGGCAAACAAAACTCCAATTTTTTTCATCATTTAATGATCCATCACAGACACATCAACCAAATCTCCTAGTTGGAAATTGAGCAGGGAGCTAATATTCTAGATCACCGGGATATAGAGAATGAGATGGTTTCATTTTACCGAATGATCCTCATAGAACTAGTGGTAGACCTCTAAGTGACTATCTCATAAATTGTCCAGCATGTCCCTGCTATCATTTTTATAGACCAAAATGTCACTCTCCTTTGACCAATCTCTCAAGAGGAAGTCGACCAAGCAATACAAGAAATGACCACTGGTAAGTCTCTTGGCCCGAATGGATTTAAAACTAATTTTTCCATTTTTGTTGGCCTATGATCCATGAGGAGGTTTGGCATATAGTTGAATATTCGTGTCTTACTCATGACATTCTCCCTTCCATGAACACCACCTTTCTTACTCTCATTCCAAAATAGGAGTGGGTCATGAATCCTAAGAAAATTTTCCCCATTTCCCTAGGTAACGTGATCTACAAATCGATAACTAAAGTCATTTCCATGCGCCTAAAGCCCATTCTCCCTCTATTTATCTCCCATGAGCAGTCAAGCTATGTGGAAGGACACCAGATCATGAACAACGTGATGTTGTCCCATGAATTCATTCACTCTTTAAACACCTCCCAAACTCCTGACATGCTTATCAAGATTGATCTTTCCAAGGCCTTCGACACCTTAAGATGGGACTATGTGTGTGCTATGCTTTAGTATTTTTGGTTTTGGCTCCTATTGGATTGACTGGGTAACATCCCTTACTTCTTCAATTTTTTCGCAATTATGGTTAACGATGTTCCTTCACAACCTTTCTACCCTTATCACGACATCTATTAGGGAGACCCTTTATCGCCCTTCCTCTTTTTTTATCATGGTTGAAGGGATTGGGAGGCTCATCAAATCATACATTTCTTTTGGTCATCTTTCCACACTTTCCATCCATGGTTTACACCCCTGCTCTCCCATAGTCAGTTTTTTGATGACACCTTTATAATGGGGACCCCCTCTATGCATGAAGCTCAGTATTTTCTTTTCATTGTCAATATTTTTGGAGAGGAATCAGGTACTCTAGTTAATTATACAAAATCTCAAGTCTTCTTCCTTAATACTCCTGTATCCATTCAAGAGCAAATTACCTACATCTTGGGTTTTCGAGGGAGCTCTCTTGCTTCCAAATATATTGGTGTGCCTCTCATTGAAAATGATCATAAATATGGTGTCTCAGATGATCTATTTCTTTACTTGGAGCGTAAACTCTCCTCTTGGACTTTTCAACCCCTCAATCTAGCATGATGACTTGTTATTCTAAAATCTATTTTGCAGGAAATTCCTATATATATATATATATAT
>JZKD02S1179083.1:372314-416255 GCA_000966675.3 Picea glauca | reverse complement strand
TATATATCTTCTTTTCCATGGAAATGACTAAATTCATTCTTAATCAGATCAGGATCCTCCAGTGAAAATTTCTCTAGCAAGGAGCCATGGTGGATGGAAAATGGGCTTTGGTTAAATGAGATACTTTTTGTAAGCCCAAATATGTTCGCGGGCTGGGAGTGTAGGATCTGGAGGTGATAAACCAAGTGTTGAGTGAAAAGGTTTGGTGGTGATGGTTAAAGTGCCCATAAGATATCTAGGCTTGGATATGGTGTTGATTATTTGGGTTGGTTTCATTGATGTCAACCCTTGAAGAAAGTTCGGTAGCGAATTACGGTAGCACAAAGGTTTGGGTAATGGACCCAAGTTTGTTTGATGTATAATGGTATCATTTTTAATATATTTGAAGGTAAGAATATTCTATATGGATAGTACATGTAATTCCATTTCTGGTGGTACGTGGAACGTCGCATAACTCCTCACGGTTAGAGAGTTATGGCCATGTGAAGTTGGAGAACCCTCATGAGTCATCTAGAAGCCCCAAAAGGTCAAAGTAGTTAAAGTGGTTGCAAAGAAGAAATTATTTAAATAATAAAGTGAAGTTATGAGTGTACTATAAGTCAAAGTGGATACAAAATAAATTATTTAAATAATAAAGTTAGTGCAGAAATTACTAAGTGGACAAGTGGTTAGAAGTGGTTTAGCCATAAAATAAGGAAAGTGGTTTAAGATGGTTAGAAGGTAAGCCCTTTAGGAAGCTACATAAAAGTATAAATAAGATTCAATGGTCTCTCATTTAATTACACTTTAGCATATTGAATATGTACAAGTGACTGAGGTAACCAAAGGATATCTAAGGCGAATTTCAGAGGGAAGGTGAAGTAAAGAAGGCCAAAATTCAAGGGAGGATAAATTATTTTGATGATGCTTTCTAAGGTATGTTATTTACAGGTCATCTCACCATTTTCACAATAAATATTTTTCTAGAATGATTCATACCACGAAATATGGAGGTCATTGAGGAAACATATCCAAGTAGCTATGATAAAAATTTCAGCTTGTGGTTTGTTATATTTTTGGACGGGGAAAGGACAGGTGGTTGTAGTTATACAACATGGAGGTTGGACGGGGCAAGGACAAGTGGTTGTAGCCAAAGAACATAGGGGGTTGTGCTTGTAGCTAGAGAATTGGAGAGTTGGATCTCCCCTCAAGTTGTAGCCTGAGAAACTAAGGGGGTTGGAGCCTCCTTCGAGTTGTAACTGGAAAACAAAGGAAGTTGGTGCTTCCAATGAATGTAATTCTTAAAAACATATAAGAAAAAGAATTCGGTGGTTTTCTCTCACTTTGGGTTTCCTTGTAAAAACCTTGGTGTACTATGTATGTGTATGATTTCGCATTTGTTCATTGTTTATTTACTCTACAACTATTGGATGATAATTCTACATTGACATAAAACTTGCATTTTGTGGTTAAAAATGATTAAATTTCTCTATTACTGATTCACCCCCCAACTCAGTAATCCAACAATTGGTATCAGAGCCGGTTCCTTCAGAAATCAGTTTAACCACTAGAAGGAGATCATGGATTATTATGATAATGGAGTACCATTGTTTAATGGTCATAATGGGTTAAATTATGATATATGGAGCAGAAGCACGCAATTATTTTTACAGTCAGATGGGCATTATATTTAGCTATCAGTAGTTATAGGATATGATAATTCAAAAAGGGAAAAGACTGCAACCAAGAAGGAATTGAAGAAGAATAACAAAATAACAATGGATTTCATTTGGGAAGGATTACCTAATCAGGTAAGAGAAAATGTTGGTAAATGTTGATCA
Organism: Picea glauca; assembly: GCA_000966675.3. NCBI lineage: Eukaryota > Viridiplantae > Streptophyta > Pinopsida > Pinales > Pinaceae > Picea > Picea glauca. The sequence continues at coordinate 414,435 of JZKD02S1179083.1, read as the reverse complement.
ATCAAAGAAATTTGGGATGAGTTACATGTCATATATTATTCACCCATCGTAGATTCATAAAATTTCAAAGAAGATGCAGGTATAGATCAAGTAGAAATATGTTCACCATGTCAAATAGATTGAGAAGATGAAGAGTACAAAATCAACAGAGGTATGTTGTTTTGCTTTAATTGTGAAAAACACAGACATCTTGAAATAGAATGCCATGAAGGAAATGCGACAGAAAAAAAATAATTGAAAAAGAAGACAATTATGAAGAATAATTGATTAGTTCTTTAGATGAACTAAGAAAAGAAAGAGAAGAAAACAAGTTACTCAAGAAAGAATTGATGAAACAAAAGGAAAGTGTTCAAATTTTTGATGAAGCCCAACAGGTCATCGAGAACTTAAGAACTCAACTAGAAGAAGCTAGAAAGATCGAAGAAAATATTGAATATCAAAAGAAAGATTTGGAATCCAACATAGAAACATAGAAGGAAGAAGAAAAAATGAGAAAGAAGATATTGACAGATAATGTTAAGGAAAGAGATAACGATCTAAACCATCTTGAGGAAGAGTTTGGTCAAAAAGAGAAAGGACTTGAAGAAGAAATAATCACATTAAAAATGTAGCTTGAAGAAGAAAAAAGAAAATAAGAAGTCATGAAGTCTCAGATAATGAAGAAAGAAGAAGAGGTTGAGAAGCTTGAAGAATAATTCATCACATTGAGAAGTAAAATCATCAAGCTCAACAATAACGTTGAAGATACAAAAACATCCACATCATTTATAGCTAATGAAGAGAAGCACTCTAGGTTGCTAGAAAAGAAGAATGAAGAAAATAAAAAGAGTTATGAAGAAGTACTCAAAGGAAGGAATCATGGTCAACCAGAATATAAGAAAACTATTGAAGATACATTTTCAAGAAGACCATCCATGTTCAAGCCACAAAGAAGATTCAATTATGATCATGATCAGTCAAGGAAGAAATTCAGAAGGACTACACCACAAAGAAGATAATTCACTCCTAGGTATGAAAATTTATTTTATCATCATTGTTTTTATTGTACTAATTTTGGACATAAGGTTGCAGATTGTAGGGATTATAAAATAAATGTTCAAGAAATAAATGCCTATGTGGCCCCACGTGACATTGAATGTTACAAATGTCATAACTATGGACACATAGCTAGTTATTATAGAAGCATGATCGATACTTCCATGAAAGAGAACACTGATATCAGATATAAGAAAGTATGGATAAGAAAACACGAAGAACAGGCGAACAAAGACCAGGTCCCAAAGATCTCAAGATTGGCAATAAAACGAGATGAAGAAAATTCTGTAGAGAAAAGGAAAGATGTCGGATACAGAAAGGTTTTGAAAATAACTAAAAGAAAAAAAGGATAGATAAATAAGGAACATGTTCAAGAGATTGTACTTTCAGGCATTGTAGTGAAAGATGAATCCGCAGACAGAAGAAAAGAAGTCAGAGCTCAGAGAGATGATGAATCTACCAATAAAGATAGTGATGAATACACATCAGAGAAGGAATTGTTCTGAGCCATCTGTCTTAGAGACTCTGAGATAACATGAATAATAGATAGGGTGAGTCTATTCTTTAGCTGAGATAGACCAGAGAACCATCCTATGAGAAACTTGTAGATTTTGAGTAGACAGATTCAGTGCATTCAGTTAGTAGAAGTACAATCTGATAGATCAATCAATTGTAGTAGTACTTCATGATATTACAGTGACATATGAGTCAAAATTATGGATAGTTGCATATAAGAGTCTTGGAAAGTATGGATAAACATGGATTCATAAGAACACTTAGCAGGTTTGCAAAGATATATGACAGTGGATGAGAGCATGGATTCCAAATTGATAGATATTTTTTGGACACATGTAGTGCATACAACAATTCACATTCAAAATAGAGTAATGCTTAGAAACAAAAATGACAAAACTCCCTACGAGATATGGAAAGGAAGACCAATAAATGTGAATCACTTCAGAGTATTTGGAAGCAAATGATACATCAAAAGAGAAGATGGCAGAATGGGGAAGTTTGACTCTTATGTGGACAAATGAGTACTTGTTGTTTACTCAAGTACAAGGAAATAATATAAGTGTTACAATCTGAGACCGAATAAATTTGTGGAAAACATCAATGTAGCAATTGATGAAACAAGTGGATCAGAATAAAAGGAAGAAGAAAATGAATCAGTGGAGCAACTTTATGAAGAAGAAGCAAAATATGAAGAAGAAGTAGAAGATAAAGATGATTGAACCAAATAATTTTGAAGAGACCAACAAGGATGAGTTCTGGAATAAGGCCATGAATGAATAATTTGATTAAATAGAGAAGAATGACACTTGGGAATTGGTTCCAAGACCAAGGAATAAGAATGTGATTGTCACAAAGTGGGCTTTCAGAAATAAATTGAATGAAGATGGACATGTTACAAGGAACAAAGCTAGATTGGTATGTAAACAATACACACAGATTGAAGGAATCAGCTTTGAAGATACATTTTCCCTAGTTGCCAGAATGGAAGAAATCTGATTGCTCTTAGATTATGCATGCTCCAAGAATATTAAAGCATATCAGATGTACGTGAAATCAACCTTTCTGAATGGGGAGTTTGAAGAAGAAGTTTACATTGAACAACCAAAAGGATTTTAGTTGTCAGAGAATGCAGATTACGTGTGAAAATTGAACAAGGCCTTATATGGTCTAAAACATGCTCCTAGAGCATGGTATTCTAGATTGGATAAATATATATAGGAGGGAGTTTCAAAAAAGGAAGTGAAGACACCAACCTCTACATCAAGAAAACTCAAGATAGTATTTTATTAATTGAAGCTTATGTGGATGATTTTATTTTTGGAAGTAATGATGACAGGTTAAGACAAAAATTTGTAAAGGATATGAAGAATGAATTTTAAATTTCATTACTTGGAGAACTGTCCTTCTTTATGGGTCTTCAGATACGTCAAAGCAACCAAGGAATTTTTATTTCTCAAACTAAGTATATTAGAGAAATGCTAAAGAGGTTCGAAATGGAAGATTGCAAATCAGTTACCACTCCTATGCAAACTAGTTGCAAGTTGAGAACAAACGATGATTCAAAGTCTACAGACCAGAGGCAATACATGTCAATGATTGGTAGCTTACTATATGTGACAAAATCCAGACGAAATGTAATGCAGGAATTTGGAGAGGTGGCACGATTTCAAGTAGCACCAAAGGAATCACATGTATTAGTAGTGAAGATGATTTTCAGATATCTCAAAGGAATAAAAGAGTTTGGATTATGGTATCCAAAATGAAAGGATGTATCACTTATTTTCTACACAGATGCAGATTGGGAAGTTTGTATTGATGATCGATGAAGCACCAGTGGAGCAATGTTCTAATTGGGTGAGTGTTTAGTATATTGGCTAAGAAAGAAAGAATCATCAATATCTTTATCTACAACTGAAGTAGAGTATATTGTAGCAGCATGATGTTGTACACAGGTTCTATGGATGAAACAAAATCTGACAAATATACATGTTGCATATGATGAGCCCATTCCAATATATTGTGATAATATAAGAGCCATCAATATCTCAAAGAAATCGGTGATGAACTCCAAGATGAAGCACATTGCAATCAAGTACCACTTTCTATGGAAACAGGTTGTAGAGAAGAACATGAGCATTGAATATGTGGGCATAAAATAACAAGTGGTGGATATTTTTACAAAACCGCTTCCACAGGAAGCCTTTGATTATCTTCTCCAGAGACTTGGAGTAATTTCTACTCCAAAATGAATTCTTTTGAATGCTTATCTTATATGTCTTAGATTTACACGAGGAATCACCATAAAGAGGACATTTCAGGTTGGGATATCAATTTGAGAAAGAGTTCATTCAGGGGGAGAAGCCCTAGATGGAAAGATACATTTTCCATTGATGATAAAGGGGGATAGATTTATCAGATGAAAAGGTAAATACTTGGAGAAAGAGCATAGGGGCATGGTTCTAGGGGGAGGGATGGTCACAGGGGGAGCATGAGTGATATGAATTCAGTATTGCATTAGAGTCTTGACATAAATGCCAAAGGGGGATATTGTTGATTATTTGGGTTGGTTGTGATTAATTTCAACCCTTGAATAAAGTCTGGTAGAAAATTACGGTAGAACAAAGGTTCAGGTAATGGACCCAAGTTTGTTTGATTTATAATGGGATGAGTTTTAATATATTTTAAGGTAAGACTATTCTAGATGGATAGTAGATGTCATTCCATTTCCGTTGGTATGTGGAACATCACATAACTTCTCACGGTTAGATAGTTATGGCCATGTGAAGTTGGAGAACCCTCATGGGTCATCTAGAAGCCCCAAAAGGTCAAAGTAGTCAAAGTGGTTGCAAAGAAGAAATTATTTAAATAATAAAGTGAATTGATGAGTGTACTACAAATCAAAGTGGATACAAAATAAATTATTTAAATAATAAAGTTGATGGAGAAATTACTAAGTGGACAAGTGGTTAGAAGTGGTTTAGCCCTAAAATAAGGAAAGTGGTTTAAGATGGTTAGAAGGTAACCCCTTGAGGAAGCTACATAAAAGTATAAATAAGAGGTAAGGGTATCTCATTTAATTAAACTTGAGCATATTGAATATCTACAATTGACTGAGGTAACCAAAGGATATCTATGGCAAATTTCAGAGGGAAGGTGAAGTAAAGAAGGCCAAAATTCAAGGGAGGATAAATTCTTTTGATGATGCTTTCTAAAGTATGTTATTTATAGGTCACCTCACCATTTTTGCAGTAAAATGTTTTCTAGAATGATTCATACCACGAAATCTGGAGTCCATTGAGGAAATATACCCAAGTAGCGGTGATCAAAATTTCATCTCGTGGGTCGTTGTTTTTTTGGAATTACACTATGTGGAATATAGGGTTTGTGGCTAGTCCTGAAACTAGTCTAAAACAGGTGTTTCAGGTAAAAACGTCATAACTTCTTCATAACAGATCCAAATTCAGTAAGACAAAATGTATTGGTTAGAGTACAATCTTTAGTATTTTTTGTACCATTTTCAGATCCATACAACAAATATTCGATGCAGGGAATTCTATACAAGTTCACTCTCTAGAATAAGCCAAAATTCAACAAGGTATGCCATTTTTTTATGTAACTCCTTTTCTGAGAGGTTCCAAGTAGTGAAACATGGAGGAATTGCATAAAAGACACTGAAGAACATTTTGTACTATTTTTAGATATTTATTCATTACAGGTACATAGTTATGATTATTTCAATTAGGGTTGTTGAATATTCCAAAATTAGTCATGTGAGACTCAAGTAAAGTTTGATGAAAATGCTAGTATCTTGTTGTTAAAGTTAATGAAGGTTTGTATGTATGTGATCGTATACATCAGGTTTGTGACTGAGTTATAAATCATATTTGGATGATGAAATTGATGAGGGATTTTGATTGAGGTACAGGTTGGGTACATGGTTGAGACAAGTAGTTGATGAGTTTGCACATACATGAGGTGTATAGTTGATGATGTTGGTACATATTGATGAGTCATAGTTGATCAATAGTTGATGCATGATTGGTACATACTTGGTACATGGTTGGAGGCACTTGTTAGTGGTATTATTGACACATGGTTTATGGATGATGTAGCATACTTGTCTTGGTATATTATTAGAAGCACATAATGATCCTGGTGATGATTATGAGTTGTTGTGTTATGCTTGGTTGATGCACATCTTGGTGATATTGCGCATATGGTTGAGAGATTTCTTGGTGATTGATATTGGTGAGTAGATCTGATTTGGTTGATAAGACCGATGAGACAGGTTGTTGTGATAGGTTGTTTGGACATGTTATCGTGACATGTTATTTGTACAGGTTTGGTGCATGTTTGATGCATTTGTTTATGGTATAGGTTGATGTATGGTACATGTTGGCATAGGTTATTGGTACATGTTGTTACAGGTTGTTTGGTGCATGTTGATTGGTATAGTTTTACAACAATAGATCTCATAGTGATAGTGTGACAATGGTTCCATCATTCTATTTCTACGACAGGGTGGTTGGATGGGGCAAGGACAGGTGGTTGTATCCACCTTCTAGTTGTAGCCAGAGAACATAGGGGATTTTAGCCTCCTTCTAATTGTAGCCAAAGAATTAGGGAGTTAGATCTTCCCTCAGGTTGTATCCTGAGAAAATAGGGGGTTGGAGCCTCCTTCCAGTTGCAGCTGGAAAACAAAGGAAGTTGGTGCTTCCAATGAATGTAATTCTTAAAGACATATAAGAAAACAAATTTCGTTGTTTTTTCCAGCTTTGGGTTTCCACGTAAAAAACATTGGTGTACTCTGTATGTGTATGATTTCTCATTTTTTCATTGTTTATTTACTCTGAAACTATTGGATGATAATGCTACATTGATATAACACTTTCATTTTGTGGTTAAAAAGGATTAAATTTCTCTATTATTGATTCACCCCCCCCTCTCAGTAATCCAACATATGGTACCACAAATATGAAAGAGGGTTGGTAGAGGATCAAATTATCCATTAGAGTGAACCATGCATTAGGTATCTAATGTGTAACTCAGCCTGGAGAAACCACTACTTCATCCAAGATTGTGCCTTTTGGGAAATCCGGGTGGGACAACAAGTTTATCTCTAGTTGGATTCTTGGAAACACAGGCCTCCTCTCCTTCAGAACTATGACCTATCTGATTTTAAATCTCCATTGGATCCTCATTCTTTCAAAAATGTAGCAGACTTTTGGAAACATATTTCTTCTTAGGATTCTCAATGCCTGGACTGGAAGAAGACACATGTTGAGTTGCATATTCCTCTAGAATCCAATCTAGGTGCATGGGTGGAAGGGGCCATTATGAGGAAGATTCAAATTAAGAACGATCCTGATATATTGCACTAGGATCATTCACCGAAAGGAACTTTGACCATTCGAGAAGCATATTCTCGAAAGGAAAACTTTCATCTTCTCCCTAAAGACAAGATTTGGAAACAAATTTGGAAGCCTGGAAGCTGGCCCAAATTTCAATCGTTCCTTTGGATAATAGTGCATCATAGCATTCTCACTTGGGAAACTATTTTCAAACAAAGATTTATTGATCCCTCTATATGTCCCCTTTGTGCCATATGTGAGGAAACAATGGAGTACCTACTCAATAATTGTCCTTTTAGTTCCTCTCTCTAGGATCAGCTAACCCAAATTGTGCATCTTACCGATAAATGTTGTATCAATATTGTTTCCACCATAGAGAAATGGCTCCTAAGTCCATTTACCAGTCCCATTCTCAACATAATTTGGCAACTTCTACCCAGTTTTCTAGTATGGCATATCTGAAAAGAGAGAAATCATCGGATCTTCCAAAATTCTTAGCACCCATGGAAATAAGTGTGGTCAATGCTCCACGATAAAATCTATGAATCCATTAATATTATCCCATGGAATTTTGAATACCTTCCTCAATTGAACAAGGAAAAATCAATTTCTTCTCATTGGAATTTGAAATTTTTGGATTCCAATCTCTCACCCTCCCTATCGAGCTCATGCAATTTCTAGTCTAGATAAGTGGTCACCTCTTCCTTTGGGATTTTTCAAAATAAATTTCTATGGATATTCTAAAGGAAATATAGGTCTAGCTAGATTTCGTGTGGCCTTTCACAATGCTAATGGTGTTATTCTCCACATCCTGCATGACAACATTGGCTGGGAATCCAATAACATTGCAGAATTATGGGCCCTTATTCAAATAATTGTTCTTGCCAATCGTCGGGGTATTCTTCATTTGATGATTGAAGGGTAATCTGTGCCTATCATCAATATGGTTCAGTGCCCTCTCAATGGCTCCCCTCCAACCAAGCTCTCCCCTACCTGGCGTCCCTTGAGTAACCTGGAACTTTTACAATCGATCCTATCCCCCCATATTTCTATCACTCCTCTTCATATCAGACACTCTTCCAACAATCTTATTGATAAGTTGGCTAACGAAGGAGTTCTTTCAAGAGACCCTCTTATGAACCTCCATAAAGATCAATTTTCAAGGCATACTTTGTTTCAAGATTGTGTTCAAATGGCATTTCAGGATTGTCTTGTAGTTGCCTCCCTGGATGGGGTGTCATGAAGGTATGTATCCAGATGTCTTCCCCTCATTGACAAGCATCCTTTGTTGGTGACTTGAAACAGTTAGTAAATATGAAGGGAGGGATCATTTACTCCTTCACGACGTTTTCTCTTTGGATTATTCCTTCGGTGCATGTGATGTGATCTTAGAAAGTTTACATCTTGCTACCTCTCATCCATCCGAGGCGTACTTCTATGGAGTTCGACGTCATCATCAATCCTGAAGGAGTAGGTCCTATTTCCTAGTTGTTATGATTAGTGTTTCTATGTTGTTTTGGTCTCTCTTTGGTCGTGCTTTATCTCAATTCCAATGTCAGTGTCAGTATCTATATCTATATTTAGTTTTTGAGGATGTATATGTAAGACTGGGCTCAATAATTATACATCATGGACCTGCGACATCTTTTGGGTGTGGGTATGGGCTGGTTTCCACTTCTGTTTTTTTGCACTCTTTTGAGTATTGATAATAGAATCTAGTACCACTTACTTATTTTTAAGTAAGTGAAAAACTTAAAAATAAAGTTAAACTAACTAAACTAAATTAGTTAAGTATTTACAGGAAAATGCTAAAGAATGTTAAACATAATAAAATTAATCATTTTTTTTTCTTTTTAATTATGAAATTAGTAAATATTTAAGAAACAAAATTTAAATTAATAAAAAATGAAAATAAAAGATTGTAAAAATTTATATACATTTAAACCAAAAAAAATATGAATTAAACATATAAACCTTGTTTTTTTAATTTTTGTGTTTATTTTATAAATAGTAAAACAAATATTAATAAAATAAAACAAAGAAGTAAAATAAGTGCATAAATTAAAGTGTTTTGTGTTTTATTTGAAATATTATAATTAGTAAACTTAAACTAATAAAATAAAAGATTATGTACATTAAAACTATTTAAAGAAAATAAATATGTTAAAAATGTTTTAGTATTTTTGTAGTTTTGAATATTAACTAGGATATAAGAAATAAACAGTAAAACAATAAACGAGAAATAAATTCCAGAGCCAAAAAGAGTTTAATATTTATTGTTAAATGAAATCTCGATACATTTTCTTGGATCATTGATGCTTTAAAGCCCATGCGTGAACTCAGACTAGAGTTATTATCTTTAACTATTTAAGATGGAATGTTACATTATACATTAAATAGACAAGAATAAAAAAAAGAAGAAGAAAGTTGAGTTGGATATTGAATAGAGCAATGGTAGTGAAGCACAAGGAGGTAATCTGCATACCACAAAATTGATTAGCATTGAGAAATTTAGACTTAAAACAAAACAAACTTAGTAAGAAAACCATTCACCTCATGGACATAAGAAAAAATCAACCTCGCTTTGTCCGTTCTGTTACTTTTCAATATGTCCTTTCTATAAACAACTTCATCAAATCCCCGACTGAAAATAAATGGAGGATGAATAATGATAACTTGAAAGACAACCTCACATAGCTCTTAGTATACCTCTCTCTCAAAACATTTCCTCCAAAACTTGTTGTTCATTGCTTGTTAAATATCATTTGGTGAGAGGTTTGAGTAGTTAGGTTTGATGGAAGTTTTAAAGAACTGAAACAAACGGGCTTGCTCCCCTTTTATGAAATAAAAATTCATTAAGAAACATTTCGTTATTCAATTCCTTTATGCACTTGTTTATTTCTATGTACATACAACCTTATTGGGCCTAATGGTTAAGAACATGTGTTTCCTCTTAAGAGGTCACAAGTTCAAATCCAAAGGAGGTTAGGGTATGTATACCTCTATATACTTTACCAGTCAAATCGCTGGGCAAAGGAGGGTCCCTTGTCCCGCAAACAAGGGAGTCTCATACACCAATTTGGTGTGGCTTGGATGTGACCTTAAAAATAGATTATTATTATTATTATTATTATTTATTTTCATTGTTTTGCTCCTTTCTACATTTTCTCTTTTTGTGATCCATGGTGTTTTAAGGTACTCCAAGAAAATGTTGTGGTCTTCTATAAATTCTCCATACCATAAAAAACATTTAATCCACTCCATAATGTGCTCAAGGTGCTTGAAATTATTCTACTGCATATATGAGTTGGCACTTTTTTAATGAAATTTCTATGTCATGCATGATGAACTCATCAAAGGCATAACAAAACCGAACAAAAATTTCTATCAATATACCATCAACAATAAAGACATTTTATCTCGATATGATATCTTCTCTTATTTTTGGTTTTTGTATTTGCACCATTTTATGTATCCTTGATAAGTGCCATGATGCAACATAACTTCATGATTTTCCTTCCCAAAACTTGTTTTAGTAAAAGTTTCAAACATGCATCTAGTTTCATAGGAGCGACAAGAACTCGAGACTTTATTTGATCCAATTTGCACCAGTCATAGTTACCTTCGACAAAAAATTGAAAGTTTTTTGGGTTATCTAGCTGGTGTTCTTACCCCATATGTTCCACATGTCCCACAAGGGCTTTGAGCATGTGTTAAGGGAGGGAAGAAAAAAAAATGCAAAGTGGAGTGCTTCTTTATGCGAATTGGAGTGCTAAATGTGTAGTTCCAACAACACTAATCCCTTTGATATGATGGTCATCTCATGATATGTAGACAATAGACCAGATGCATATGATCTCAATCACCATAGAAAAGGATTTATAAATGATTCCATAATTCATACAAACACTATCATCTCCAAAAGGACTGACTTTTGTACACAAATGTAGGAAATATAATTAGAAGAAAACTCCCAATGATTCTAGTAAGAGACGATATTGTCGAGTGTCACTGATTTTTACAAGCTTGCAATCATTTAAGCTGGTGTGAATATAATAAGTACCACCTAATGCAATACAAAGTGTCTTAGAATCACTCCTCAAACTCAAAGAATAAACATGACACCTCTTTAAATATTAAAGGGCCTATGTTCATAAAGTGAGAGATATGACAACATAGGGTTATGAGCAAGGGTTGACATTTTGCGCCAAGTATCATGTCAACTTTTCCAAGGGTTAGTCTTAAACCTGTAACCTGTCCAACATGTAAATATAACCAATGACCATTATTGTTAAAATATTTTGAATGGATAAAACCTAAACACATCATTTTTGAAATGTGAAGCACCTCGATGAGGGTGTGCAAACACTTGCACAAACAATATGAACTAAGGGGAAAATTTGAATTCTTTTCCAACTAAGTATTTTTTACCAAAATGGTGATCAACATATGCCAACAAATAGATGTGTGTCACTTACAATGGCGTGCAAGCTTAAGTAAGTCTAGTTCCATATGACAATGAACTTAAGTGAATGGGGATTAAGGATTAAACAGATGATGATAGATATCATTATCTATTTATACAACTGGGGAAAATAAATGGAATTTTAAGTGATGTATGGTTTGGGACTTCATGGAATAATGTTTGGAAAGTGAAAATATGAGGGGATTTGGTCATGTTTATAAAAAACAAGAAACAAGAAAACTCTTTAAATTGTCATGGATGTGTGTTGAGGGAAAACCCAAGGTAACATTGAGCATCCATGACACATATGCAAGAGCTATATTAAAATGGAGGGGATGGAGAAAGGAAAATAAAATAACATTGGGAAGGATTGAATGACTATTTTAAGCAAGGATGCCCCACTTAGTAAGCATATGGTAGACAAAGAAAGAAACTTCGATACATAAATAAGGAAAATTAGTTCACCTGTAAGCCTAATGTCCACCAAAAGATTTGGTCAATTAGTTAATCATAATATACATGTACCTTTCTAATGACTGACCATTTCTCCATCGAGTCTGACCATTAAATCAAAAGTGAAAAATGAAAAATAAGAGAAAGCGTAAATTTGGAAAAAATAAATAAAAAGCACGAAAAAAAGAAGAAAAATCAAGAAATAGTCTAAATCAAAGTGAAGAAAACCTAAACTTAATCTACCCCCTTTTTTTTTTTTTTTCTTATTTATATAAATTATTGTATTGTCTTTTATTTATGTAAATGGAAAAGGGATGCAACAACCTAGGCTCAAGTAGGATGACACTTAGCATTGTGGAACACATCATCTATTTTACATGTAGGACTCATGACTAGGAAGTATTTGTTCAAGGAAAGATGACCAACATGCCAAACAATATATGCATATTGTGAGGGAGAATGAGATATCAAGACCCAAAATAAATGTTTACCATTCCTCAAGACATTACAACCAACAAGATGAGCTTTCAATCTTACACTAAAATCATCAATGGGATTAAATATTTCAGGTTTAAGGTTCAAAGTTTGAATATCAAAGATAGGGTCAATAGACTCATCAAACATCGCAATTCCATCTGTTGCAACCTTCCTACAAAGAATAGGTTCATCATACCCCAAATAAGTATATAAAGGATTTAAATACATATGAAATCCCTTGAACTCATCATCATTATTGAAGTAAAATGTGCACATATCAAGAGGAGTATACATATCAATGTTGAGGTCCTTGACTTCTTCTAATTGAAACAATGGATTTGAAAAAGTATTATCTGATTCAAGATATTGATGAGGTCTTCAAATGAAGATTCATCACATGCATAAATAGAAATATAATGATCCTTATCTACTTGATTTGACCATTCATTAGTAACATCATCATATATAACTTTTTCATTAAGAGGGTAAAAAATGTCAAAGTCAACTTCTTCCTTTGCATAATCAACTTCACCATTATATGTGTTGGAATATTCACCAATACCGAGAAGTTGGGGGTGGGGGGTAAATCAATATTGAGAAATTTTTACCATTTTCAATTACAATATGTAAACATTAAGTTATCAATAAATTATCACTTATAATTGCATTCAATATATCATAAACATATAATCACAGATACACAAAACATAAGAATTTTACTTGGAAACCCAGATGGGAGAAAACCATGAAACTCTTTTTAATATATATATCACAAATATTACATCCACCAAGAGCACCAACTTCAAAGATTCTCTAGCACCAAATGGAAGGAGGCTCCAACCCCCTCATTTACAGGATCCAACCTGAAGGAAGCTACAACTCGCTAACTTCTCTAGCTCCAACTAGAAGGAGGCTCCAACCCCCTAGTTTACATGATCCAACTTGAAGGAAGATCCAAATCCTTAGATTCTCCAGCTTCAACTAGAAGGAGGCTCCAACCTGAAGGAAGCTCCAACACCCTATATTCTCCATCTCCAACTTGAAGGAGGCTCCAACCCCCTAGTTTTATGAGCAACAACTCAAAGGAAGTTGCAACTCCCCTACAAGCAACAAGTTGTTATTTTAAGACACCAATATTCCCGTGCACCACCTAACCATCCTTGTTTCTCAGAAACCAACATAAAGGATAATTCAATCTCCTACCTTTCACCACCCTTCCACCCTTAAATATAAATGAGAGAATCAATCTGTAACTATTTTTGTCACTTATACTGATATATAACCATCATCAAAACTAGCTCCACTACAATTGATACATCATCATAATCAAAACTAGATCCACCACAACTAATACATCAACATCATCAACCTAGTTCCACTTAGAAACTGGGTCCACATAAAGATCCTAGGTACACATAGGTCCACATATAAACCCCGACATCACTTCTTAAATCTGCATACAAGGTTGCTCATAACTGTACCTTAAATATGCAAACTTGTAAGATTCACTACAAGTTCAATTTTCCATTTAAGATTCCAGAACTTGGACCTCAGATATTAGGATTTGTTCACCTTCTGATGCAACAAGTGGAATTCAATTTCGACCTTCCAAGCTTCATATATAACTGTTTTATATCGAACACCTATTTGGGACTAGTTTTTTTGGATTAGTCACAAACCATAACTTTCAACATGTATAAATCCATACCTATAATGAATCAAGGTCTGAAAATTGTACCCAATATTTTTTGATATCTTATCTAAAATTCATCCATGTTTTTCTCCATGAATCATCCTTGAAAACACGTTATAGAGAATATGGAAGACCTTCCTGAATTTTGGCCTATTCTGGAGAGAAAAATTGTATAGCATTCTACACACTCAATATTTGATATATGTTTCTGAAACTCACACAAAAACTACTACAAAATATACTCTTTTCAATGCAATTGGTCGCACATAATTTGTATCCTCTATGAAGACATTATGAGTATTTTACCTAGAACACTTGTTTGAGACTAGTTACATGATTGGTCAAAAACCCTATCTTCTATAAAGTGTATCTTCAAAATGAACACAACCTATAAGATGAAATGAATACCAAAGGTACCTTGATATGTCTCCACAATAGCCTCCAAGTTTCACTATATGAATCATTCTAGAAAAATTATTATAGCGAAAATAGTAAGATGACATTTAAAAAACATAGCTTAGAACACATCATCACAAGACTTCATCTTCCCTTGGAATTTCTCCCTTCTTCACTTCATCTTCCCTATAATTGTTTTGTCCAAGATTGTTCTAAGAGATAAAAATATTGAATGATGAAAACGAGAGGTTCTTAATGTGTATCTATACCCTTCCAAGCACCTTCTATACTTGACCTTCATCTGACTTGTAATTTCTTATTTGCAACAACTTTTTCTCCTTTATTTGACTTTAGGGGCAACTTGTAAATTCTTAACCTGAGATCCGGGGCTTCTTGAACATAATTTGGGGATTCATATTTAAAAGGGAATAACTCCTCAACTGTGAGGAACCACGTGGAATTCCACCTACCATTGGATACATATTGACAAGGACTGCAAATAAATGGATGTTTTGCATGCATTTGCAATGTTCCTCATACTCTTTTTCTTCAATCAACTTCGGGATTTGTGACCACACCTCTGGGGATTCTTAACCACTTGACCACTTAACCATATTTCAAGGGATTCTTGTAGACTTCTTCAAAGCATATTCCCATGAGGGCCATGCTTAAATCTATTCCATAAGGGGAACACTTTGGATACTTCTTCAAGTACACCCATACTTCTTCAAAGCGTATTTTCGTGAGGGCCATGCTTAAAGATACACCATAAGGGGACTACTTTGGAGACTTATTCAAGTACACCCATACTTCTTCAAATCATCTTTATGTGAGGGCCATGCTTAAATATACACCATAAGGGGACAACTTTGGAGACTTCTTCAAATATGACCATCACTTATAGAGAATTCCAAAATTTTTTCGGGGATTCTTCTAGGGACATTAGTGACAACCAATTTTCCAACAATCTCCCCCTTTGGAATTGATGGAAACACTCATGCTCCCCCTGTGACCATTGTTCCCCCTTTCTTCATGCTTCTGATCTTTCTCTCCCCCTTTGACATCAATGGCAAAGGGTGACTTCCCTTGACAATATACCTTCTTTTGACAATCTCTCTCCCCCTTTATTCTTTGCAATATGTTCTGTATATCAATCTGTGGCTTCTTGTATATGCTTCCTTTCCTCTCTTCCTGGGCTTGTTGTCCATTGGTACTTTCTGTTATTATAATCCATTAACGTATATTATTTTTTTTTATGTTCTATAATCACTTGAATTCAAGTCTTCATGGTTTTTCATGTCTTCACTAGGTTGACATCAATGACATAATCATTCAACAATATCCCCTTGATAGTATAACTCCTCCTGACAATTTCTCTCCCTTTATCTTGTTGTACATTTCATGACTTTCCTTCCCGTGACTAGATGGTTCCACATGTCAATATGCTTATTTTTCAAGTCATATTATTTAATGAACATTCCTCTTGATGACAATGCCAACGAGTATTTTTGAAATTCATTTTGAGCTCATGTTTTCATCCACTATCATGTATCTTATCTAGTTCATGTCAAGTATTGTCTTCTAGACCTGCCAAATATACGATGAATTCATCTCTGTCCATATCTCACAAAAATTTCCATGTCTCTGCTACTCAACTACTCACAATGTTGATTAATATGCCATTTCATTGTTCTAAGAGCTTCCTCAAATATGTTACAATTGATCACTTCATATTCTTTCTTTTCAGGTTGAATCAAATATGTCTACTAGTCTACTCTATCTTCAAATAAAAAATCTACAAGTTTGCAACAAGTACTCATTCTCAAATATGTAATGAATATATCTCTTCTTGAATACATGCTTGCAATCCTCTATAAAATCATGAATCTCTACCTCAAAAGTGTGCCAATGCTATTCCTCGTAACGACTAGCTGGCTTCTTCATTCCTACATGGGGATGTGTTCCAAAAACTTATCCTTAATCAACCAATCTATCATGAGACATTCTTCACTCATTCCATCAAACCATTCTATATATGTCTTCCCAAAATATGAAAACATGTCAGACTGCTCAAAAGATAGTTCTCCAATCTATAATAGATGCTTCCTAAAATCCCCCTCTTCAATATTAAAAAACATGGGAGTCTCCAAGCCATATTTATTAGATAAATACATAGGTCTTCTTTGTTGCAGGATCATCATTTTGAATTCTAACATATTCCTCTTTTCTTGTAGATTCGTCATGATTTCGAAGCTCCGCAAATCCTATGAGTTCTTGATTTACCCGTTCTTCTTGTTTCTGCTTTCTTCTCCAAACCTTCTTGTATCTAATATTATTGTTTTCATTCAAGGAAGAATTCATCATGTTCATAGTTGTGGAATTTGTAACATTCAATATTATAATGGGCCACATAAATATCTCTTGCTTGAACATTTATTCCATATAATCTACAATCTACAACTTTATGTCCAAAGTTGTTACAAGTAAAACAATAACCAGGAAATAAACTTTGATACCTAGGATCCAATTATCCTCTTTCTGATGTAGTCCTTATGAATTCATGCCTTAGCTGATAACAATATTCTATTATGTTGTTTCCTTCATAATGAATGAAGAATCTTTGACGTCTAGAGGTAGAAGGTATTCTTGGGGATATAGTTCCTCAACATTTAGTTCTCTTTGACTCTTGTTGACCATGATTCTTTCCTTTGAGAATGTTTGCATAATTCTTAATATTCTCTTCATTCTTCTTTTTCGGTAACCTGGAACACTTCTCTTCATCTTTATTTACTGGTGTTGTGGAGCTTCCTCTTTCTTCAACTCTCTTGTTGGGATTGGAATTTGCATCTTCTTTGCATGAGGCCTCACCAATGTGTTCAAGACCTACTTTATTGAATGGAGACCTTTGAAAACTGAGAATATATTCTAGTGCTTGAGATATCTTCAAGTTCTTGTTGAGTTTGTCAACTTCAACCCTCAATGAAATGAATTATTCTTCAAACTTCTCACAATATTGTTCTTTCTTCATCATCTTGATCTTCATTACTTCCTCTATTCTCTTTACTTCTTCAAGTTGGTTTTTCAATGAGATTATTTCTTCTTCAAATATTCTTTCTTGTTGACTAAATTCTGCTTCAAGCTTGTTTAAGTCCTCAGATATTTCCTTAAGATGACTTGTCAATATATCTTCTCTCTTCTCTGCTTCCTTTCTTAGTGATACTATTTCGGCTTCCAAACACTTCTTTTCTTCCAACTGATTTTTGAGTGCTTCTTCAATCACTTTGGATTATTCCAGATGAACCTTTATATTTATGATAATTTGTTGGGATTATTCATAGCTTTTGATAGGGTTTTGAGAACCCTCCTTTAGCTTGATCAATTATTCCTTTAGGGACTTGTTTTTCTTCCTTTCTTCTTTTAGGTCACTCAAGGTGTAGATTAGTTCTTCCTCAATATCCACTTCGCCTTCTTCATAATCTTCTTCATCATTTTAAATTTCTTGTTGTTCTATATCAATATCGTCTTTATCTTGATCAAAATTCTATGGATATGTGGTTGGAAGAAGAGAATCTATAGAGTAGATATTATGTAGCTTTTCCCAAATCTCTTTCACTGATGAACATTATCCCACTTTGAATTTTACTAAATCATGTAATTCAAATAGGATGGCATCCATTGTTATTTTGTTTTTCCTTTTTAATTCATTCTTTCCTTCAATCTTTAGAGGTTTCTTTGAAGTGGTGTATCCTATAACAACTGGTTGCCAAATGTGAAACCCTTGTTCCTATAAAAATAATCTCATCCCGTTGCTCCATATCTCATAGTATTGGCCATCAAATACTAGTGTTTCATTATCTGTGCATTGCATGATCTACCTTCCAGTGGTTAGATTGTTTTTGAAGGACCTTCTTTTATACCAATTGTTTTAATATTCACCAAAAATGAGATGGGGGTGGGGGTGCATCAATATTGATCACTTTTTACCATTTTCAATCACAATATGTAAACATTAAGTTATCAACAATTTATCACTTATGATTACATTCAATATATCATAAACATATAACCATAGATACACATTACACAATAATTTTAAGTGGAAACCCAAATGGGAGAATAGTGGAAACACCAACTTCAAACAATCTCTAGCACCAACTGGAAGGAGGCTCCAAACCCCTTGTTTACAGGCTCCAACCTAAAGGAAGATACAACTCCCTAACTTCTTCAGATCCACCTAGAAGGAGGATAGAACCCCCTAGTTTACAGTCTCCGACCTGAAGGAATCTCCAATTCCATAGATTCCCCATCTTCAACTAGAAGGAGGCCCCAACCCCCTAGTTTTATGAGCACCAACTCAAAGGAATATGCAACTCCTATGAAAACACCAACCTGCTATATGATGACACCAATATTCCTGTGCACCACCCAATCACCCTTGTTTCTTAGGAACCAACTTGAAGGAGACTTCAATCTCCTACCTTGCATCACTCTTCCACCCTTAAATATAAATGAGAGAATCAACATGTCACTATTACTTTCATTGATTTTGATATATCACCATCATCAAAACTAGCGCCACTATAATTGATACATCATCATCATCATCACAACTAGTTGCACCACAACTAATACATCAACATCATCAACTTGGGTCCACATAAATATCCTAGGTCCACATGGGTCCACATATAAAACCCAACATCACTTCTTAAATCTACATTCAAGGCTACTCATAACTGTACCTCAAATATGAAAACTTGTAATATTCACCACAAGCTCAATTTTCCATTTTTATTGTAAAACTTGGACCTTAGATATTAGGATTTATTCTCCTTCTGATGGAACAAGTGAAATTCAATTTGGACCTACCAATATTTTGATATAACTATTTTATCTTGAACACCTGTTTTGGACAAGTTTTTTTGGATTACTCACAAACCCTAACTTTCAAAAAGCATAAATATGTACCTATAATGAATCAAGTTTTGAAACTTGTAACCAATATTCTTCAATATCGTCTCTGAGATTACTCCAAGTTTCTCTCCTTCAATTGTCCCTGAAAAAGAGTTATAGAAAATATGGAAGACCTTCGTGAATTTTAGCCTATCCTAGAGAGCGAACTTGTACAACATGCCACATGCTCAATATTTGATATAAGAATATGAAACTTAAAAAAAAAATACTATAGAATGTACTATTTCCAATTCAATTGATCTCAGATAATTTGAATCCTCCATAAATAATTTATGACTATGTTACTCAGAAGACTTGTTTGAGACTAGTTACAGTACTAGCCAAAAACCCTATCTTCCACAGAGTGTACCTATAATGAATCAAGGTTTGAAACTTGTACCTAATATTATTTGATATCGTCTCTGATATTACTCCAAGTTTATCTCCTTAAATTTTCCTTGAAAAAGAGTTATAGCGAATATGGAAGACCTTCCTGAATTTTGGCCTATCCTAGAGAGCGAACCCGTACAACATGCCACATGCTCAATATTTGATATATGATTATGAAACTTACAAAAAAAATACTACAGACTGTACTATTTATAATTCAATTGATCTCATATAATTTGAATCCTCCATAAATAATTTATGACTATGTTACCTAGAACACTTGTTTGATACTAGTTACAGGACTAGTCAAAAACCCTATCTTCCACAGAGTGTATCTCCATAATTTAAACGACCCAGAAGATGAAATTTGTACCACAAGTACCTTGATATGTATTCTCAACAACCTACAAGTTTCACTATCTAAATAATTGCAAAAAACTATTTATATCAAAAATGGTAATATGACCTTTAGAAAACATACCTGAGAACACATCATCACAAGAATTCATCTTCCTTTGGAATTTTTCCCTTGTTCACTTCATCTTCCGTCTGAAATTAGTTGCCAAGATTGTGATAAGAGATCACAAGATTTAATTATGAAAATGAGAGGTTATTAATGCATATTTATACTCTTCAAAGAACCTTCTTTACTTGTCTTTGAGTCGACTTGTAATATCTTGTTTGCAACAACTTTTTATCCTTTACCTGGCTTTAGGGCCAACTTATAACTTCTTGAACTTAGATCTGGGGATTCTTGACCATACTCCAGGGCTTAATATTTAAGAGGGAATAAATCCTAAACCATGATGAACCATGTGGCATGCCACCTACCATTGGATATGGCTTGACAAGGACTATTAATCAATGGATTTTTTGCATGCATTTGAAATATCCTTCAAACTCCTTTTCTTTAATCAAATTCAGGCTTCATGACCACACCTCTCTGGATTCTTCATCCATATTATTTTTTAGAATGAAATGGAATAAGAGATATTACAATTAAATACACATAAATATTTCCAGAGACAGAGAAATATAGTGATACATGAATTCTATCAATGAAAGAAATGTACAGAGACTGTAAAAATACAAAGTGAATGAACTCGCTAGAATGGTGGCAACTTATCTATGAGAAGAGACGTGACAACTATGCTCATTCACAATAATATGATTATTATTGTTAAAATGAGGCTTCAAATGTTACAAGGAAAATATCTCTATGGCTAGGGTGAACCACAATAGACAAGCATTACTGCAGAAATCGACTCAATTCCAACATATGCTATATAAACTATTGTACAAGAGAGATAAGAATGAGGCATACCTCGTCCAAAAGTTTTATGATGTCCATCATTGAGAACTTCAACCCAAGGCTTTATACCTGCAACAAGTTCTCAACAAACAAGCAGACCAAGCATATAGTGATAATATAAAAGGTTAGCACATTAGATAGCATAATCCATTAATATACAAAACAAACATGCCCATGGATAATAATTCATATATTTTCACAATATCAATTGGACAGGAAAGGATTATTTCTATTAATAAATGATCAACATGAGTGAAAATATTATAGACTTCCGTGTCGACATAGTTCAAAACAAAGAAAACGAGTTCCTTCCAACTGGGCCTCCACCACTTCAATCCTCCACCAAAGGCAAGCTCATATAAGGGAGACAAAGAGGTTCTCCATCAATAAGGGAAGAGCTTGGGGGATGAACACTGTGTTCAGACTTAAAGGACAAAGGGATGTAGACTCAATATGAAGTAAATAATTTCTCTAGAGTAACTTTTCTCTCAAAAATGAATTCTCTCCCCTTTTCCATAGCTCGGAATTGGCTTCTTTATAGACTTCAAAATGCAATTGAAGGGTCGAGTCGGAAAATTTCTAGTGTATGGAAGGCCAAGGATTAGAGATCTCCGGTCATGACATGGAAAACCAACATTTAGTTTTGATTTTTTGGCACAAATATCGATGTACACATGCTGTAGTGGAGCAGCCAGTGCATACACTTTCTGTATAGTTTGGAAGGTGCACACAAGTGGAAAATTATTTAATTTTGTCTATGGATTTATCAATCAGGGAAAGTAGGTCTACATGGGGGATTGGAATAAGGCCCTCTCTACAATATTTCATAGGGTGAGGAAAATATTGCTCTAACATATTCTTCCTAATGTGTGAGGTCAGAGGAGTATCTGCAATGGCCCCGTAATACATTATAAATGACCCAAAAGTTGAGTGGTAGAGGACCAGTTGGATGAACTCAATCACTTATTACATTTTACACTGACTTTGCATACATGGATGCCAAAAATAGACTGCAGATCCATGTGAAAATATACCAAATAAGTGTTTGTGGCCATGAATAGGCAAATACAAATGTAGTTACATACCAATAGATGTCATGGTAATGAACAAGGCCCAGTAGAACCAGTCTCAAAAATAATCTGAAGATATCTGTATACCATGGAGTACAATCTTATCTCCCATGATCACTGAAGTCATATAGTTACTAGTCCAATGAAAAGGAAGCAACAACTCAGGAAAGATGTTGCCACATAGTGATGTCTTCAAGTCTTCTACACAATTCGCCAAAGGTGCAAGTCTACATCATGTGAATAAAGGATTTGAGGTCAAACATAATGAGACATCATTTGATTACCGGTCATTGATGTACAACATTGACAAATGTGAGACAACATACCAATAATTAATGTAGGTATCAAGGCACCGAGTACATTCTTACAAGTGTGAATAGAGGAGTCAGATTTGAACACCTGGAGAATCCATCGATTAGGAGACATTGATGTATTCCCAACTATCGATGGTGAGAAATTCTGCCACTAATGTGCCACCAATGACTGAAAGCCTCAAGGTATTCATAAGACTCTAGGTCATGTTTCTAGAATAAATGGGCTGATGTCGATGGAAAGAGACCCATTGAAAGGAGAGCATTAAGGCATGTCTCATCAGTCAGCATGAGGTACAAAAAAGAAGATTCATGATTTGGTGGATATCATACGAAGAACATGTTCACGAACCAATGACCCTGTGCATCTTTTGCATGTGCCAAGTGCAAGCGGTACACAAAAAAGACCCTCTGAATAGCATCCAATGATGAAAATTTCTGACAAAGGCGAGGAAACCACCAATAAGGCTAATGGAATCCAAGACACTGCACGAATCCTAATGTGTGAATAGATGTATTGTCGTCGAACATAAGGGAAACCACTCAGTCAACAACCAATGATGAAATGTTGACTGCAAGGTTCAAGGTTACCTACCAATGATGGGTTCATGTGATTCTGAGACAAAGTGAAGGTATGGCCAACATGCAAAGTCAATATTTTTGAGGAGTGGCCGACAAAGCTTGATAGACTTCCTTTGAGAAAGAGCATGAGACATGTGAAGGAATCTGACATCATAGACCTGATGATGAAACCACAAGATGCAGGAGGCATCGATGAAATTATCTATAGAGACTGAAAGAGTAACCAGTCGATAGAGGAGACTCTGTAACGAGATCAACTTCCTAAGGCCATGCTAAACCAAAATTTATGATGAATGGAATCAAATAAATTTGTGCTCTATTCAAAGGAGACATGTCTGCTGCCGATATAAGATAATACTCCCTTCACACCCATCTTTTTTTTTTTTTTCATAACAAACGATTGCTATGATACATAGGAGGAAATGAGTGTCGAAAGTAAGAAAAAATAGTTCCAGTAGTGGAACGTACCTATGCTCAATGCAGGGAAGTGCATGCAGGAGATGGCCACTCGGGGGAATGTTACCTCCTAGGTATAGGGTGTCAAATTGCGAAGGATATAAACAAGGCTCTTGTTGGTTTAGGATGCAAAACTGCTAAGAAAAATGGTTTATAACGGAAAGAGAGAATCGAATACAGGCTCAATACTGCAAGCAAGGGCATGAGATGCAATCACAACTTAACGCAAAAAAATGTCCTTTTTATATCTTTTAGTCTACTTGGTGTGAAAAAGGGATAAACTTGTTCCAAATAGATGTCTTTTCAAAACCAATTTATGAGTGTGAAAAAGACAAGTTCACTCGACGATATTTTCACTTTTTGATAACGAGTTTGAAAAGAGATTAAATAAGACTCATGACCTTTAAAATCCAATTGAACAAGTGTGAAGGGGACAAATCACTCAGAAATATTTTTACTTTTTGATAACGAGTCGGAAAATAGATTAACTGAGACTCACGACCTTTCAAATCCAATTTTAACGAGTTTGAAAGGAACAAATCACTCGACAATCTTTTTTCATTTTTAGACGAGTCAGAAAAGAGATTAACTAAGACTCGTTTGGGAGAGCCTAGACAACAGGTCATGGGGGAGGCCAAGGCTCCTGTGCTGGACTTCTGAGGAATGTCAATATCTTATGAATATATGACATAAGCTTGGGAAAACCCAAATCTCTCCAAGTTGAGGAGGATAAAGTACTAGCAGAGTATATCATCTTCATGATATATCAGATAATGTATCTTACTAGAAAATACATAGGAGGGGGCATCAGATACCCCACAAAACCATCCCCATCGAAATGGATCTCCTCAAGACTTGGAAGGAGAATACTCGGGGAGAGAAAAAATCTCTCGTGTTCAGAAGGAGCATTATCAGGAATGATGAAAACATGATATAGGTCATATATAACTGGAAACAAATTAGTGAGATCAACTGAAAACTACATCAACGCGACCACTCCCTTAGACTTGTCACTCTCCAAGAGAAGAGTGGGTTTGACTGAAGATTGCATCAGAACGATGACTTAATCAACCGTTGGTTGAATAGGATGCGCAACGACAAGGTCAAGAGACACATCACCTCATAAAATAGGGGTGGTGTCAGTTGAAGATTGCATTGATGAGACCATTGGTTGAACATGATGCAAGAAAACAAGTTCAAGAGATCCATCATCCCCTAAAGGAAGAGGGGTGTCAGTCGAATATTACATCGGGATGACCGTTTTATCAACCATTGGTTGAAAAGGATGCGTGATAATAGAGACCAGAGACACATCACCCTTAAAAATGGGATTGAGGTCAGGTGATGATTGTATCAGCATGACTTCCATGTAAATCAAGGGAGAAACAGGGTATTCCTCAGAATCTGAAGGGCCCTTAGGTGAGCCCCACACTTCAGGTATCCCAGTAATAACATGACACAAACAGGTAAGGTGTCTTCCTTCGCAAGTCCTGCAAAGGAATTTAGGCTTATGTCTGAGACGTCTAGGCTTCTCAATGACCCCAATGTCGTTCCCAACGGTTAGTGACATGATATCAACGTGAATGGCATAGGTGATCGATTCACCTCCTACATGATGTACAGAGGTTGGAGATGTGACATCGATATGACTCGAGGCGAATAGAGTGATGCCCCCAGCATGACTAGCAACGACTGAGTGTAGGTTGTCAACATGACTTGCAAAGGTTGTCAACCCATCTCCAACATGACTGGAAGAGGTTGATGATGGAATTCCAGTGTAACTGGCAGTGACTGGACTAGTGGCGGTAGTGAATTGTGGCATTTGAGACCAAAGTCCAAGGAACGATTGGTTTTGAGGAATTGTAAAACAGGAAGGATCCTTGTTTATACCCTGTCCCTATTCGTCAGGACAATATCCTTCTCCATACTGATTCATAAAGGGTTGTAAGGGCATCGACACTGAGGAAGCCTCTTTCAAAGAGAAAGCGACATGACAAGGGTTACTCATGTGAGGATATATGTTTCTTTTGGATGAAGGAACTTCATGAGGGGGGTTGCCCATACTATAAAAATAACTCCCTCCAAATGAAACACCAGAGGACAGAGGGATGTTCACCATGGGAAAAGTGTTCGTAGGAGATGACATATCGGAAGAAGGATGAGTGGACAAAGTGTAATAAGTAGAATGATTTTCTATTTGGGCAATTCCTTCTCATAGAGTGGATTCGTAGGAAGGAATAACCAACCTCCTACCATAAGAGATGTTTGAAGGATATGAATGCCACCAAACAAAGAGGGAGAATAAGGAGGCATCATGCCCCTAGACCCAAAACTTGTATTCACATAAGGAGGCGAGACAGAGGATGGAAAGTGCAAATACATATCTGACATACCATGAGAAAAATGATTAGAGACCCAAGGCATTGACTGAGTACCATAATTCTGCATACCATTATAAAAAATGGAAGAACTTGTCCCCATGATAGGAGTAGGCATCATGGGGTAGGTAGCGGTGAATGAAGGAGTCAAAGGAACTCTAGTATCCATGAGAAAGAGAACTTAGTATAAACTCTTAAGACCAACTAGTAAGCAAATAGCACACCAAAAGTCAAACAACCAATATGCATGCAAATAGGCTAAAGTGGCTGAGTGTCATCCCTCCCTAAAGAAGGTATGTCTCTCCCAAGAGGGGCCTGAGATTCCCTGCTAAATATCAGAGGTAACATGATCATTTATAAGGGCCCTCGTGGGATTAAAAACCAGTCGGTTAGATCTCCCTGGAGAGTTAATCCTTCATAAAGGCTGTGTGTTTTCCAACCCTTATCTAACCCAGAGTACCTGTAGAATAACCCCTACAAGTAACTTATGAGACACCTAAGTCAAGAAACTAATAAACCACTGTATAATCGATGCACAAGTGAGCAGTCCATAAGTCAACTCCACCATATGGGCATGGTAGAAAGTACCAAAACCTTGAAAGCATTGCCTCTCATGGAGGTAAAGGCACTAACAAGATCCCCAGATACAAATAGATCCCCATAAATATCTCTGATTCTAGGAAGGTATTGGGCGGATATCCATTCAACCAACTTTGAGCGACCTCGTGATTAAATCTAGTGTAAGTGGAGTCACCTGATCTTACCAATTATAACTCAGGTAGGATATGGAGCAATGAAACACCCAACCTAATGTACAAGGACAATAAAAATGAAAAGATGAAGAGAAAAACTTCGTCCAAAAATTCAACCAAAAGAGGGTTTCCTATCATCCCACATGCACTCAACAGGTACTATAGGGACCTAAGAAGGCTCAGTAAGCATCAAATCCCACCCAAGAAACACCAGACCAAGCAAACAGGCAAGGAAAAAAAGTGTACATGACTATTTGGGAAAACAGAGCGTATATACGTAGCTTGCAGTGAGACAACTTGCGTGTATACATGACTGTCAAGGAAAAAAGGCATGTATATGCTTTGAAATGAGGCCAGGCAAGGGAGAAAGGCTAAAAACTTAGACCCATAGTGAACGAGAGCTGTGAAGTAATGATATGACAATAAACACAATAGAAACGAGATCAATCTAAGGAGAAAAGTACTTCAAACCATAAGAAAGAAGATTCATCCCCAGTATGGTCGCCAATTCTATTATGAGGAAAATATCTCTATGGCTAGGGTGAACCACAACAGACAGGTATGACTGTAGAAATTGACTCAATTCCAACATATGCTATATAAAATTTTGTGCAAGAGAGATAAGATCAATGCCTACCTTGTCCAAACGTTTGATGATGTCCACCGTTGAGCACTTCAATCCAGAGCTTTATACCTGCAACAAGTTCTCAACAAAAAAGCAGAGAAAGCATATAGTGATAATATAAAAGGTTAGCACATTAGATAGAATAATCCATTAATATACAAAACAAACATGCCCATGGATAATAATTCATATATTTTCACGATATCAATTGGAAGGGAAAGGAGTATTTCTATTAATAAATGATCAACATAAGTGAAAATATTACAGACTTTCATGTCGGCACGACTTAGAACCAAGAAACCGAGTTCCTTCAAACTGGGCCTCCACCACTTCAATCCTCACCAAAGGAAAGCTCATAGAAGGGAGAAAAAGAGGTTCTCCATCAATAAGGGAAGAGTTTGGGGGATGAACACTGTGTTCAGACTTAAAGGACAAAGGGATGCAGACTTAATATGAAGTAAATAATTTCTCCAGAGTAACTTTTCTCTCAAAGTTTAATTCACTCTCCTTTTCCATAGCTCAGAACTGGCTTCTTTATAGCCTTCAAAATGCCACTGAAGGGCTGAGTCAGAACGTGTCCAGTATATGGAAGGCAAAGGATCAGAGATCTCTTGTCATGACATGGAAACTTGACATTTAATTTTGATTTTCTGGCACAAATCCCTATGTATGTGAGTTGTAGTGGAGCAGCCAATGTATACGCTTTCTGTATAGCTTGCAAGGTGTGTATAAGTGGAAAAATATTTATTTTTGTCTTTGGATTTATCAATTAGGGTGAGGATAAGGCCCTCCCTACAAGATTTCATAGGGTGAGGAAAATATTTCTCTAACACCAAAGGACTTTTTAACAGAAATAAAATCCAAAACCCTAACCTAGGAAGATGAAAATCCAAAATGTTTCTAGGCCCTAATGGGGGTAGTTGATACGTCAACTTCCCGGGGGAATAACTTTTGCATATGATCTCCGTTTGGGGCATTCAATACCTTGTATGAAAGGTCTATCTAATAATTACAGTTTTTTGGGGGGGTGAAGGTAAGAAATGAAAATACCCTGGTGCCCAAAAAGTCCAAAAAAATGTTATTTAGGGCCTCAAAATGGCCCCAGAAGTTTGGGACTAAAAAAAATGTAGGCAACTGCCAAAATGGAAAATTGGTCTTTGAACCAAAAGAATAGGTGGGTGGCTACCGATATACATCTGGATCAATCCTCCCTCCTTAGGAAGCAATGGTATCCATTTCATTGAGTTCCCATGGGAGATGGGGAAGTGTTTGTTGAATCTGAACTTTGGTGAGTTGCTTGCCTTATTAGAGAAGTTGCATTGCTTGGCTTGTGAAATGATGTCATGAACTTGTTGCTGGTGGGGTTGAATATGTTCAACCAACCTATTGTATCTTGGATTGACTATGCAATCTGTAGTCCCCCTTGTATGTGAATAAAAAATATATTCTTTCTCTTCTACAATATGCTTGTATTGAATAGAAAGGTCTTGGTCCAAGGCTATAATGGTTGCAGTGTCGTTATGTTCACCTTTTGAACTGATTGTGAAGAGGATGAATTTTTTAGTATGAGAGATTACCTTGCAAAACTATTTTGGTGGTACAATAGTCAAAAATACCTCTGGTATCCTGTAGAGATGACCCCCCAGAGTAACAATGAAACTATGGGGTCGAGACTCATAAATAGAATGGTACTTCCGCAAAAATGGTTGGCCCAAAAGAACATAACAAACATCCATCTGGGAAACATCACATAATACCTCATCCTTGAAGGGATGGATGTGGTATGACAATCGACATTGTTGGCTGACACAGAGATATCATCCCTGGAAAATCCACCCGATGTTATATGGCTACGGGTGTAGTGTTGTTGACAATCGCAAATATTTGATGACCTCTACTGAGATGAGGTTCCTATGGCTTCCTCTATCGACAATAAAATATAGTGGGGTTCCCTTCACCCACATCTGTGAATGAAAAATGTGCTCCCTCTCTTCAGGATATGTTGGTTCTTCTGGTTGAATTGTTGTGGTCGTGATAATATTAGTGGGGTTTACATCGATGATATGTCTTCTTCAATTATTTTCTGAATCATATTTTGAATCATAGTTTTTCTCCTTTTCTTTGATCTCAGACACCAATGATTTTTTTGAGAAAAATTCATTATTGTTGTTCCAAGGGATTTTGTGAAAATTACACCACTTTCCAGTGTCCTTCTTTGTCTTTCTGTTACCCTTCTTTTGCTGTGTATTGGATGGTTTTTCAGGAGGATGTTTGTTAGGGTCATCCCTTTTCATACTTTGGTTGTTGCATATTTGCAAACCTGAACTCCCATTTGTCCCGGTGCCTAAATTTCTACTCGATTTTGACAACATATTGATAGGAAACTCCCAGTGATGAGATGTGTAGGAAATCCATTTTGATTTGGATGTACCTATGTAGAGCCCCGCCATATTTCAGAACTAGATTCCACTCAAAGTCTTTGATACCTAGCTTGGTGTTCAAGGTATGGAAATTATTTGTGAACTCCGACATTGTTTAGCCCCTCTCTTTCCATAGTGTGGTCCATCTCATGTATTGGTATTCATAGTTACCAACATGGTAATATCGTTCCTTGACCGCATCCAGAAAAAATCCCCAAGTGGGCTTGACCCCATATATTCTAGGCTCCTATGTGGAAATTTTCTCCCAGTGAGTTTCCCACCAATGTTTGACATGGGGGAGAGTGTTGGACCTTGATCAAGTTTTGAGGAAACATTGGTCATGTTGGACCACTTTTGGGACTTCGATAGGCTGGTTGAAGATGGAGCACCCAGGTGGAGCAAAGATCACAGGATATCACTTGTTTTATAGGCTTGTGGACCGAGCAAAGGGTTTTAGGGTTTATGTAATGGGTTATGGGATGTTAGCCCATGGGTTTACCCATGTTTAGGCCTTTTTGTAAATGTATAAATAACAAGTAGCTAAGCGATGTAAGAATTAGTGTTAGCTATGTGCACCATATGTTTGGCTTAGTGCAAGAGATTGGAAGTTGCTTTGTGAAATATGGTTGCGTAAAGTAAGTATTTGTGCTATCAAGGAGTTGGATCTATGCCTTGACCTAATTTTGGGGAAGGTGAATCTAGTGTGTTGTGCGCAGATCACTTGCCCACTACAGAGTTGGCTCTGTGGCTTTGTGCATAGGAGTAGATGAGTGTAAGGAGCTTGAAGACTGATAAAGAAGAAGAAGAAGTTGGTGGGCATAGCCCCACACTAGGGTGAACCACGTATATCTCGTGTCTTGATGTCCTTGGTGTGATGTTGTTTATGTGGTTAGTTTCTTAGAGATGTTGTTGTTATGTATAATGAATGCATATGATGTTGTAGCTTAGTGCTTAATGCTGTAAATGAATGATAGATCTGAACTAATGATATGTGATCAAAGGTTTTAAGGGATTAATCTTGATTGTTACTAGGCTGATCTGTAATAAGAGTTAATCTGCGATGTAAATGAGAATCATAACCTTATGCATGTTGCTGGAAAAGTTCTTTGTTAAGTATTGTAATCACATATATGTGTCCCATCTTGGTTGTAGACACCTAAGTCCTACAACCCCCCCTGCCTCTACCTCGGGTGAGACTTCATCTGCTTCGCAGGTGTTGCCGAAAGGGTCGATAGTTAGGGTTTTTTTGGTGCGTTGTTGAAGCGTTGAACCTTGGGTCTCCCCCTGTTCCAAAAAATCGTTCTGTTGTCAGGACCTGAAACTGTGATTGCTGGGAACTGAAGAAAAGAGAAAACTCTGTGCGTAGATTTGTTGTTGTAGTGCACAGTATTCTAATCAACTTGTGAAGCTCTGTGCTAAGAAAGGAACCTGATCTGAAGAAAAGATGTAAGATCTTAAATCTTTGTGCTCTGGTAAAGGTAAGATAAGTGGAAATGTTTTCTTCGAAAGTATGAATCTAGGTCTATTTGACATATTTTTTCCTAGTCTGAAAACTAGGGCACAGTTAGAAGGAAAAGTTGATCTGAATAAATTTGATAGAAATAGAGAAAAATATGTTATTCTTATGCATAGAAAGAATTGTTGGACTAATAAGTGGATGGAGGAACCTAGAAATAATTTTTGCAGATTGGAAGTCAAGCACTGTGATCCCAGTGTTCAGTAAAGGAAAGGATGGGGCTCATTAAAAAGAAAGAGAGTATTTACACCGTGTTACTATTGCAGAAGGTCAAGACACCTTGCTAAAGAATGCCCTGGTATAGGTCCTATTTGTCTTTGTTGTAAAGATATTGTTCATGAGGTTGAGGATTTTCCAAGAATGATTGCTAAAGTCTAAAATATGAATATGACATAATAAAAATATAAAGAAGGTCAAGAGACTAAGGATATGCCAAAGAATCACAAAGAGAAAGAATCAGAGAAAACTCAAACTATGTTAAAAGAAGTAATAGATGATCATAAATACATCAATTTAATAGAGATCCTGAAAGAAAAACAACACATAGTTACAAGAATAGAATACTTTGAAATAGGCTGTGTACTAGATGAAGAAACACATGTGAACTTTAAGCCAGAAAGCACTTTGGAAATTTTGGGAAAGCCTGCTATGATACCTTCATTGGGAAGGATAGGCTTGCTTAAAGGAAAGATGATAGCGCTATGTGGAAGAGTTACTAATATACCTATGATTTCTCATGAAACGTCAACAAAAGAGGACTTTGAAGTTATTATGTTTGTTGAGAACAATGCCCCTTTCCCACTTTTATTAGGAAAGACTTGGATTGCGAAAGATCAGATCAGAAGGAAAGAAGAGGAGGAAGACACAAAACAATAAAAAAACAAGAAGACTCGAGGAACTTGCCCATGCAAGAGAGAAGAATACCTACCATGGTGTTAATGAGAGAAGGGGTATTACATTCAAACCCTTTGAAAGAACATCGACGGTGTGAAGTTACCATGCTAAGAAAAGATAAGGATAAGAATGGGAAGAGGAATTTGGAGACTCTGATCACAAGAAATAAGGCGAGGAAGCTCAGTAAGAAGAAAGACAAGTTAGAAAAACTACGGGAAGTTCTAGAAAACACTTTGGAGGAGGCAGATTTGTAGAACTTGAACCTCATCAGAATAATAGAACCACACAGAATGGGTCTTCTCCACAACGAAGCTATATGACCATTGGAGGTGCCCCGACCGTTAGAATGATGGTCTGAAATGGCTAGAAATGCAATTATTGACAGAAAGACCGTCGCTGGACCATTGAGACCTTGCCATGACGGATTAATTAGTATTGATTGAGGCATTCCTACTCGTTGGAGGAATCCATTATGATGCTTTCTTATTTAACCCATCGGATGCTGCGCCAGGACCAATTTTTGCAAAACGTGATATTCGAGCTAACAAAGAACCCATTGTATCATGATGTGCTTTCTATACCTCTCCATCCAATTGATTACCTCGCTAGTCCACTCACCTACCCGATTTATTTTGTTACAAGTGCGAATGTCGGGCGAACCAAACGCATTAGAAAGGTCTGTGGAGGAGATTCTTATAGACATCATGTATGAGAGATTCATGTCTATAGGAATACATGCATCATCGACTAGCAGATTTCAAGCATCCCCATCGAATGGATGACGTTCTGGCCACACTGTTGATAAGAGAAGAAAACATCGATATGATATGGCTAACGCGAAGAAAATCCCATCGGTCTTGCTAGAGTACATACCACCTTTGGCTGGCATGGTGAATCGTGATAGTATCCCATGTGAATTTGAGTACACATTGATCACCGCGTACATCTCGAAGGGGATACGCGTAGTTGGACCCCAGTTAGTACACATCCCAGCTCTAAAGAAAAATGATTTAAACCTTGGAGAAAGGAAGAACTACGCGATTCTTGCACTACATAGGTATTTGATGAGAATGATTGGGAAGAAGCCACACATAGTCTCCCAACCGTAGATTAAGGAGCTCGCACAGTCGACGATCCTAAACGTGATGAATATCCCTCACTTCAACCGACATCAAGAGGTTAATTCTTGCATTAAAATCCTCTCTTCGTGTTACCATGGAGGGTATCTGTGGCTTGATAGGCCCGTCACTATGGATCCGACGCTGATCCACCTCATCGCAGGACTGAGTATGTAGGGAATGGACCCTCAACAGTTCTACCCAGGGAAGAATTCATATCGCTCCCTGGCACAATGCATAAAGGAAGACTATGGCGATGTCAAAAAGGAAAATCTAGCCTACAAGTTAGCCTCCATCTAGGATGGCGCAGTGTGCCTAGATTGTCAGCTTATAGCTGGTAATATCGTTAGAAAGAACTGTCCAACATAGGTCACACGATTCGTAGTATATCTCGCAGGGAAGTGTGTAGAAGGAATGCAAATGAACTGGACGATTTACCTCGTCAATGAGCTCAAGAAGGACTGTCGTGAAGCACAGGATCAGGGCTACGAGTTCCATTTCAGTTGGTTATTGGTTTTAATCACATTTGTCACTTGGCAGATGTCGGAAGGAGAGACATTTCCAGAAGTTGAGCCATCAGATCCTTTGGCCACAAGGTTCTTCACCTTATGGTATACAAACGACATGTCTAAGCAATGGCATTCATACGTTGTCTTCCATGCTTATTACCAACAACTGAAGTGTTCCATTGAGGAATTTCCATGAATGACCCCAAATACAATGCACCACTACAAACCACTAGCAAAGTTCCACACACATTGACACTTTATCTACATCACTGCGCGTAGGGATGAGAGCAAGGAGGAACTGCAATCCTATTATAAGCTAACCGATGAATACATGGAGGAGATCACCAAAGAATGGCTAGAATAGTTCCTTGTACCAGTTGAGGATGTAGTACTCTCTGACCCCGACATCATTGGAAGTCCCTTGGTCACCCGGGTCAAACATGATGGACATAATAGCGCAAAGAAAAAGGAGGAAGTGAAGAACATAGAAACTGATGAGGAGGACAATGCCTCAGAGGAAAGTAGGCATGATTCACCTACAGGAGGAGGAGACGAAGTAAACCAAGAACAAGGAGAGGAAGAAGGAGAAAAGAAAGAAAAATATGAAGTTACACTGCCGAAGGACCCCCCTACTAAGGCTGAAACATCAAAGAAATGGAAGGTTTCCCTAGAGAAACCCTCCACAAGAAAGAATACCCAAGCCAATAAGACTCAGTCGAAGAATGTGCTCACAGTGGATGATGTCGATCTCATCATCACTGTTGTGGAGGATGATTAAGAGAATATCTTGCAGAGACATGAATCGAAGCAAGAAACATTATATGAAAGAATAGAGAAGTAGCTCAAGGACATGGAACAAGCCGTCCATTCGAACTACGCAGTACCTATTGTGCCTTCTTCATCGGAAAGTGAAGATTTGGGGGATGAGCCCACCCAATTACAAAGGTTAGAAGATGCAACAGAGGCTTGAATTTGTCGAGTCTAAGAAGAGAAGGAGCAGGCTACAAAATCCTTGAAGCAAGAGAAGGAGGAGGTCTTAGAGAAACTTCAAGTTGTGCAGAAGGAGAAAGATGAAACTAGGGTGATGTTCGAGGAGGAAAAAGAGAATATCCAGAAAGAAAAAGACCAGATTCTCGCAAAGCAGACTATGTTTAAAGGAGAAGTGACTAAATCACTTCGCTTTGTGTCAAGCTTGGCACAAGAGGAAGAAGAGTCAGCCGAGATACAAGTAGGGAAGCTTGTTGAGGCCATTCAATAGCTTCAAGCAAGATAAATAGAGTTAAAACTCCAAGCAGTGTCAAGCACTTCGTAAGAAGTGTGTGATGAGAGGGAAGAAATCGCCAAGAGAACGGTTGGAAGGATTAGGGCACTCGACTCAGAATGTAAGCAATTGAGTGACTGTAGTGCGCATACCTATGAATGCCTCGCATAAGACCCAGAGCTGAGGAAACTGGAAGCACAACTCCAAGAGGCACAAAAACAAGCATCCATCATCTAGGCGTAGATGAATCTTGTCACTGTAGTCGAGAGGATGAAAATATCACAGGAACAATGCACAGTCCAACAACAAGTTAATACCATCTAGAGCAAATTCATGGAGGTTACACATAGACTCTAGTTGGTGCAGGACGAAGCATGCATGCTTTTTGAAGAGATTGAAGGACAAGGCTCATAGCTGGAACAAGTGGTTATGATAGTGGAACAATGCCTGGAAGGGCCTGTTATAGAGCAACCAATTTAGTTCTTTGTCAAGCAGGAAGCTCTGGCGAAGCAACAAGTCGGGGTAGTGCAAGATAAGCTCGAGGCCTTTGAAGCAGCATTGCCCAGATCTGAGTAACTTGGGATGAGTCACAAGTGAGTGTTGGGGGGTTGTCCCTTGACCAAGTTTTAAGGAAAAATTGGTTGTTTTGGACCACTTTTGGGACTTCGACAGTCTGGTCGAAGATGGAGCACCCAGGCAGAGTAGAGATCATAGGATCTCGCTTGTTTTGTTGGCTTGTGGACCGAGCAAAGTGTTTTAGGGTTTATATAACAGGTTATGGGATGTCGACCCATGGGTTTACCCATGTTTAGGCTTTTTTGTAAATGTATAAATAAGAAGTGGCTAAGTGATGTAAGAAGTAGTGTTAGCTATGTGCACTGTATGTTTGGCTTAATGCAAGAGATTGGAAGTTTCTTTGTGCAATATGGTTGTGTAAATTAAGGCTTTGTGATATTAAGGAGTTGGCTCTGTACTTTGACCTGATTTTGAGGAAGGTGGATCTAGTGCACTTTGCACAGATCACCTGTCAACTACAGAGTTGGCTCTATGTCTTTGTGCATAGGAGTAGATGAGTGTAAGGATATTGAATACTAATAAAGAAGAAGAAGAAGTTGGTGGATGTAGCCCCAAACTGGGGTGAACCACATATATCCTGTGTCTTGATGTGCTTGGTGCGATGTTGTTTATGTGGTTATTTTCTTAGAGATTTTGTTTTTATGTACAATGAATGCATCTAATTTTGTAGCTTAGTGATTAATGGTGTAAATGAATGCTATATATGAACTAATGCTATGTGCTGAGAGGTTTTAAGGGCTTAATCTTGATTGTTCTACGCTAATTTGTAATAAGGGTTAATCTGTGATGTAAATGAGAATCATAACCTAATGCATATTATTGTCTAAGTGATATGTTAAGTATTTTAATCACATATCTATGTCCCATCTTGGTTGTAGACACCCGAGTCCTACAACCCCCCCTTCCTCTACCTCGGGTGAGACTTCATCTACTTCACAGGTTTTGCCGAAAGCGCTAGTAGTTAGGGTTTTTTTGGTGCACTGTTGAAGCATTGAACCTTGGGTCTGCCCCTGTGCCAACAGAGAGCCTTAAGGAGTACGAAGGTGATATTTTCCTTGTCAGAGAAATTGTGAACAAAGAAATAACCTTCTAGTAGATTTAACCATTTTTCTAGGGCATATGCGTCTATCTGCCCTTCAAATACAGGAGTATAAAAATCAACTTGTACCTTGAAAGGTGAGGTTCCTCCAAAGTGGCCGCTTGATGAAGACATGCATGTTGTTATCAGTGAGGTGAGGTGCCTCCAAAATTCTCCATCATTTCGTCCCTCTGTTGCATGAGAGCATGCTCAAGCAATAGATTAATATAATTTTCTGACTCATCGTTTTTATTTTCTTCCACCATGGAGGGTTTCTTGGGCATGCAAGAGCAATTTTCCTTAAGAGAGACAAGCTTAAGACCCAACTTTCTATACTCGGACCTCATCGAGGACATTCATTGAAAAATAATTAAGAGCAACATGCTCTAATACTACTAATCCAGATTATTTTTTAGAACGAAATGAAGGAAGAGATATTACAATGAAATACACATAAATATTGTAAATAAAATAATCCATGATTTCTATTAATAAAATAAATGTAAAGAGATAGTAAAAGTACAGAGTGAATGAACTCGCTAGAATGGTGGCATATTATCTTTGAGAAGAGATGTTCACAATAAGATGATTATGATAGTTACAATGAGACTCCAAATTCCTTTTTAACATAAGTAAAATCCAAAACCTTAACCCTGAAAGATGAAAATCCAAAAGGTTTGCGGGCCCCGATGGGGGTAGTTGATATGTCAACTTCTCGGGGGCGTAAATTTTCTATATGATCTATGTTTGGGGCATTTGATACCTTTTCGTAAAGGTCTATTTGAGAATTAAAACTTCTTCCAAGGGTCACAGTATCAATTAAAAATAGTTAGGCCCCAAAAATTAAAAAAAAAACATTGTTTAGGGCCTCAAAATGGCCCCAGAAGTTTGGGACTCGAAAAACTATAAAAAACTGTCAAAATGGAAAACTGTTCTTTGATCTAGTGGAATAGGTGGGTGGCCACCGACATCCATCTGGATTAATTCTTAACCATTTAACACTTAACCATATTTCCATGGATTCTTGTAGACTTATTGAAAGCATCTTCCCATGAGGTCCATGCTTAAAGCTACAACATAAGTGGATCACTTTGGAGACTTATTCAAATACACCCATACTTCTTCAAAGCATCTTAATTTGAATTCCATTC
Organism: Picea glauca; assembly: GCA_000966675.3. NCBI lineage: Eukaryota > Viridiplantae > Streptophyta > Pinopsida > Pinales > Pinaceae > Picea > Picea glauca. The sequence continues at coordinate 376,697 of JZKD02S1179083.1, read as the reverse complement.
TTAAATCTACACCATAAGGGGACTACTTTTGAGACTTCTTCAAATACACCCATGACTTTTAGAGGCTTTCAAACTTGCTTAAGTGCTCTTTTATGGTTGACATCAATGAAAACCAATTTTCCAACAATATTCATATGAATGAAAGATTTGAGGTGAATCATGATCTTGGGTTTGGATTGGTCCATTAGTTTTGAGAATGATAGTACTTGAAATTTGAGATATTTGTTGATCGTTGAGCATAATGATATGGTCATGATCATATTTGCATCCAAACTCTTGGTCATAGATAGTGAAGGAATTCTGATTAGGATTTAGGTAAGAGGGATCCAAGGATATGTTAAGGTAGTCTTGATTTTAAAATTGATATTTAAGGGAGAGCATGTGATTATTTAAATCTTGGATGATGGAAATTAAAGATGAAAAATGTTTGTGCGAGTCAAAACCTCCAAAGGAGAATCCTATCTACGAAATTTCTCTTTGAAGTCAAGAAAAGTGGTTAAGGCTAGCTCTAGGTTTTGAACATTCTTCTCCTCCAATCACCAATAATAAAGAGAAGGTAGAAGATCATAATAATGAAAAAGGACAACCAATTTGGTAGGGAAAATGGATATTGGAATGAAATTATAAAAAATTGACAAATATTAGAATAAATGCAAGAATACTTTCGTTTTCCTTCATGACCAATTGATTAAATCTCTTAAGATTCTCATAAGGGTTATCCAAATTCCAAAATGTAGAAGTAAACCAATAATAAATTCTAGACCAGGTGGAGATGCATTCATAAGGTAGGTTGGAAAACAAGGAAGAAAAATTACCTTGAAGGTTATTCATAAACAAGAGAATGCAAATATCATTTTCATTAACTTCGAGGATGATACAAGCATTGGAAAATGCTTGAAGATGCTCTTCCATTGTAACAATTCCATCACCATGAAATAAAGAAAAATGTTTCTTGAATTTTTAAGGAAAATGATTAATCGAGTAAGCAAGCTTCAAAGGGGTAGGTACAAACCACATGCAATTGTTCATGTCTTCCTCAAATTCAAATATTTCATATTTGTGAATGACTTTCCTAGAATTAGTAGTCGAGACAGTAGGATTACAACCACTATACATGCTTTCAATTAATTGAGACATAGAAATTTGGAGATAATTTTCCTTCTTGAAACTTATTTTAGTAAAATTTTCGAACTTGAATCTGGTTTCATAGGAACAATAAGAAATTGAGACTATTTGATCCAATTTTCACTAGTCATAGTTACATTTGACAAAAAATTGAAAGGGTTTTGGATTATCTAGTTGGTGTTTTAACTGCATACGTTCCACACGTCCAAAAAGGGTGTCTATCATGTGTTCAGGGAGAGAAGAAAACAAAAACACCTTCAATAAAAATCCATAGACATACAAGAATGGTCCAAGCTTCTCATAAGAATCCATGATTACATCATTGTAGTTGAAGTGTGAAATGCTAGGCTCATCCAACGTCATTCATGTCTTGTTGCTAGGAACATGTTGTTTCATGTTTCCTTTAGCTCCAATTTATAGTTCCTCAAATGAACATAATATGTATTCGCAATCATCATGTTGACTACAAATTTTTTTCTCTTTAGCAATGGTCTTTAACAATCCATCAAATTCGCAATAAATGGCATGTTCTTCCTCGTCTTGAAAGATCATATGAGAATTCACCAAAGTGGAACATACAAATCTCGCCAATGTATTTTTGACAAGATTGTATCAAGATGTTTAAATATATTTTCCATATTTCTTAATGTTTAGTAGAATCATCGTAGGTAGTTGGATGACTGTTAACTGATAACAATAACAAACAACATTGTCATCAAGGAGATACCTTCTCTGTGAGAGTGATGGAACCTCATAACCACGTTATCTCCCTTCATGCTCATTTTCTAATTCCAGACATGGAACCCTCACAGAGGATGTGAATGATCGAAAGGCTTGAGGAACAACTTACATATATGGCCATCCACTCAGGATAGATCAACATCATCAATAATTATATGTTGTTATCACTGTCCACTAATTTTCTTTTCCATCGTAATACTCCCTCATAATCATTGAGGCACCTTTGATATATTATTCGGTAAGCTTCATGAAATTAAAATGATTATAATGGATGACCTTTTGTAAATTACTTCAGTTGGGCCCCAATCATCTGTGCATCATTATATTAAATTCTATTTGAGGATAAATTTGGTGCATGTGACAAACTTGATATTCTCTTTGACTCTGATTATGGAATCTAATCTAGTCTTGCAATTCCATGTCAATTTAGACCTGAAGATAGAAAGAACTTGAATTTCCAAAGTTGTCCAATTATAGGAGAAATATATAATTGTTTTGTATCTTTTGATGATTAGAACCCTTGGAGCCTACTATATCTTTGACAAGCATAACCATTGAGTAAGATTGACTTCATTTATCTATTTCTTTTTTATGCAAATTGGAGTGATAAATGTGTAGTTACAACAATGCTAATCCCTTTGATATGATGATGATCTCGTGATATGTAGACAATATACCAAATGCATATGGTCTCAATTTCCATAGAAAAAGATGTATAAATGAGTCCATAGTTCATACAAACACTAGAATCGCCAATAGGATTGACTTGTGCACACAAATGCAGGAAATATAATCAGAAGGAAATTCCCAATGATTCCACTAAGATATGACATTGTTGAGTGTCACTATTTTTTACAAGATTGCAAACATTTAAGTTGGTGTGAATACAATAAATACCACCTAATTCAATACAAAGTGTCCTATAATCCTCAAACTCAAAGAATATACAAGACACCTCTGTTAAGCCCTAATATTGGCTCATTACCCCTTAGTTAGGGCATATTAAATTAGTAATGTTATTTTATTTATGTAGGCTTTATTCTATTAGTTGTAATTATACCTCCTAGTCTCCTATATATACCAAAGAGACATTTTCATTTGGAATCATCTTGTACATGAACATTTATGTGGGGTAAAAGGAGGTTTCCCCCTCGAAGAGGCTTACTATATGAAATTCTCTCTTTTTTAAGGCATTGAGTACTTATTCTTAGGCTTTTCTATGCTATATTGATATTTGGTTCTTAACATATGGTATCGGAGCTCAAGGTATTGGGGTTTCGCTACTACATATGAGACACCGTGGAATTTTTTCTATAACTTTTTTTATACAACGATTCAGAAGAAACGGCTTGGATGATATTTAGTTGACGGATCAAGGTACGTTAGGATAAAATTTAAGCTCTTTAGGCCTTATACTTTCGAAGATATATCCTTTGTAATATAGGGTTCTGGAATCATCCTGAATTAAGTCATTGTGAAATGTTCGCTATAAAGTTTTTTATGTAATGTTTAAGACCATGAACTCTGGAGAATATTCTTAGAAATTAGTAAGGTATATGTGGTAGCAATGTCAGCTTCTGGGTCATCTTAAATTTTTAGATAAACCCTGTGGATGATAGGGTATCTGACTAGTCCTATTGACTAGTATCAAGCAGGTGTTCCAGGTAAAACAATCATAAATTATTACTAGAGTATCCAAATTGAGTGAGACTAGTTGCATTGGATAGTGGAAAGCCCGTAGTAGTGCTGGTACTAGTTTCATAATTTTATATCAATTATTTTGTGCGGGGCACGCTATACAAGTGAGATCTCCTGGAAAGGCCAAAAATCAGCAAGTTGTGGGGAAGTTACCGTAAAATCCACTTGGCACATCCAATTTTTATTAGAGCTGTGGCATTGAAGAGAAGAAATATCGAAAACCTAAAAAACATAAAAGTTCATACTCAGAAGGGACGAATTTTTGGAGATACAATAAAAGGAAGATTGTCTAGTAGAACCACCTCAAAATCAAGGTCTAAAGAGATACTTGGCCAACATGCCACCAAAAAAGGGAACTTCTACACCAAATAATCCTCCATACAATCCTACTTGGACTCTTGATGAAGGTGAAGAAATGCGTAGGGACATAAATGATTTACAAAAGAAGACAATAACCAAAGATGAACTACAAGAGATGATGGATTCAATGGAAGCTAAGTTGGATACTAAGATGGACGGTTTAAAAGGGGAGTCATGGAAAGATTGAAAAATTTCCTAATAGAGAGGACACCTGAAAGTGAAAATGTATCCCATGAAATTCATGATGAGGACACAAGAAAGGTGAATCAAGAATGGAGAAACTCCAACTTTCGGTTGAAGATGAACCACGCTCCTAAGATCGATATGAGGAAATTTGATGGCAAGGACCCAATCACATGGATACTTCAGATGGAGCAATTCTTTGATCTACATAATGTGCCACATACACAGAAGGTACGAATTGCTTCTTTATATTTAGAACCCAATCAATTTGTATGG
>JZKD02S1179083.1:352481-369831 GCA_000966675.3 Picea glauca | reverse complement strand
AAGGTGTTGCAAAACATTGGTACTATGGCATACAAATTGGAGTTGCCTGCATCTTCACGAGTACACCTAGTTTTCCATGTTTCATGCTTAAATAAGGTTATAGGTGACAAGATCCAAGTTCAAACTATATTTCCAGAACTTGACGAGGAAGGAAAAATCATATTGGAGCCTGAAGCCATCATTGACACAATAATTCGCCAGCTGAGGAATAGATCCATTTCAGAGTATCTCATTAAATGGAGGGAAGTAACGACTGCAGATTCCACTTGGGAAGATGAGTCTTTTATACATAAGCATCCAGAGTTACTCAAGCATTGCAGACAACACTTGTCTCAAGGGGAATGGCATTTTAAGCCCTAATATTGGCTCATTACCCCTTAATTGGGGCATATTACATTAGTAATGTTATTTTATTTATGTCGGCTTTATTCTATTAGTTGTAATTATACCTCCTAGTCTCCTATGTATACCAAGGAGACATTTTCATTTGGAATCATCTTGTACTTGAAAATTTGTGTGGGGTAAAAGGAGGTTGCCCCCTCGAAGAGGCTTATTATTTGAAATTCTCTCTTTTTCAAGGCGTTGAGTACTTATTTTGAGGTTTTTCTATGCTATATTGATATTTGGTTCTTAACAACCTCTTTAAATATTAAAGGGCATATGTTCACAAGGTGAGACATGTGACAACATAGGGTGATGAACATGGATTTAAGAAATTTTGTGCCAGGTATCATGTCAACTTTGCCAAAGGTTGGTCTTGAACCTATAAGTTGTCCAACATGTAAATATAACTAATCAAATTATTGTTAAAATATTTTGAATCCAGTGAAAACCTAAACACATCATCTTTTAAATGTGAAGCACCTTAGCGAGGGTGCACAAACAATATGAACTAAGGGGAACATTGGAAATGATTTTCCAGCTAAGTACCATTGACCAGAAAGGTGATCAACAAATCCCATGTCCACTTTGTCTTTGTCTCATTTTCGAATCTTGTTGAAATTTAGTTTTTCAATATTTCTTTTTATTTATTTTTCTACCTCTTGCAAGAGTTCCTCCTTGGGTATGAATTCAAAGGCTTCGATGAAGTGTTCTTTGATTTCATTCCAATTGAATGTGTGGCCACATGCTTATTCAATTTTATACCACTTATGTGGTATATCATCCAGATTATTTGGGAACATGTGTGGCCACACTTTTTCATCCCGATATCCTTCTTTTCTCCATTCATTCTCACATTGGTGAATGTGAGAAGTTGGGTCGAACCCAGGTTTAAAGGTCGATATGTCAACATTTGTTGACAATTTCTTTCTGTGAAATATATCTACGAAGTATAAGGTAGTGGTATTCCCTGTTTTCAATTGATGGTGGGATCCCAACCAAACAAATTAACGATTTTTATGTAAAATGGGGGGGAAGAGGTGGAGATAGAATATCCATTGATGTGAAGAAACTACCTGAGATTTATGTAATCAAATTCTAGTAATACAGTTGCAACAATTGCAAGATTCTCATGTCACTTGTACTGGTGAAGTGTATCTTTGTTTTTGTCCTTTTGTTTCCTCTGTTTTTCACATGTTATTCATCAATATCTTGATTACCTTAAGAATTAAACGAACATAATTTGTTGAAAAATGCACTCTGTTTTAGGCTTAGGATAATATTTATGTTTTCAACTTGATGATTAATTCTAGGATTCTTAATTTCCCTGGTGTAGTCTGATCCTCTCACCTTTTTATTCAAAACCATATCAATTATACAAATCCAGTTTAGGTGCCTATATTTCCCTATAGGGTTTCCTGTAGATATGAATTTATTGCAACTCAACCCGAAGCCATTGACCAATGGATTTCCCTTTTTGTTCTTTCCAAACCAATTTGAAAACCAAACCCAACACTTTCATAACTAGCCTAAAATTTTAGAAGAACATAGCTAAATCATATAGAGAGATCCCTCTCTGAGGCAGACATGGCTAGATCCCAACTTAAAAAGTGGTTTTGTGGCTACCTCTGTCCATTTCTTTCTCAGCCTTAGAATTACAGAGTGCTAACATAATGGCGACCATACTGGGGATTGTTCCTCAAAAAAGTGTATCAAGTTCCAGATTTGATTATTGATGGTGGAAAATGATCAGACACATGAAGGATGAATTATTCACCCAATGACTCCAAATTAGTTTCAAATTTAAATTCAAATACTACACTAGGGGATGACATTAACAAAAAAAACATGAAAAGGAAATTTGGAAAGATTAGGTATTCAAGTTGGAATTTTATCCAAGATATTATATACTTTATTGTTAATTATTTCTTCTCTTTTTGTGAGAATGTCAAGAAATGTTTCCAATGTATACTATATTTGAGAAAAGATCACAGACCCGTATTCCATTCCTTTCATTTGAAAATTGTAAATACAAATTCTCCTCATGATTTTGATCTTGGTCAAGACCCTTTTTCTGAAACCTATGTTGATCATATCCAACTTAGTGAGCCTCAATATATCAAGATCAATTTTATAGCTTCTGTACATACTCCTGCACCTATTAAAATTCCAGATAGATACAAGCCTCTCATATTACCTTCTATACTCCATGATTTCCCTGCAAATTATTACAAATATCTTCCCAGGTTTTATGGAGAATATGGTAGCATCATTGCTGAAAAACACATTCATGGTTTTGAACATTTTCTTGACCTTTTTGAGGTTGAAGAAGATGATGTTTGTATCATGATTTTTTCTCTATGTTTGCAAGGTAAATCTAAAGAGTGGTTCAAAAATTTTCCAGTTGCAAGCATTGGTGATTTCCATCAGTTTGTGAAAGTCTTCCTTGATAAATGGGTGATCAGGAGGAATCCTTTTCTGATTTTAGAAGAATACAATCATTTGTAAATACATCCAGGAGAAACAATGCAATATTTTTCAGCTAGATTCAATCAAGTTTACTATTCAATGCCTGATGATATAACGCCTCCTCCTGGTTTATCTCTCTTACACTACCCAGATGCCTTTGATATAGAAATGGTGTTTCAATTGAGAGAAAGGAACACTACAACACTCAAAGAAATGAAGGATGTTGCAATAGGTGTGGAAGCTAATTTGTTGATCAAAAGGTCAAAATTAAAGGCAGAAGAGAAGGAAAACATAGAGAAGGAGCATTTGGCATCTTCAGAAGTAAAACTAGACATTCTGGTAAGCATAATGAAATAAATGATGCAAAATATTATCATGAGAGATGAACTTGCTGTTAAAAAACACCATGTTCCATTTTTTGCAAAAAAAGAAAGGGTCATTGTTCCTAACCATTTTGTTGCTTATCCTTAGTACCATAGATCAAAAATTGATTGTTTTATGTATTCACTTCAAGACATGGACAAATATGAAACTCAAAATTAGCTTGTGGAGGAGAAATCAACTGATCTAATGTGTATTCTTGATGACATTGCTTATATGGATTATTTACCCAAGTATGATCAGTATGATGATGACTATGTGGTCAAACTTGAGGGTGACTGTTCAAAGCAACTGGGGACATGTTTTTGGGAGAAGCAAGATCAATTACAACAATTTAAATATAACAATTAGCCAATGCATAACAACCATGATAGAAATGAAGAAAATGAAGAAAATTTCAAAGTAATTGAAAAGTCTTTGCCCTTATGTTTCTCTTCATTTCAATTTCTGAGAGGAAATTATAAACAAGAAGATAAGAAAGTTGTAAGAAATATTATGGGGAAAATTTCTTATGAATTAGTTGAGGATGTCATTTGTGATATGGAAGTTGTTCTAGCTTCGGAATTGCATGAGTTACATTGATTTTAAAACCACATATGAATTGATGCAATATAATTTTGTACCATTAAGTTTTGGTTCATTTCATTTTTTGAAGAAAAATGATGATAATATCTCTGAAGAAAAGATTGATAAGCCTATCGAAAATCATGTAGTATCATTGGAACCGTTACATAATAAATTGCAATAGTCTTATCAATTTCTCCATGATCTAATAGCTTGTATTTTGGATAATATCTATAGTCGAAGTCCTTTTCCATTATCTAACTATGAACCTACAAACAGATATGATAAAAACTTGATCAGGAAACTAACTTCATTGTCTTGTTCAACATGAGTCTCATTACAAAGCTCTTCCGAAAATTTGCAGTAAAATCAGAAATTGTATGATGATATAGATAACATATGTGCAATACCCAATTATGACCTTAAATTTTTTGAATACTTTGAACATCAAGAAATAGGTCATGTCTATCATGAACCCATAGCTATCTATATGGAGGATTTTTTCACTTTAGAGTTCCAATCGATTTCCAGTGCCTCTTTTGTTTTTCATGGTTCCAAAGCTCTATGTTGTGAAGATCAAGCTGACAATCAGTTTCTAGTACCCTTACAAGCTCTAGTTTTGAGTTTTGTTAAAAACAGTGAAGGAGCTAATGTATTGGATCAAATATTTGATTGGCTGTATTGGATATTTTATATCACTTGAAGTCAAGCATTTAGTGTTAGAATAGGATTGTATATATATAATCTTACTAGGTAAGCATATTTTCAGCAATCAGATATTCAGTGTGCAAATAAGCTCAATGCTATAAGCATTTTTCAAACATTTTTCAGTTTTAGTTCAGATTTCACTACACAGATTAGATTTATGTTTGAAGTTCAACGACATAAGATTCATAACATAACAGGTTGAAAATTTTGGCATCAACCCAATGACCAAGGCACTGATATGAAAAATCAGAGATTTGCTATTCTTGGCATCTCACAGGGAGAATGCCATCCCCAGATGGAGCCGATGTTATCACTCCATAAATTTTGTGATATTCATGAGCGTTTCTCTCTGGACAAAGTCTCTTGGCTTATTGACTTCCTCAATAGTTTTTCCTCTCCCTCCATTTTTACACCATCCTTCATTCATCATCCTACTACAACATTCATTCCATTACACCATCCACTTCATCATTTTCCCACTATTTCTTCCTTGAATAAAACGTAGTTAGATAACCTAGGATAGATAATAAAATAAAATATTAATTAGTTTAATAACTAACTAAATAAATAATTTAAATAATTAGTAATTAGGTTAGTGTAATAATAATAGTTTTAATAATAAATTAAAATAATTAATAAAAAAACAATTAACCCTTGGATATGGAAGAAAGACAAGATCGAGGAAGAAAAGGTCAAACACCAACTACACAAAAGACACAATGACTATCACTGGGTCAAAGTAAGCAAAAGGGAAGAAAAGCTAGAGTGAAGTGCAGAAAAGCTAGTCTTTGGATGAGGAGATTAAGGATGACAGATCAGCAAGGGAGATGGATCAAGGACAACTCAGAAAGTGGGGAAAGCCATCGTTACCACCGTGCATAAATAAAGGAGATATAGGCTGGTGAAGCCCGAGAAAAGTGGGTCAAGTTGACCTAGGGTTTTAGACACCTAGGGTTTTGGTAATTAGGGTTTTGACACCTAGGTTTCAACCTAAGGTGAGGGACTATAATGTATAAATAGAGGTCGAGAGGACCTAGGTCGGTGGGGGGGGGGTACTATTGTTGGAAATTTATATTGAGTATTGTTGACTGAGAGATTATTGTACTGTGAGAGAGGCAGTGATGAGAGCGAGAGCTTCCTGGTATTGTAGGATCTTCAACTAGGTGTGAGGATCAAATCCTATAGTTGGGTGCACAGGATGGTAGAGGAAGAGAGAAGAAGAGATAAGATTTGTTGTCTAAAAGCATAGATCAGAACTATAGGCTTTATCTTAATATATTATAAGCGTAGTTCTGTCAACATAGCCCTAGACAGAGGGTGAACCACGTATACCTTGTGTTGTGTGTGTGATTTATGCTTTGATCTCTGTTGCTGTTATATGGTTAATTGCATTACTATGTTAGATCAAATCTATAACTGTGCAGGATAGATATAGCTTGATAAGTGTTGATGCATATGGAGTTGTTGTTGTACTTGATCCACTTGACATTCCTTTGGTTGTATACATCTCTGTCCTACAACCCCCTCATATCTGCTTCGGGTGAAACTTCATCTGCTTCGTAGGTGTTGTCGAAAGGGCCAGTAGTTAGGGTTTTGTTGGTGCACTGTTGTAGCATTGAACCTTGGGTCTACCCCTGTTCCAACAAATGGTTCCATTTCCACGAAAGGAATATTCATGAGGGAATTTCAAGGTGGTTCCTATCAAAGACAAAGATTAAAAAGTGGATAGAAGATCAGGAGAGGGTCTTTGCTGAAGCCCAGAACAAGAACCCTAAACTAAGTACTGAAGATTGGCTACATAGATACATTTTCAATGAAATTCATGAGATTTTCTTTGGAGGAATCCATCAGGAGCTACACGAGTGGTTGGGTAGATTAGCTGATACACAATTTGATATTAGATCTAGAGCTCCTGTGGCTTGGACATCAGTGTTGATCCAGAGGGTTAAGAGAGTTGATAACGTTATGTCCAGAGCTGTAGATTATTGGTTTGATAGTACCATTGGAGGGTATATCACTGAATTTGTTGTTGATAGAGTAGAATCATATAGACGAGCCGAGAGATACTTTTTGAAACGACCCAGAGGGAAATTTTTACATTTTCTAAAGTTAAGAATCAAGATGATCTTGCATGAAAACCACATCTTGAAGATACAGTAGATTGGTTGGACCTAAAATGGCTAATGTTTAAAAACTTGTACAGTGACAACGACACAGAAGATGGACATGCGCACAGTGGAAGAGTATTCAGAGGGGTTCACCTTGAGAACTTTTTTAAGCAAAACTACGAAGAAGAGGGTTTATATAGTGGGGAAGAGGTAGATCTCACAGACGAAGAACATTTAGAACCCACTGGAACATAAGAAGGGAAAGCTGAAGAACTTTTCCAAAGCGATCCAGAAACCTCAGGTACTGTGCAAAATACTGAAGTAAGTAATAACGACTCCCTTATTCTTTCATAAACATCAAACCATCAGAATAGTGAGAATCATGAGAGTCCGCAAAGTACCATTACAAGAAGTTCAGTGTATACTCAAACAAGAAACCTAGGCAACTCCATGGCAGATGAGATGAGGCTCCCTATATTTAGAGGAGATGGATCTGAAGATCCTGATCAACACTGGTTCCTATGTGAAGTCATATGGAACATTAAAAACATTACCGACGAAGCTGTTAAAATAAACCAGTTTAGCACCACACCGAGGGATCACACATTAAGATGGTACATGAAGCTTGTCCAAGGACTTGCGCAGCCTAAGCCACTAAATGAGATCAAGAACGCGCTAGTTGTAGAGTTTAAGAAACCTGATTCAGAGTCAAAATGTATCACATAAATGAAGGAGATGAAGCAAAAGGTCGTCGAACGTATTTCTGAGTTTGATCAAAGATTCAAAACCTTATCTGGAAGATTGAGTTTTAAGTGTTAATATTATGGTAGCCATGGGAGGTATTTACCTCCACGTGTGAACCTGACGAGAATAGAAGACTCCGAAAAGCAAGAGAAAACCCTAATGAGTTGGCTAATAACCCTAGAAGCCTTGTCAACTCAAGAAGATAATTTATATTAGGTTATTATCCTCCAAGAGAAGAAGTCGACCAAAAATAATAATAATATACTGAACAGACACATATCCAGAAGGAGAAGTCATCCCCAACAAATCTGGCAGAACCAGTATAAATATAGGGTGCCAGTTCTCATTTGACAACATCTCATAATTACAGTTCCTAGTTTGGTGCGCACTACAGTTCCCAGTTTGGTGTGCATGTGTGGAGGAGAGTTGCAGGTGTAGCTACAACAGCAACAAGTTTTTAGTATTAGCTTGAATATCTCTTGGCTAGTGTTTGGACTATCTGATCATATTTTTGTGATGCGCTATCCTTGGGGAAAGGTGTGCTACCCTTTGTTTGGCTATCTAGCCTAGGGTTTGCTTCTGGAGGAATTCTCAGTCAAGGTTAAGGTTCTTGGAGGGTTTCTTCGGCCTATGGTTGGGTGACAAGGGTATCGTCAATGGTAAAATGAGCACACCATCTTATATATTCTAACAGGTTATGGGCCCACACCTCCTTCAGTCAGTCTAAATGTTGGAAGGAAACATAGCCGCTAGGATATTGAGCTCATTGAGGAACTATCGCTAGGGTTAGTAATAGAAGCAGCTTCCAAGACACTGCAGCTAGGGTTACTAGCAGGTGCAGTTGTAAAAACCCTAAACTTCTTGTTGAGGCACCTTAAAGTGAATGTATTGACCTAATATCTGGATAGATTAGTGCGCCCTAGCCCAATGCATCTCCTGGCACTCTCAGAAGGCCAAGATGTGAAGATTGAATTTATGGTCAAATCTAGGGTTTGACCAAGTCAAGCAAGCCATGACTAACTCTATGAAGTCTAAGAACAAGTTATATGGAGCCTCTAACTTCAGAGTGTGGAAGAAAAGGATTGACCTCATCCTTGCTAAGAATAAAGTGCTGCATATCGTGAAAGGAAAGATCGTGAAGCCAGAGTTTGAAGAAGGAAAAGAGAAGGAGCCGCAAAATGTTGCATCTATGGAGAAGTTCAAAGATGTTGACATAAATTCTATGAGTATCATAGTGTATTCTATAAAAGACCACTTGATACCCTACATCTCCCATCTTGACTCATCAAAGAAGATGTACAATGCCCTAACAAATCTCTTCTCAATCAAAAACATCGGACAAGTTATGAGTCTGAAGAATGAGCTCCGTGACATGAAGATGAATGAGGATGACAACATAACATCATACTTTGTAAGGATATCCTAGCTAAGAGATCAACTACAAGTTATTGAAGAGATCATTTTGGAAAAGGAGTTGGTGAACATAGTACTCAATGGTCTTCCAAAGACGTGGGATGCATTTTCCACAAGCATGAACACAAGAAAGGAATATCCGACATTTGAAGAACTTTGGACTTGTTGTGCTAAAGAAGAATCAAGGATCAATGCGAAAGAGAAACACAAAGCATCGATTTTTGAAGAAAAGGATTCTACAAAGAAGACTAAGCAGGATGGAAGAGACTTCTTCTTCTAAAAAGGTAATAACACTCTTCTTATTCCTTGTACATTTCTTGTTTGCATCATCTCTGTACATATCTTGTATATCTATCTCTTGGAAGATAATGTGTTCCAAGAAGAACTATACCTATGGAAGAACAAAACAAGATAAAAAGAGTTATCATTAGATAATACACATGAAAAAATGGAATACAAATGATGTGGAAGCTATTGCAATATCAACCGAATCAATCATGAAGAAACTTAGTATAAGCAGAGACAGAAAGAAGTCAACAATCAAGAGGAAATTGGAAAAAGACTTATGACATTTTGTAGAAGACAACAAGACGGAAGCATGGAATCTGTTAGACAAGAAAGACAATTATATATTGTAGAAGACAATAAGGATGCAAATGGAAGTATGGACTCTATCAAACAGAGGGAGCCGATTATATGCACTCTTACATGAAGCAAGGGTTAGGAGGGAGATAATCCTATGATCCATTGAAGATGATAAAATATATATATATCCATGGTAGCAGTCATAAAAGTCGGTACGTGTTCAATTCAATCACAGAGGAAGACTTCTTTGAAGAAAAGCCTTAAAGTATTCTTGGTTGCTCAATCAAATCCGTGATCCTATGATGAAAAGAAGAAGTGGAATCTCTAGGGAATATAAGAAACTCCATGGATCCAAGAGCTAAAGAAAAACATGAAGAAGAACATGAGGATTCTAGGAGAAACCAGAACAACTAGTCATTGTATTAAGAATCAAAATATTACTAGCCTGATATGAACTCAATAAAAGCAATCAAGTAGAATAACTTGAATTCGTGATAAAGAATAGTGTATAGAAGACTTATGAATAAAAGCATTGCGAGATCTAGAACCATAAGTTCTCCCAGATGGAGGGAGAAGACTATGATGATTACTTGTTCCAGTACACCAGACATATCACTACATGAGTCATTATATCATCCAAAACATCCATGAGTTGGAGTTCTACATTAGATGAATGCAAAGAATGTTCTCCAGAGAAAGTTAATAAAGAGTAGATGAAAAGAGATCTCAAGACTTTGAGGCATATTAGAAAGAGACTCTTGTATGCAGATAAGAAGAAGATAACTTGGTGGAGAACCTCCAGTGCACAGTAGAAGTGTGGTGAATATTTCCTATAACATCTAGATGACTGCTCAGTAGATCATATCTCATGATGAAAGAAGAAGTGCCACATAGATATGTTCTAGTTTTTCTAACTATGATATACTCTATTGTTCATATCTACATGAAGCCTTCACAGTGTTCCAGACTAAAGTACATTTGAAATCAAGCATTACATTATCCATAATGAAGTCCAGAAAGGAGAAAATGATTCCCCAATACATATCTCTACAGATGAGCAGATAAGCAGACATTTTGGTAAAACTTCTATCCAAGATGAAAGAGTTTGCGTACTAAAGCTAAAGCTCGTGGAGACAACTTCCTTCTTATTGAAAAGGAAAGAAATGACTCTCCAAGTTAGGAGGGAGCACTAAAAACATTATTGAAGACATTCATCCTTAAATTTGAAAAATAGTCCATCTTGGACAGATGCTTTCCTGTTCAGAAAGTGGATTGAGATTTCTGACGGACAGTGACTTTCCATTGTGGTTAACATGGGAAATAGTCTGATTGCTGATGTATCATAGACAGTGACTACCCATTGTGGTTAGCATGGGGAGTGGTCTAGGGAAGTAACTCTTCTTGAGGGTTACTCAGGAAGACTGGTCTGCCTCATCGGAAAACAATTTCTCATTGTGGTTAACATGAGGAATGGTCCATTTTGGAGGTTGATTCAGGACAGTCTTTTCCTCTTGCGGTTAATGGAGGAAATGGTGTGAAGTATGCAGAAACCGACATTGCCCTGGTGAGTGATACTATATGCTGAAGTATGTTCAAACACCCATAAACTTGTATTACACTTTCTGTAAGTATGTAGGGCACGATGAAAAATATTGTAGGGCATTTGACCTGATGCATGAAATATCAAGAGACATATACAAGATCCAAGGCAAAGTGCACCAACAAGGAAACAATGCATAGTACAATTCCCTGGGAAGAGGAACTTTCAATCCTCGCGGTGGATACAAAGGATGAGGAGGAGGAGGAGGTATGGGTCGAGGCCGAGGAAAAATAATCTATTACAACTGCATGTAGCCAAGACATCTAGCGAGGGACTGTCAGAACCCTTGCACCACCTGTATTTATTGTAACTCCTTCGAGCATGTTATTGAAGGCTGCCCTGTGTTGCTAGACAAGCTTCATGAAAGACTAGGACCCTAATAGAACCATAGAGTACAACTGATATATGTTGAGCCTCATGGAACAGACCCTAGAGTCACTATTATTACTCAAGGAGGTACTGCTACATGAGAGGATAAAACAATCCAAATAAATATCACAAAAGATTCAGGTATCAGGAAATTTGCAGAGAAGACTCAGGATTTTGATGCAAAGAAAGAAATACAAATCTTCAAGGAAGCAAGACAGGAATTCAAGAGAGACCAAGGATCCTCATCAAAAACATGATCGGAAATAAAAGAGTATGGAATTCCTCAGGCATTTGACTAGTTGACTGCACATAAAGAAGGAAAAGAGGTAAGTAAACTCATCAATTTTTTGTACACTTGTCTTAAGTTAATTCAGGATGGGAACATTGTGCAAGAACTACAGAACTTAATCATGAAGTATGATCTAGGGAAGATAGACCCCTTACTGAATAAGGTAGTACACCAAATTGGCAAGAAGAGAAGAAGAAATAAAGAATTACATCTGAATGCTCAGATAGGAGAATATGATATAGACTATGTGGTCCTCAACTTAGGATCGAAGGTCAATGTCATGATGAAGAAAAATTGGGAACTGATGGGAAAAACCAAGCTGATCTATTCCCCTATCTGACTTCACATGGATAATCAGTAAGCTGTCAGCCCATTTGGACGATTGGAGCATGTCCCTGTGGACATTGACGAAGTTAGAACATTTGTAGATTTTGAGGTAATTGAAATTGTTGATGATAGCTACCCTTACCCTGCATTGCTTGGAATAGATTGGGCCTTCGACAACTCTATTGTTGTTGATTTGAAGAAAAGACATATGACCTTTGAAAGAGATGGCCTTAGGGTCATTGCACCCTTATATCTAGATGAGGGTCAATGTTACATAGATCCCATCAGAGAAGAGGACCATGCATATGAATTGGAAAACATCTACAAACTAACAACCAAACATCGGGATTATATCAATTCTATAGCTGATGGGAATCTAAGCTGGCGAAGTGACAACGCATTTTCATCAGACTTGGAAGAAGCACTAGAGAACTGGTAGAACCAGATGTATGAAATCTCTACCAGAAGATGTGATAAATTAACCAGAGTTCGCTGGATCGTCATAATAGTGTGTAAGTTACCCACATTTGATGGCCTGAACCCCCTAGAAAAATTCCTTCAGATTTTTAAACAAGTGTACCAATACAACAATTATTTTTGGCAATGGATGAGTCCCTAAAAGCTACACCAGCAATATGGTGGGGGAGGCACAAATAAACATCACAAACTGGACACAATGCGAAACTTGATGACAACACAGTTTTCAGCACAAGCAATAAGCTGCGAAGTAAGGTATACTAGTCGAAGCTGCCGAAAGGATCATGCACGAAGATGTGAAGAGGCCTGGAGTGATATTCCTCAAGAACAATGGGTGCACAGATTAATTAACATGCTAGATACGACCCCTATCAACTGGTACCTTCAAGTGGAACTGCGCCTCATCACCACAGAATGGGAAGGTACGATTCAAATTTTTTTACCACCTTTTTATTTGAAAGTGAATACCCTTCAGTAGACCAATCCCTACAGATTATGAGGCATAAGGTATTCGAAGAGGCATCTAGACTCCCTATGGAACAAGAGGAGGATGAATGGAGTGTGCCTCTCTAGAAATTGTAGACTTGCTATAACATCAATGTCGATGACGATGATGACCAGAGGAAGGTCAACATCGCGGAGACATAAGGCCAAAGAGATGTGGAGGGACCAGGAGTTGAAATACCATTTATTGGACAGCCAATCAAGATCATAAAGGTAAATATTGGAATAGAGGAGACACCAAATCTTGCCAATGTCGGAGATTATTGGGATCATGCTACCATTGACAAGATTACATAATTACTGCATGAATATTAGGACTTGTTTCCAATCAATTTCACTGATATGAAGGGAATAAAAATACCTATGGGAGATATGAGAATACCTTTGAAACTAGATGCGAAGCTAGTCAAGCAAAGACCCTACAGATTGAATCCGAAATACAAGGAAAAAGTGAAGATTGAGCTTGGCGGAATGTTGGAAGCAAGGATTATTGAATCTGTCGAAGAATTAGAATGGATCAGCCCTATAGTGGTACAAGAAAAGAAGACATGGGAAAGAAAAATATGTGTGGACCTTAGAAAATTGAACGATGCCTGTCTACATGACCCTTTCCCTACACCATTCACTGATGAAGTATTAGCCAACGTGGGAGGCCAAGAGGTATATTCTTTTACAGATGGATTTTCAGGATACCATCAGATCCGGATTGCCAAGGAGGACAGCCATAAGACCACATTTGCCGAAAAATGTGGATCCTTTCAATACAAAGTAATGCCATTTGGACTGAAGAATTCCTAAACCATCTTTTCTAGGGTGGTGGTCGAATCGTTCAAAGAATTTTTGCATAAATTTTTAGAAGCATATTTTGATGACTGCACTGTATTTAGTTTGTTGAAAAACCATATTGAATGTCTAAGGCTAATGTTGGATAAATGTAGGCAGTGTAAAATTTCTTTAAATTTGAAGAAGTGCATATTCTTCTCACCATTTGGAGTATTATTAGGCTAGCAAGTAGGGATTGCTGGTTGATCCATCTAAAGTTGCAATTATAGTTGATTTTCCACTTCCTACTTCAGTTAAACAATTTTGCACTGCTCTTGGACACACTGGCTATTATAGGAAATTCATTAAAGGCTATGCCCAAATTACAACACCAATGAAGAAGTTGTTGAAGAAAGACTATCAGTTTGGCTGGACAGATGAATTCCAACAGAGATTCGACACACTGAAACAGAAGATGGTTACTGCACCGATTCTAGTTTTTCCAGATTGGAGAAAGGAGTTTCATGTGCATGTTGATGCATCTTCTATTTCACTAGGAGTAGTACTGGCATAGCTAGAAACAAGAGACATTGATCACCCGTTAGCCTTTGCTAGTAGGAAGCTATCCACAATAGAAGTTAACTACACCACCACAGAGAGAGAAGGATTGGCCATGGTATATGCACTACAAAAATTCCGACACTACTTATTGGGAGGACACTTTAAAATGTTCACAGATCACTCTGCACTGAAATACCTAGTCAATAAACCAGTATTGGGGGGGCGTATATGCAGATGGCTCCCGTTGTTTCAGGAATATGATTTTGAGATCATAGTTAAGACATGAAGAATGAACAAGGGCCCTGACCACTTGTCAAGGTTGGAACATGGAGAAGAACCCACTAGTTTGGAGGATACACTACTAGATGCACAACTTCTCATCATTAGTAATATTGATGACCACTTCACCGACATCGTCCAGTTCCTGACAACAAGGATAGCACCTAGTGAGTATACAATTCCCTAGAAGAAACAACTTGTGGTGCGCGTTGCAGACTTTTCACTGATAGCTAGTCAAATATATAAGATGGGACCTAATGAGATACTGAGAAGATGATTTATGGAGGTAGAGAGCCTATTGATCCTCGCATAAGCTCATGAAGGCATCGTAGGAGGACATTATGCAGGGAAAGAAACTATGCAGAAGGTCCTGCGAGATGGCCTTTGGTGGCCTACCTTACATAGAGATGCTAAGGATTATGCTAAATATTGTGATATATTCCAGAGATTTGTTAAACCATCCCAAAGAGATGAAATTCCATTAGCACCACAGATGACCCTACAAGCATTTGAAAAATGGGCCATTGACTTCGTGGGACCTATAAACCCACCAAGGAAGTACACATGAGCAAGGTACATTATCACTGCAACTAAATACTTAACCAGATGGGATGAAGAAAGAGCAGTCAAGGACTGTAGTGCAACTACAACTACGTGATTTATATTTGATGACATAATAACCATATTTGGATGCCCTAAGACCCTTATGAGTGATCAAGGCACCCATTTCATTAATAAGATAGTGGAAGCCCTGACTGAAGAATTTGTAGTTCAGCATCATAAGAGTACACCTTACCATGCACAAACAAATGGAATGATTGAAGCATTCAGAAATATCTTTGAGACAACATTGATGAAGGTTTGGAGTGGGAACAGGGACGACTGGGATTTAAGAGTACCAATAGTACTCTGGGCTTATAGAACCACTTGCAAGAAATTAACAAGGCAAAACCCTTTCAAGTTGGTTTATGGCCTTGAAGTTGTTTTCCTGATGAAATACTTGGTACCAAGCTTAATAATTGTTGCATTTACAGACATGGATGATACTGGTTCTATAAAAGAGAGGCTAGCATAGTTGGTTGAATTGGAGGAAGACTGATTCATTGCAGGATTCCACCATGAGGTTCAGAAAGAACAAGAGAAGGCATATCATGATAGGCACATCAAGAAGAAGACATTCAAGCAAGGTGACTTAGTACTGGTGTATGAAAGTAAGTTCATAAGACACCCGAGGAAGTTCAAGATGCATTGGCTCAGACCATATGAGATCACCTATGTTACAGAAGGGGGAGCTACGCAGTTGAAGACATTGAGTGGAGAGTGGAAGGAAGGATTGGTGAATGAGAGTGAGATGAAGTTGTACTATGACAACCATCTACCTCACAAATCTTCGTAGAAGCATGAGAAAAAGGTTCTAGGTAACAGGTGCAGTTGAAACTGGGTACCAGAAATAGAAAAGATAGTCTGCACAAGGGAAGAGAAGTGACACAAAGTAGAAAGCAAAGACTGCACTGCACAGTCCAAATTCGAAGTAAAATAGAAAGAATAGACCTGAAGTGCCTCGAGATGAGTCACAAGTGAGTGTTGGGGGCTTGTTGTCCCTTGGATATGGAAGCAAGAGAAGATCGAGGAAGAAAAGGTCAAACACGAACTCCACAGAAGACACAATGACTGTCACTGGGTTGAAGTAAACAAAATAGCAGAAATTCCAGAGTGAAGTGTGGAAAAGCTATCCATTGGATGAGGATATCAAGGATGACAGATCATCAAGGGAGATGGATCAAGGACAACTCAGAAAGTTGGGAAAGCCACCGTTACCACTGCGCATAAAGAAAGGAGAGATAGGATAGCAAAGCCAAGGAAAAGTGGGTCAAGTTGACCTAGGGTTTTAGACACCTTGGTTTCGACCTAGGGCTATCGATGATGGACTGTAATGTATAAATAGAGGTCAAGAGGACCTAGGTCGGGGGGGAGGGGTGGGTAATATTGTTGGGCATTGATATTGAGTATTGTTGATTGAGAGATTATTGTACTATGGGAGAGGAAGTGCTAAGAGCAAGAGCTTCTTGGTATTGTAATATCTTCAGCTGGGTGCGAGGATCAAATCCTGCAGCTAGGTGCGCAGGGCGGTAGAGGAAGAGAGAAGAAGAGAGAAGATCTGCTGGCTAAGAGCGTATATCAAAACTATAGTCTTTATCTTAATATATTATAAGCGCAGTTATGTGGATGTATCCCTAGAGAGAGGGTGAACCACGTATACCTTGTGTTGTGTGTGTGATTTATTCTTTGATCTCTATTGTTGTTATATGGTTAATTGCATTACTGTGTTAGATCAGATCTATAACTGTGCAAGATAGATCTAGCTTGATAAGTGTTGATGAATATGGAGTTGTTGTTGTACTTGATCCACTTGACATTCCTTTGGTTGTAGACATCTTTGTCCTGCAACCCCCTCATAGATTCTTCGGGTGAGACTTCATATGCTTCGCAGGTGTTTCCGAAAGGGCTGGTAGTTAGGGTTTTGTTGGTGCACTGTTGTAGCGTTGAACCCTAGGTCTGCCCCTGTGCCAACACAAAAAATTATAAAAAAATAAAACAAAAAACAATCAAATAAAAATCAAATAAAAATAAATTATAAACTAACTAATACACTCTATATCCTAAGTCTATTAATATCCCCTCTCATACTTCATACATTATATTCCAATCACGCATCCCATCCTAGCCAAACAAATCAACGGTTATGCGTATGTTTCAGACCCCCCATCCCCTCCGACATTTAACCAAAAGGAGTGGTCCGAAAAGTGGTTTTTATTATAACCATGTTTT
>JZKD02S1179083.1:299313-337057 GCA_000966675.3 Picea glauca | reverse complement strand
GTCTCCTTGGTATATATAGGAGACTAGGAGGTTTTAATGGCCTAAAGCCGACATAAATAAAATAACATTACTAATCTAAATCATGACTAATGGCCTAAAGCCGACATAAATAAAATAACATTACTAATCTAATATGCCCCAATTAAGTGGTAATGAGTCAATATTAGGGCTTAACATACAAACCCAGGAGATTTGGTAAAAAGTAAAGTTTATGTGTAAACAATGATTACTCTTCAGAAGACACAGATAGTGACTCCTCCTATGAAGACAAGGTTAATGACTTTGTGATTATGGCCAAAGAGGATTATGATAATAAAAACAAAGGAAGTGATGTTAATGATGAAGAAGTTGTGGTTGATATGGAAGGTGAACTAATCATGTACGTTTTAAACCTATGAAGTACAACAATGCATATAGATTCTTAAGAAAAACATAAATTAATCAATGGCTCATTCACATAGTACACAAAGATTTATACCAGAAACCCTCAACCGAGAAAACCTTTCTTATTTCATTATATTTAATTTCACCATTCACCATACAATATATACAATGTTTTTAGGTATTCCGTAGATGCCAAAACCATAATCCCTTAATCTAGGATTAATTTAGAAAACCGCTAAAAATAAAAAAAAATCCACTAAAAATAGAGAAAACAGCCCAAAAAAAAGTTCTGGGGCGTTGCACATAACCAAGGGGGCCCATACCTGTCCCCCCCTGGGAATCCCTAGGAAGTGTCCAATGCAAATGACACAAAGAGCACTAATACGAGGGATAGTTAGATGTAGTTTCCAAATCTAACGCACCCACACACACACACACACACATGAAAATAATATAACACATACCCAACACTCTCCCACTTGTTGTTTTCCTTGCATCCAGGGGTCCACAGGATTATATATAGTCAACAATCTAGGGCATAAATGCCCATTGTTACTCTATGATAGGAGAACTTTTCTGTGCTCACATACTTTGTCAATGAATCTGCAACATTCTTTAAAGTGTCAACCTTTTCCAGTAACATCTTCTTTTCTTCAACCATGTCTCTCAGAAAGTGATACTAAACATAAATATGCTTTGTCTTCGAATGATAAGATGGGTTATTTTCTAGGAAGATTACACTCTGACTGTCACAATCTAATCTCACTACTTGTTGTACTAACTCAATACCTGAACACAATCTATGTAACCATACTGCTTCCTTACTTGCATGAGTGGTTTCCATGTATTCAACTTTTGTAGTTGAGAGTGCAACTACAACCTGTCTTTTTCTCATCCAACTGATAACTCATCCAAATAGGATAAACACATACCCACTTGTAGATATTATGAGATTTAGATCTCCAGCCCAGTCTGTGTCAACAAAGCCATGTATGTCCACCACTTTGTCCAATCCTAGTCTTCCTTGGTAGCACAATCCATAATTGGTAGTGCCACACAAATACCCGAAGACCCTCTTTACTGTTTTCCAATGCTCCTTCTCTGGTTTTGACATATACCTTCTCAAAAATCCCACTGCGTGTGCAATGTCTGGTCTAGTACAGACCATTGCATACATCAAACTGCCAACTGAACTGGCATACGGAACATGGGACATGTCCTCTTCTTCTTCATGTATCTTAGGACACTGATCTACAGATAACTTTACACCTATAGGAATAGGAACCTTGACTAGTTTACTTCCATGCATATTAAATCTCTGCAATATTATCTCGACATATTTTCTCTGATTCAACCAGAGTTCCTGTTAGCATGATCTCTTTTAATTTCCATTCCCAGAATGAAGTTAGCATCACTGAGATCCTTCATGTCAAATTTGGAGGATAGTTGTGATTTCACCTCCTTGATAACATACATGTTATTTCGTACCAACAACATGTCATCAACATACAACACTACATAAATGAAGTGATTACCAACCTTCTTAGAATATACATAGTGATCAGCCCTGCTTCTCACAAATCCCAATCCAAGGATGTATGTATCAAAATTTTGGTACCACATCCTAGGTGATTGCTTCAGACCATATAGTGACTTATTTAGCTTGCAGACCAACTCTTTCTTTCCCTTCACTACAAAGCCTTCTGGCTTCTTCATGTAGATTGCTTGTTCCATATCCCCATGTAGGAATGTTGTATTCACATCCATCTGTTCCACTTCAATATCAAAAGTAGCAACAATATATAAAAGAAATCTAATAGAAGTTAACATAGAAACAAGAGAAAAAATCTCACCAAAGTCAATTCCCTCTACCTGGGAATAACCTTTTGCTACTAGCCAATATTTGTATTTCTCCACTTTTCCTTCTGCATTAAACTTCTTCTTAAACAACCATTTGCTACCAACATATTTTCTTCCAGATAGAAACTCAACTATATCCCATGCCTCATTCTTATCCAATGCATCCATTTCTTCAACCATGGCCTTCTTCCATAGTTTACTATCCTCTGAATTCACTACTTTTCTGA
The DNA here is from genome assembly GCA_000966675.3 of Picea glauca. NCBI lineage: Eukaryota > Viridiplantae > Streptophyta > Pinopsida > Pinales > Pinaceae > Picea > Picea glauca. The sequence goes on along the minus strand of JZKD02S1179083.1, from coordinate 334,586 downwards.
CAGTTCTGGGATCATCATCAGTAATATATAAAGTGAAATTGGAACGAAAATCAAGTGGAATATACCTTTCGAGTTGCCTTATTTCTCTCACTGATATCCTCAATACTGGGGTATGAGGTTCTTCTTCTTCTGTTGTTGCTTCATCTTCTTTAGATGATTCTTATTTTGCATCATCCAACTCTAGCTCTATTTTCTCAGGTTCTTCTGGCCTTGGTAGGAATTCTTGTTTGGAAGCATATTTTACCTCTCTGAAAAAAACATCTCGACTGTAAACATTCTTCTTGGTTTATGGTTTCCAAATCTTATAACCTCTCACACCATGTTTATAACCAATAAATATATGCTTTTCATCCCTTTTATCCATCTTACTCCTATTTTCCTTTGGAACATGTACATAAGCATCACAACCAAACACTCTAAGATGATGAAGAGAGGGTTTATTTCTAGTCTATACCTCATGTGGAGTTTTATCATCCAACGCTAATGAGGGTGATCGATTGACCAGGTAACATGATGTACCCACTTCCTCTGCCCAAAATTCCTATCCTAACTCGGCACTGTTGAGCATGCTCTTTGATTTTTCCATCAATGTCCTGTTCATCCTTTCTGCAACTCCATTTTGTTGAGGAGTGTATGGAGTAGTCTTCTGCCTTGCTATACCACACTTCTTAGAGAATTCTTCGAATTCATTTCCGCATAATTCTCCACCATTATCTGTTCTCAATACCTTTATTTTCTTCTTTGTCTGATTTTCTACTAGAGCCTTAAACTCTTTAAATTGATCAAATACCTCAGATTTCTTTCTAAGAAAATAAATCCATGTGTTCCTTGAGAAATCATCTATGAATGAAACATAATACACAGACTTACCTAGTGATGGAACAGGCACAGGTCCAAACACATCACTGTGTATCAACTCTAAGATCCCCTTTTCTCTTGTAGCACCAGACGAGAATCTTACTCGATTTTTTTTACCATATATGAAATGTTCACAGAAATCAAAATCTAAAGTGAAATTAGCCATACCTTCTACCATACCTTTATCGTGTAGTGTTCGAAGGCCCTTTTCTCCAATATGCCCCAGTCTTTGATGCCACAACATGGTCTTCATTTCTGGAACAATATTGATATTGTCTCCTTCATTTCTCTTCTCAGGGAAAACAAAATTGTTACACCCATTAGTATAAGTGCTTCCCGACAACTTGTATAGAGTTCCACACCAAATTCCCCTCATCAACACCATTTCTCCTCGTACCATATTTCAAGTGTTCTTTCCAAATACATTATTCACTCCTACATCATCCAACTTGCTTATAGATATTAGGCTCCTGGCTAGTTTTGGAATGTGAAGAACCCCAGGGAGTGTTCTAATCCTTCCAACTTTTAGCAGCAACTTAACCATTCCTCGTCCCATGATTTTTTCTGTCGAGTCATCTCCTAGGAATACATCACCACCATCATATTTTTCATATTCAGAGAACCACTCCCTGTGAGGAGTCATGTGGTATGATGCACCTGATTGAATCAACCATACATCATGGTCTGCATGTGTACCTATAGATGCCAGGTAAACATCACCTCCTTCTTCAGTGGAGGTTTTCACCTCTGTGGAATAGGTACTATCATATCCTTTTGGTTTTTCAACCTTCTTAGACTTGAAATATTTCTTAAAATGCCCTGTTTTACCACACTCCTAGCATTTCCTCAAATATTTTCCTTGAGACTTAGATCTACCTATAGATTTAGATCTCCCACCTCAAGACTTACCAGGATTCATTTCTTGGGTATGACCTCTTACAAATAAAGCATCTGTGCTATGACCATCCATGCTTTTCTACCTCATCTCTTCAGAGAACAAGGATTCAACTACATCCTCATACTTCAATGTAGATTGAGTGGTACTACCTATTGATACAACCAGGTTATCCCAAGAGTTTGTCAAATAAAATAACAAAGTAATACACTTATCTTCTTCTACAATCGTAATATTAATAGAGACAAGATGAATTACCAAAGTATTAAAAGAATTTAGATGTTCTGTCATAGAATTTCCATATTCCATCCTAATATGATACAACTTCTTTCGAAGAAACAACTTATTTACCAAGGACTTTGATTCATACAAATTCCCCAACTTATCCCATAGTTCCTTGGTTGTATATTCTCCCGAGACATTCAACAACACCAAATCTACCAAGCAGAGTTGAATAGTACTCCTTGCTCTTCTGTCCAACTTCTCCCAATATTCCTTCGACATACCAGTAGGTGGTGTATTGGTAGTTTGTGTACTAGTAGTTTGTGTACCAATATCTTGCATGCTAGTACATGGTGTACTAGTAGGTTGTGTACCAAGATCCACAACGATCCATTGTTCTTTGTCTACAAAAATGTTCTCCATATTCAACTTCCATATCTCAAAGTTTTTACCGTTGAACTTCTCTATCTCGATTCTAGAAGAGCTTTCCATTCCTCTTTCTGCACTCAAATCACCACTACAAAATCTCCCACTAAACCCAGGTTTATCACAGACCCAAGATAAAATTGATCTATCAATACCGAGCCAAACCCTCAACAACAAAGGCATCCCTCTGAAGCAAAAAACGAGCTCTAATACCACATGTAAGTTTTAAAACTGTGAAGTACAACAATGCATATAGATTCTTAAGAAAAACATAAATTAATCAATGGCTCATTCACATAGTACACAAAGATTTATACCGGAAACCCTCAACCGGGAAAACCTTTCTTATTTCATTATATCAAATTTCACCATTCACGATACAATATATACAATGTTTTTAGGTATTTCATAGATACCAAAACCCTAATCCCTTAATCTAGGATTAATTTAGAAAACCACTAAAAATAGCAAAAACCACCCCCAAAAAAAATTCGGGGAGTTGCCTCGGGCTACTGCCCCGCTGCATGTAACCAGGGGGGGCATACCTGTCCCCTCCTGAGACCCCCCTAGGAAGCGCTCGATGCATACGACACAAAGAGAACTACTACGAGGGATTGTCAGATGCAGTTGTTGAATCTGACGTGCCCACACACACATATCAAAGAATATAACACATACCCAACAAATCAGTGCCTTAGAAGACATTGACAGACTCAGACTCAAGAAGAGAAAACAAAAACAATTGTTGATGCAGTTTGAAAAGAACGCTAAAAAACCCGATGAAGAATTTTCCCTGCTAAAAGTGGAGTTAGAGAAGGAAAAGAAGATATAGGACATTCTTAAACAACAATTATCAGAAAAAAAGGCAAGATGTGAAGCCTTGGAAGAAGAGGTAGTAAAAACCAGAAAACAGATGGATAATTTTAAAGCATTGTACCTCCAAAATCTTCCAATCATTAAAGCCTTAGTAGAACTAAATTACATTCTAAACAAACAATGATCTCCTTTGTTGAAGATTGGTTTAGGCTATGTAAGTGGTTCAAGAAGCAAAGAGACATAAAACAAAGATCGAGTAAAGATGATCAAGTTCCAAGTCAGCAAACAATCAAAATATGAGAGTACTCTGTCACCAAAATCTAATAAAGACAAGATGATCCATGATAAAAAACAAAGAGGTCAGAAGATGGAGCAACAATTTTCAAGAAGAATTCCCCCCTTTAGGTACCAAAATTTCTTCTATGGTTACTACTTTTACTGTTCTAATTTTGGTCATAAGATTGCAAATTGTCAAATTAAGTTTAGAGACATGCAACTTTGGAGGTCAAGAAATAAACAATCTTTACAACATAGAACTAAGCAACCAATGAATAGATAACGTAGCACCAATCACTTTGACCTACTGAACAATGAGCTCAAATGTTATAACTGTCATAACTTCAGCCACAAAGCTACAAAATGCTATCTGAAGAATTACAAAATAGATACAAAGATAAAACCCTTAGCTAAAAATGTCAGCACATGGAAAAACAAAGATAGTGAAAATTGTGGTCTAGTAATTTCAGCTCAAAAACAAAAACACCCCTGGTATATAGACAGTGGATGTTCCAAGCACATGAATGGAGACAAGGATAAGTTTTTTTCTATAAGTAAAGAAAAAAAAACAAATGTGACCTTTGGAAATGATGAACCAAGTAAAATCAAGGGTAAAGCGATGGTGAGTTTAAGTAATGGCAAAGGAAAAGCCCAGGATGTTCTTATTGTAGATGGGATGAAACATAATTTTCTCAGTGTGAGTCAAATGTGTGATAAGGGATGTGAAGTGGTGTTCACTTCCAAGGATTGCAAGATAAAGTTTGTAAACTCAGGACAAGTGGTGGCTAAAGGCATAAGGACAGATAGTAATATATATGTGCTAAAAGAAGACAGAGAAGAGTGTCATCTAAGAAAACAGGATGACAGATGGTTATGGCATAGGAGACTTAGAAATCTAAACTTTGACCACTTAATCAAGCTCAAAAATATTGAGGCAGTACAAGAACGTCCAAGAATATCAAAGGCACAAGATTCTGTGTGTAAGCCCTGCTAAGTAGGAAAGCTAACCAGGACACAATTTAAATCTAGTAGCTTTACTTCAATAGAGAAACCATTCCAATTAGTTCATATGGATTTATGTGGACCATCAAGACATGAAGGAATAGGGAAGGAAAACTATTTTATGCTGGTCATTGATGACTACTCCAGACTCACTTGGGTTTCTTTTCTCAAAGAAAAAGCTAAAGCATTTGAGAAATTTAAAATATTCAAGGCTTTAACTGAGAATCAAATAGGCAACATGATAAAAGAAGTAAGATCAGACAGAGGAGGAGAATTTATGTCAAGTGATTTCAAGGAATTTTGTGATAAACATGGGATCAAGAGAGAATCCACAATCCCAGGAACTCCACAACCAAATGGAGTAGTTGAGAGGAAAAACCGAATAGTTCAGCAAATGGCCAGGTCAATGATGAATGAGAAGAACATTGGTCAAACCTTCTCGGTCAAATAAATACACACAAAAATACATATTCTTAATAAATCTCACCTCAGACCACACAGTGACAAGACACCTTATGAATTGTGGCATGGAAGACTTGCTACAATCAAACACTTCAAAGTCTTTTGGAGTAAGTGCTACATAAAGAATAATAATGAGAACCTTGGCAAGTATGACGACAGGCCCGATGAAAGCATGTTATTAGGGTATTCTACTAACAGTAAAGGATACCGATGATATAATAAGAGGCTGCATAAATTGGTTGATTGTATTGACATACAATTGATGAAGGAGTCCCAGTAAGAGAGGTGAACAATATTGAATCAACAATAGAGGATATAGATGAAGTTTAAGATGAACAGGTCCGAGAATCAGAACAAGAAGAATCTGATTTAGATGAATATGAAAATACTCAAGCATACTCAAATCAACAGACAACATCAAATTCTTCCTCCAGAATTACTCAAAAGAATCATCCTACAAGTTAGATAATTGGTGAGAAAGACAAAGGTGTACAAACTAGGAGAAGGATAATCAAAAACACCGAGCAATCACATATAGACAAGCCAAGACTTCAATGAAGCCAGTGAAGATGTAAACTGGTTAAAATCAATGAATGAGTAACTGGACCAAATTGAAAAGAATGACACTTGGGAACTTGATCCTAGGCCAACAAATAAAAATGTAATAGGATCCAAATGGGTCTACAAAAATAAGATTAATGAGCAAGGAAATATTGTAAGAAACAAGGCTAGATTTGTCTGGAAAGGATATGCTCAAATGGAAGGACTAGACTTTGATGAAACATTTACGCCTATAGCAAGATTAGAATCTATTAGAATGTTTCTTGCCTATGCTTGTCATAAGAAGTTTAAAGTCTATCAAATGGATGTCAAGTCATATTTTCTAAATGGAGATCTAAAAGAAGAAGTCTATATGGAACAACCAGAAGGTTTCCAACTATCAGATAACCCTCACTTTGTCTGCAAGCTAAAGAAAGCCTTATATGAGTTGAAACAATTTCCTCGTGCTTGGTATCACAGACTGGATATGTATCTACAAGACAAAGGGTTCAAGAGAGGAACAATTGACAACAATCTATATATCAAAACAAAGGGTAATGATCTTCTCATTGTGTTGGTCTATGTATATGACATCATCTTCGGTAGTAATAATGCTTCATTGGTACAATGGTTTGCTTCTGCCACACATTCTGAATTTGAAATGTCTATGATAGGGGAACTATCATTTTTTATTGGCCTACAAATTACTCAGAGGTATGAAGGAATATTTCTTTCTCAAGAAAAATATCTAAGAGAAATATTGAAAAGGTTTCAAATGGAATATTCTAAACCTATGAGCACACCTATGGTCACTGGATGTAAGTTAAGCAAGGGTGATGATTCACCTGATGTTTATCAAAGTTCATATAGGTCTATGATAGGCAACCTATTGTATATCACAACATCCCATCTAGACATAATGCATGTTGTTGGCATGGTAGGAAGGTATCAGTCTACACCTAAACATAGTTGTTTGTTAGCTATCAAAAGAATATTCAGATACTTGCAAGGAACAATGAACTATGGCCTATGGTATCCTAGGAATCAAAATTTTCAACTATCAGTCTATTCAGATGTTGATTGTTCTGACAGTGTGGATGAAAGGAAAAGCACTAGTGGAAGTGAATTACTCTTAGGAGATTCCCTTGTATCATGGTTGAGAAAGAAGAAAGGTTCCATTTACTTATCAACTACATAAGCTGAATACATTGTAGCTGGCACCTATTGTACCAAAGTATTTTGGATGATTCATACACTTGTAGACTTGGAGTTAAATTATACTGCACCGATCCCAATCCATTGTGATAATACCAGTGAAATTAGTGTGTCAATGAATCCTGTCTTTCACTCCAAGACCAAGAATATACCCATAAAGTATCACTTCTTGAGGGAACAGGTAACCAACTCTATGGTTTCTTTGTATTATATTCCATCCAAATATTAGATTGATGATATCTTCACTAAACCACTTGCACAAGCTCAGTTTGAGTATCTATGTCAGAAGTTGGGTGTGAGCCCACTATCAACCTAAGAGATTCCATCCTGTAAGGGGGAGTTTGTGTTGGTTGAATGTCTAATACATCCGAAAAGTATTGCAACAGCTCAGGGGGAGGATGTTTTCTTTGAAATTGATGTCAAAGGGGGAGAAAAGGTGTGGATGCTATAGTTGGAGGTCTAAGAATAATAATGCAGCTGTTAAGGGTTGCCATCAATGCCAAAGGGGGAGATTGTTGGCATGTTTATAGGAAGAGTGTGCTTGTCATTGATGGAAAGAATAGCAGCGATGATGGCATGCTTAGTGGCAAGAACAACAATGATGTTGGTAGGTTTACATGTAGAGTGTGCATGGAAAGAACAACAATGAAGACACATAAGAGAAAGCTCGAGAAGCTTAGGAGGAGTATAATAGAGCCCAAGTGTGCGTCAGGGCCAAGGTTAATTCCATTACCAAATCTTAGGAGAGATAACATTGTCCAAAATGCAGACGAGACCCAAAGTCATCAGGACTCATAGAACCTTTGAAACTTATAAATTCTTCCAATTTGGGAGGATGCATAAACTAAGGAGGAGGAGAGACAGTGGTCATTGGATCACCAATCTTGAATACCCGATGTCCCTCATATCAGAGTCCATACAGGAGGAGCATGCAGAGGAGGAGATTAGACCTCATCCGTTGGATCAGAGCGTGAAGGACTAGCAACCATTGGATCCAATATAATTGCGAAGAGGATAATGGCCAAGAGCCATCCTCCAACTCCACAAAATACAAAGTCACGAAATGATCTGGGTCGTTGGATCCAGAGGACACGTGGTGAGAGATCAACATTTCACTGACTCACGAGATGGAGAAGTCAAAGGTGAGAGTTGTAGGAACTTTCGATATGATAAATCACGAAATGATATGAGTCATTGGATCCATAGGACACGTGGCAAGAGATCAACATTTCAGTTGCTTGCGAGCTAGATAAGTCAAAGGTGAGAGTTGTAGGAACTTGTGATATGCGAAGTCGTGAAATACTCTGGGTCGTCATATCACTGAGGAGCTAGACCATTGATATGATATGAAGTCTGAGTCTGTGATATTGATTGCATCCATCGATCAAAGGGAGAGACCTCAACCGTTGATCTGATATGAAGCATTTTAGAGTTTCACGAGTTGGGAGAATCGAGGCAACTCGTAGCACAATTTCATGAAACACGATGTCCCGACATGATCTAGGCCCTCGGATCACAGAGGATTTTGGACCATTGATCTGACACAGAGTATTTTGGATATCAAGAGTTGGACGAGTCAGGGCTAGCTCACGTTCAAACAACTGACATGTGAGGTCACGATCTGACCTCATCCATTGATGGAGGAAGGAGAGATCTGGTCCATAGACTTGAGAGGAAAGATCTAAACCATCTATTCAAGAGCACCATGAAGATCATGAGAATGATGGTCGTGCTCCATTGCAGGGCACAAACATGCTTAGTCCTTAACCTTTGATGAGTGGGCCACAATTGAAACCACCGTTTTGGTGAAAGGACGTGTGGAGGCTTGTAGTAAATTGTGGGGCGAAAAGCGGGTTTCCCTTAAAACGCCTATGGATGCACCTGCAATCGCATGGTCACATGAAGTTCACAACCCAAGTTCATATCATGAAAAGGAGATAGCACTCACTAAATAGAGCACGGGAAGTGCCTTTTGAATCGATGTTTGGTCACCGCCGGTGGTCACTTGAAGGAAGGGTCTTAGAAGCCAAAGAATCCGTAATTGACTAGCTATAACTTCTAGGATGAAGTGATTGTATCAGCTAGAGAACTAGAGGAGTTGGAGGGTGATATTTTTGTGGGTGGGAATCGCTCCTATGGACTTAGCATTTAAAGGCTCTAATCCTGCATGCAGAAAAATGACCATTTGAAAGGCCTCTATTCTTTCCTATTCTCCCAACACAAAACCCCACATTCATGCAATACAAAGGTGTAAATGAGATTCAGTAACTCTACCTTAAGTCCTTCATTTGATGTTGATCCCTTTTCTTTCACTCACTCTTTGATTGCAAGCCTCCTCCCAAATATGACCTGCATTCACACATGAACAAACAAAAGGATGCGAACATGCATTTCATATACTAATTGTTGGGTTAGTTGTGACAATATCATAAAATAAACATTCAACTTGAACACATGATATGGCGGGATGGGAAAGTATTCCTTTTTGTATTAATATTCACAAGAGTAAAATTACAATATGTGGTCAGCACTGCTCCTCGAAACTGGTCCTGGGCTCCCATTCAACTATCCTCCAACTTCTTTGCTCTATATTTCTCTTTGCACAAGGAAGGCTAAAGGTTGGGACAAGGGGAGTGCTTAATTGGGTATAGTTTCTTTACTATGATTTTCCTCCTTTCAAATGGGACCCTTACCCCTTATTTTATAAGCTAGTAGGAGCTAGGTATTTGGTTGAATGACCGGACATGCATGGCTGACAGGTTTAGTTAACTTACCCAAAGTTGTGTGTTCTGTCAGAAACTTTCCTTTTTTCATGATTTGTAGGTACACGCGGGTTGTAGTGAGTCAGCTAGGGTGTACACGGGGGCTGTAGTGGAGCAGTGCGCATGGGCCTTTAAAAAGGGTGTTTTTAAGAAGAGGTGTTCATTACTGGCTTGGAAAAGAAGGCATATGAGATGGCCTGATGTCAGGTAAGCATGTCTGGTGAAAATTAGGGTTATAATATATGCCCCCTAATGTGCGAGGTCAGAAGAGAATCTGATGGCTGAAATACATTATCAATATTTATCAACGTACCAAACCAATGAGCCCAGGGACCAGAATTCGAGAGGTGCCATCTGCAAAATAAAATTTGTCTCACCGAGGCGGGCATACCCATGCTCAGGATGAAATAAAATCATGGATACCAATCAAATACACTATATATCCATGTCATATAAATATACAAGTGTAGCTATGAGCAATACACGATGAATCTACATCTCAAAATAAAAAAGATATACATGTATAATATCCATCTTCTAGAAGGTGATAAGGCCTGATGGCTGGAGATGATGTCTTCAGAGCTCAAGCATCAACTTTAAAATATTCAAAACTTGGGTAGGAGTGTAATATGAGTGTATGACTTCACTACCCAGAGTTCTTCGATGACTCGTCGGTCATGGACGAGAGGATCTTGATGATCAGACTGGAGGCTTCATTGACTTCAAACAAATACTTTATTGGAATTTTGAGATGGCCAGGCATGAGGGCAAGAGACAAACTGCAGAGGGGCCAAATCAGGATTGGTAAAAACTTCCCTTGGAAAATAGCATGAAAAATGATGAGACTCAAACAACATGGCCTTGAAATAAGTTCACGATGCAGGAGGCAGTGAAAACTCTCCATATGTTTGGAAGAATAACCAAACAGAAGAGGAAACAACTCTATGTAGCGAGAACAACTTCCTAAGGTCATATTAAATCCCAGATCTTGAATAACAAATGGAAGGATGTGCTTTGTCCAAGGGTGACTCATTGTGCTGCCAATAAAAAGAAAAGCTTTTCCCTTCCTCTTTTTGGGGTATATTTGATTTTTTTTTGTCTTTTTCAATAATTTTGGAAAGCTTGAAAAAGAATAAAATAATTCTATGTTACAAAGGAGGAATGAGTGTTGCAATCATACTAGTTCTAGGTGCAAGGACAAGACTGATGTTTAGAGCAAGGACATTCAGAAAAATTCCTGCCGGGGCCAAAGGTGTCAAGATGTAAAGGCAAAGTGCTACAAGGCTTGCGTATAAGGCATGCTTCAAGTGGTTTAGTTGAGAGTAACATGAAGCCGACATTAGGCCAAAGATCTGGGTATGCAAATGTGATTAATAAAACACACAATGGTAATGTCCTTCGATGTAATTTTAACGAGCCCAGAGAAGGTAAGCTCGATGATTTTTCATATTTAGAGAGTCTGAAAAAACATAAAAGGAGACTATGATGGGGTACCTTTTTCGAAGGTAGTCTAGTTGGTATGAAAAAGGGGTAAACTAGCACCGACAAGATGTCTATTCAAAATCATTTTAACGAGTGTGATAAAGACAAGATCACTCGACAATTGTTTCATTTTTAAGGAGTCTGAAAAAAGCTTAACTGTGGACTCCATTAGGAATGTTCTTCTGGACCATTTTAACGAGTGTGAAAGAATAAGGTCACTCGACGATCTTTTCAATTTTAGGGAGTCTGAAAAGAGCTTAACTATGGACTCCATGGGGGTTCCTTTTTCATACATTTAGTCCCTTTGGCCCGAAAAAGGGTTAAAATTATACCTGAGAATTATCTTCTAGATAACCGAGGCTCCTAGAGTATGTCTTTGTTCATACAGTTGACCATCCAGACCGAAAAAGGGGTAAACTACTGCTGGACAGACGTGCCTTCAAATTTCAATTTAATGAGCGTGAAGAGCAACAAGATCGCTCAACAACATTTTCATGTTTAGAGGGTCTGAAAAGGGCTTAAAAGAAGACCCCTTAAGTTTTGGGAGTCCCGAGGGTGAGGTCAAGAGTGATATGAAAATATGCGAATGAGGTTCAAACTCGTAATCAAGAAAAGCTAGTAAGGACTCCTGAGCCGATAGTCATTAGTGACAACATGGACACCAAAATGAAACCATGATCTACCTAGGGCATCCATGTTAGGGTGAGCTATACCACTAAATTACGACACTTCTAAAGCAACAATGATGGTTTTGTGTTGCAACTCGGTGGGATCGATCCTGTGGCAAAGTGGAAAAGACAAAAAGATGCAGGAAGTAGAGGTGTAATCTTAACTTAAATGCAACGAGCTGAAAAGTTGACTTTTTACCAAAGGACCTTCAAAATGTCCCAAATCTCAAAAATGTTTCCAAATGCCCAAAGTAACACTTCTCGTGAAAATCCAAAGAAAACTCTTGAACCATGCTAAATGATTTTTAACTTAGAAAAAATGACAAAAGGGTAAAAAAAATGACAAAAAGAGGCCAAAAAGTCTATAAATAGACGTTGGCAACTCATTATCACCATTTTTAACCGAGAAATTGACTGTGGAGCCAAAAACACCCCTTCATTAAGAAAGTCGATTCTGGGAGATTTAGTGGATGGAACGAGATTCCGATTGGATCAAGTAAGTAATTACTGCCCCTTATTGCAATTGAATTAGTTCATTATGCATTTAAATTCATGTTTTGGGGGGGCGTTGACCTTTTAAAAGGTCAGCCCTAGGTCCACGTGGGCTGTCTTATGACAGCTCGAGTGTACACGTGGGCAGAGGAAAAACTGCTCACATGTACATGCTACTGTCAGCATTACAGCCCACGTGGACCCTTTATTTAATGTAAAAAATTAAAAAAGCAAGGGTTAACCCTACTGAATTGGGATTTTGCAGGATGTATGTTTAGTGGAGGGAAAGAGAGCATGAGGATATTAGTGCATTGCTTGGGGAGGACCTGAATGCTGTTGCGACATTAATGCAATGTGGGTTGTTAAAAAAATTTCTATGTCCTTTCATGTGAGCAAAACCTAGGCTATTGAACGCCTTGGTGGATTATTGGCATCATGATGTAGAGGCCTTTATGCTAGAGGGGAAGTCGCTATCTCCAAACATAGAGGACATATACTTTATGACTAGCCTCTCCAGGAGGGGGAAACCAATCAATTTTTGTACTTTTCCTTCCAGGCCTCACAACATATAAGAGTTGATTAGACTCCATTGTGAGGCGGGTAAAGATAGAATGAGCTTGCAAGCACCGATAAGAAAGATCTCAGACTTATCACTACAAGTGATAGTGTTGCTCATCAAGAAAATTACTAGGTCTGGGACTTTGCATCAGGCTTCTCGCGCACAAACAAATTGTGCAATTTAGTGCTTAAATGCACAATTTTTTTATTAGAGCACCACATTGTTGGATTGTATGAAGAGGCAGATAACAGATTGTCGGTTGTGGAATCAGAGGAACTTTGGGTTTGGAATGATTCTTTGCTCTTTATTATTTGAAAGAGTTCCCAGTTTCATCCCTTGAGAGGTGGTATGAGGGAACCAGGCTTCTCTTGACGCATTATGCAGATGGACGGTGTTTCTACCGCGACCGGGGGGGGAAGGACCATTGAGGCCTTTGATGACAACTTTTTTTCTTGGTTGTCACAATAGATCCTGGTCATAGAGGATTACCCCTATGCTAGGATTGACTTCTCAAGAGATCCTGAGATACCGGTACCTCCCGGCGAGGAGCGAGGAGAGATGGGTAAGTTTTCATCGTTTGTTTTTTTCTTTTTTTGTTAAACATATGTAATTTTTATGTTGTTTTTTATATATATCATTTTTTTATACCAAATCATTTGACAGATATGTGTCTATTATGTGCATATGTGGGGCCAGTGTGACCAGTGGATTATGCGAGGAACATGCGACGTCCTCGGCCATGGGTCGCACCCGCCGCCGCAAGCGGACCAACAACAGTAGGAAAGCTTCTAGATGGTGAAGCTAAGAGGGTTCGAAGACCAGTAGAGAGAAATTTTACCTTTCTCACTTGCACAGTCCCCATGGTAGAGATTGAGGATCTGCCACCATCTATGCATCCTCACGTAGTGGGGGCACCACGAACATGGGTCCGGCTTTTTTGGCGTTTGGAAAACGCTGTTGATTATTACAACAGAGCCCACAGGCCTCATCCTTAGTTAGGCTGGAATTTTCATGTGCCTAGGGAACTACTTGTATATATTTTAAGGGCATAAGCCCCATGACTCATTACTGGTCATATTTTTTAGGTGCTTGCGCCCACTTATGTACTCTGATGATTTCGATATTATATATGGATTTTTATGTATTTTTATGTCTTATGGATTGTATTTTCTTTTAAAAATGTATTTACATGTGCATGTGTATGTCTTTCTTATATGTGTGGGAGATGCCAATCTAAAATTTGATTAGCTAGAGTATCTGTGACTTGATTTAATCTCCTAGGAACATGAAAATATGTAATATAATCAAAGCTTCATTCTAAGAGACGTACCCTAAGAAATCATTGGTGTAAAGTAGAATCATGAACACGATAGACTCTATTTAACTGAGGCTCAAGCAGCTAAGCGTCTAAATAGAACCGGAGGTGAGAGATACCAAATGAAAAAGCGTCACCAAGCAACTCAATAAATGCATTGTATTTGGCGACATTGTTTGTGGTGTCGCCTAAACATATACCTCCTGAAGATAATAATTGGCCCTGAGGTGTAAAAATTACCCAAGCTACGGAGGCAAGCCTCCGAGTGTGCTGGCTAGTGTCGTTTGTGTATCCAATGAACACCTCTGATTCACTTGACATCTTCCATAGTGACAAAAGATAACATTAAAAATGACAAGTCCATAAAACCAAAAGAAACCAAAAAGTAATAGTACAATGACTATACATATGTTACAAAAAGTTACCCAAAGTGACCTACCTATGAGTAATACTTCTTGAGGTAGAGCCCATTTCTAGGCTCTTCCAAAGCATGTCCCTCAAAATCTACCAGATGATAAGCTCCCTTTTTTAGAACCTCTTTTATGATGAAAGGTCCGAACCACGTGGGTTTGAACTTGCCTGCCCCCATTGGGTCCTTATCTTGGTCATAGACCAGGACAAGGTCGCCTTCCGAGAAAATCCGAGGATGAACAGATCGATCATATTGACACTTGACTTTATGTTTGTGATCTTCATTAGCTAAGGCTGCATCATGATGTTGTTGATTGAGCTGCTCGAGATACAATAAACGTTCTTCAAGCGGTGAAGTGTCTGGCAATAACTGTACTGCCAACTTTAAAGATGGGATCTGGCATTCTATGGGAAAGACGACTTCCAGTCCATAAATGAGTTGAAAAGGTGAGAAACCGGTTGCAGTCTTAACAAACATTCGGTAGGCCCATAATTCCAAGTACAACATAAAATTCCAATTTGACTTGACTAAATTGATCATTCGTTGTAGGATGGTCTTAAGAGATTTATTGATAGATTCCACCTGACCATTCACTTGAGGGTAGTAGGGTGATGAATTTTCTTGCCTAAACCCAAGATTTGATGTTAACTCGATCATCATTTGGTTCTGAAAGTGACTGTCGTGGTAAGTGACAATAGCTCTCGGGACGCTGAACCTTTCTATAATCTGGTTAAACAAAAAGAGAGATGCAATCTCTCCATCATTTTTAAACATTGGCATAGATTCAACCCACTTTGTGAAGTAGTTGAAGACTACAATGATATAATGGTTCCCCCTTGTTGAAGGAGGGTTGCATGTAGTGTAATGAATTCCCCACTTGGTGAAGGGACCAACTATGATGATAGGAAACATGGGAGCAGGATGTGTCCTCATCTTCCGAGAGAAGATCTGACACGAGTGGCACTTCTTGATTGATGCAATACAATATTTGATTGTTGTCAGCCATAAGTAACTGGCTCGTAAAATATTTTGGGTTGTTTCCAACCTAGAAAAATGACCACCAGATGCTCCAGTATGGAAATTGTTAAGCATGATTTCCACTTCTTCATGAGTAAGGCATTGGCAAAGGATGCAATCTACACCTCGACAATAGAGAGTGTCCTCGAGGATGAGATAGTTCTTAGCCTGATGACATATACAACAACACTCATCATGAGAAGCAGAGGTAGGGAACTTCAAAGTCTAGATATAAAAAAGTATATCTCCATACCAGGGGTCCGAAGATGCTATCAAAAACATGTCTCCTTGAATAGGCGATTCTTCAAGTATAACATCACCTGACTCTACCGAAAGTTCTGAGATGAGTTTCGCGAAGACCAGTGACTTTTTGGAATTCACATAAATGAAATCTAAGTCAAATTCCTAGAGAACGACTATCCATCTACTAATATTTTCGCCAATTACCCATTGTGTCAACATGTATTGAAATGGATTCACAATGACAGTGATGATGGTCTTGCAAAACAAAACATAATGATGGAACCATTGGACAGCATGGAATGCTGGCAACATAAGTTTTTCAATATGAGAATAATTGAGTTCCGGTCCAACTAGGCCTTGGATCGGGTAATAAATGACCTATTCTAAGAAAAAATCATCCTCCTAAACTAAGGCCATGTCGATGGTTGACTATGTTGCTGCCAAGTATAATAGGAAATCTTTGTTATAATTGGGTGGCCAAAGCAGAGGGGCAGTTGTGAGGGCATGTTTTAATTCTTGAAAGGAACGTTGAGCGGCATCGTCCCAATGAAAAGGAATGTCTTTCTTCAGTAAGTGCATAAATCCCTTTGTGATCTCGACATATTTTGTGATGAAACGCCGCAAAAAGTTCACTTTTACCTGTAGACTCTGAAGTTGAAGGATTGTATGTGGGGGAGGAAACTGAACTATTGCCTCAACGTTGAGAGGATCGACCATGATCCCTATTTTTGAAACTATGAAACCTAACAAATGGCCTGACGTCACACAAAAACTGCATTTGTTGGGATTCAAACGAATCCGGAAGTAGCGACATTGCTCAAAGATAAGTCGAAGGTGTGTGGGATGATCAACTCTCTTACGAGGGTGTGATGCTAAATCATCTAAGTAGGCCTCGATGATATGTTTGAGATCATGGAAAGAAAAATACATGGCCCACTGAAAGGTAGCGCCAACATTTTTTAGACCAAACAACATCTTACGATACACAAATGTGCCCCATGGAAAAATGAATGTTATTTTGTGTTGGTCTTTGGGTTTGATTTGTATCTGATTATGTCCCAAAAAACCATCCATGAAAGAAAAGGCCTCGCAACCTGCACATTCATCAACTATATGGTCAATAAATGGTGTGGGAAAATTATCTTTTGGACAGGCTTTGTTCAAATCACAGAAGTCTGTACAAATGTAAATTGTACCCTATATTTTATTAACCGGCACGGGGTTTGACACCCATTGGGTCAAATGGATGGGGTAGATAAAACCTTCCTTGAGCAGTTTCTCCACTTCGACCTTAATAGATTATGCTTTCTTAGGATTAACTGGACGAAGCCTGTGCCGAACCAACTTAACGTCAGGATAAGTCATTATTTCATGTTCAACAATTTTTGGATTGATGCCTGGCATTTCCTCATAAGACCAAGCAAAAATGTCACGAAATTCCTTAAATAAATCTATGTAGATTTGAATCTCTTCGAGGGAGAAGTCAGCTCCAACGAAAACATTCTCCACGATGCCAGGGGTTCTGGAGATGTTTATAGGTATAGTTTTAGTGATGGTTTCCATATTACCCTCGGCATAAACAACATATGTAGCCAAAGGATTAATAGGAAAAGCCCTATCTCCAGTCATATTCAAGGTGAATACCCCTGCCTCAATTCTACTTAACTCTAGGAGGAAATAAGATCTGTGATGGATATCATCCCAGGGTTTTTCTAGACTAGTCATTACTTCCATGATTACTTTGTCTGAGGGAAAGACTTAGTCTAAAGAATTTGTATCAGCGAGGGAACCTTGAGCCCAAATAGACTCTAGAATCAGATCTAACTCTTGTGCAGGAGTTGGATCAGGGTTGAAAAAAGCCTGCTGGACTAAAGAGTATGCTACTTCTTTTGCAGACAAGGGCATGGACATACCATGGTGCCCTATCCCTTCCATCATGGCCGATGGGGGAGGAAGAATCCACATATTGTTGAAGTAAGTCATGAAAAACAATGAAACTTGGAACACCTCAACCTTATGGTGGTTAGATATGAACTTAACATCACCTTGAGGAGGTGGGTAATCGAAAGTGCCCATCAAAGGTCGGCACAAACCAACCCCTATGTTGATGACATCGGGTTGAGGGTTATCAATCATTGGGACCGCGAATGCCCCCAATGAAGGGCCAGGATGAGAGAAAGACAACTGATCAATGGTTACAATATGGCCCTCGTGTGGAAACAACAAGACCCAAAAAACTATAGCAACTAATGCTTGCATAGCATAGGTCCAACTCCTTCCTAACAAAATATTGTAGTCGAGAGATGCATTGACCACTTCAACCTAGACACACATGGTTTTCCCTCCTAACTGCATGGGAAAAGAGGGGATAATGCCATGTGGTAAAAAAAAATGACTGTCGAAAGAGGTAAGACGAGTAGGTGATGGAGAAACAATGGGCTAGCCAATGGACTTCCAACATGCCAAAGACATTACACATGTTGAGGCACCCTTATCAACTACTGTGCGGAAAATGTTCCATTTAAAAGTTTTCGTGGTGTAAGCCACTACTATCTGGAACGCTACGTGGTAAGGGAGACAAGGTTTTAAGTCGGTCATATCAAGCATGATCATACTCGGATTACAAGTCTCAATGGATCCTAAAGCGGCTAATAGAGACTTTCTCTCAGAAGGGCAGCTTTGGAGGACTTCCAGAGAAGACATTGCACAAGGGGTTTGAGACAAATCCTCCACCACAGAGTAGTTATGGGCGGCCCTTGCATTTGGGTTATGAGAATCTTTCTTAAACGCACCTTTTGGGATGTGTGTCATGGTTTCAGCCAACATCTTCTCAATCTGGAGAGGAAGAGATGGGGTTTCAGCTTCTTTACCTTTCTTAGAGGTGCTTGGCTTGTTGTAATCACGTGATCTAGTCAATATATAGGCATCACCTTTCATCATATACACATTCGCTGATGCAGGATTGTTTAAAGATGGAGGGGGTCCTTGGCTGCCCCCTTCCGTGCTTGTAGAGGCTTGAGTTAGATTTTGTCCATGTTGAAAAGGGTTTGTTAACACAACCAGCTATTGCTGTGATAATAAATTTTGGGCCTCTGCAAGACGAGGGAATTTGTGAGTTGGGTGGTCTTCCGCACACAGATTACATGGACACCTCGACTTCCTTTTTTCGGTGTTTCCTCCACCAGCATTATTAGTGGGTTTTTTATCCCCCTTATCCTTCTTAAATTTTTTTTTCTTTCCATCAGGCTGCTGGGTGCCCTTCGGATTTGTCGATTGCACATTGTGTACATATGATGTTTGGGTAGGGGGAGTAGCCAGAACAGTAGTCTGGTTGACTGTTGTATGATGGATAGACAATTGTTGCAATTGTTTCATCAGTTGTTCAACAAGATTTGTTTGTGTTGAACCAACAATACCATCGGCATGTGGTCCAACTTGCTATCCAGTTTTATCAAGTATTGATCGTGGTGAATTTGGAAAGATCTCGTATAGTAGACCAGACTGAGAATAGATTAGCTCAAGATGTTGAGCTCTCATGATTTCATCTTCTTCGAAAAACACTCCCGACATTTTGACGTCTTTGGATAACTGTGGGACCAAAGACTTAAGGAACCACTCTAGCAGGAATACTGGTGGGACTGGCACCTTAATCAAACTCTTTCGGTGTCTCCACTCTCGGATGTGATCAGTGATATGGTCCTCTTTTGCCTGTTCGAAATTGGATAGCAATTTTGTGCCAACATTGTATCTCATAGGTAATTGGAAATGGTTTAGAAAATCCATTGCCAATTTGTCGAAGGAAGAGTATCTTGAGCGGTCGAGCTCAATGTACCATTTTGTAGCACTCCCAATGAGAGTACATTGAAATAGTCACAACTGTACTGAGTCATCTTTTAACGAATTAGATGAGCACCAAAGGTGGAAAGTAGTCACATGATCACCTGGATATTCGTTAGGGTTGGCTTCAAACTTTGGTATATCCGAAGGCAACTTTTTCAGCATAGGGGGCCAACGCAGATCATGACAAATAGGGTCATTCAAAAACCTTTTTAAGTCTAGCAAATGCAAGGTTTCTAGGAAAGGTAGTTTGGGTTGTTGGTGATAACCATGGAAAAAGGGGTCTGGAGTTTGACTGGCACCAGGTTTCCAAGAAAATTTGGGTTGCTGGCCTGGGTTGGGGTAAAACCCATGTCCATGACTAGCGTACGGATTCTTCATTTGAGGAGGCATCATTGGCTAATTCCCAAAATAGGACGTAGATGGTTGGGCGTGCATTGCATTTGGAGGAATTTGGGAGGGGTTGCCCTATGTCGATTCCATGGGCATAGGTACTGCACCTTTCCCGGGGTTCCATTGGTTGTGAAAATAATTTCCCTAGATCGACATTCTTGACGAGGGAACTGATCCTTGCCAAGAATTCTAAGGTCCTGATGCGGAAGAAGTTCCTGGGTTTGCCTCTTGTGTGGGAATAGTACCCTGCATAGGATTAGGTTGGCCATAACTGGGGTTGCCTTCAGTCGGGAAAGAAGCTGACGAGAAAGTGTTGTTACCAAATGCACCGAACAAAGAAAAAGGTGTCGACCCTACTGGCATATTATGAGAAGGTGTTCCTTGACTTCCTACTCCAAATGAACTATGGTGTGTGTTTGGCTCGGTGGATTTTTGGTGGGTACCGCCGAGCGAAGGGGACGAAGGAGGTATATGACCTCCCCAGTAAGGGAAAGCATTAAAGGGAGATGAAGTGCCCTCCATGGGTCCTTGCAGAGGAGCATTAGAGCTCCCTGCCCCCAGACCTAAAGTCTATAAAGTGGAGTAGGATAGTACAGGGCTTGTACCTGAGCTAGGCATCTCGTATGAGAACGGAGGGCCTGTCGCACTCTGTGTGAAACGACCAGTGGCCTCCACCAAAGACGAGACCGAACCCCTGCTCGAGGTAGAGGCAGTTGAGACCATGGTGGCTCGGACTGACGACGGTCAGTTAGGAGGTGGAACACCCCCTATGGTGACAACCGAAGTGGGAATAGAAGAATTCCCAAAAGAAGTGGAAACATTTGTTTCCATTGCTGCATGTGACACTGTCTAGTGCTCGTAAGGATAAATCTGTATGATGATGGGTGCCAAAAGATTAGTGGTTGGAGTTTCGGGTGGACCGAGAGATTCCCTTCCAAGTTCTAAAATAGTTGGTTCCTCCGGATGTTGGTCTGGCATAGTTTCCTGTGACCCGATCGCTTCAAAAGACCCTTGTTGGTATAAATTTTGCCTTAGCGATGGCGGGGGTGGCTCCATTGTAACCAGTGGCAGGCCAAGAAGCCTTCATGACCAACAGAGCTTGTCATCCTCCACTATGTGAGAAGATCAAAGACACACTAGGGATTTCTATTCGTTCAAAAACAACACACACTAGAAAAAAGACCCTACAAGATAAAACAAGCAAACACTAAACTAGTTGGAAGAATAGTTACAACAACCAACACTAGAGAAACTTACTAGTGCAAGTGCAACTCGAACACGGAAGCACCCTCTGGGTATAATTTGCAAAGCATGGCCTAATTTCTATCCTAGGTATCACGGTATACCCCCACAATCACCTCTGTATGTCTCTAAAAAATATAGGCAACTAGGTTGCTAGCGTGTGAACAGTCACCGGGCGGGTATAGTCGACAGTCAGGTAGACCAAAATGAGCAGGTTATCGATTCCAAAACACATAAAGGGTATCAAAATAAAGTGGTCTGGAAGACAACCGAGGACCTCGAATGGATTTGAGACCTACGAAGCTCCGTGGAAAATGCAATCGATGGAATCCCAAGACAAGCCCTCTATATGTGTTCTCCACTATGATTGATCCGACTTTGGAGATGTTATCTCCGCTACCTTTCCGCACGTGACCTCATGTTTAGCCCCTGTGTTAGAGCGGGGTCCTGGATAACTTTGACGATACTGAACTTTTAACACTCCCTAGAACAGACTCTTATGTATGTTTTGTCGCCTTGAAGAGTTTCCTCTCCAACCTAAATCAAGGCTCTAGCCTAGACTAATTGATGGACCCTACAAACATAAAGTCTAGTTGATTTTAATTAATCGTTGATTTTTTATGGCTTGTCTTAAGTCAAATTTTATGAAAGTGAAAATAATGATGTTTGAGAGACAAAATAAAAATAGACAAAAATCTGGAAACAAAATAACTTCTTCTTGACACAATTCTTAATCAACTTTTCAAACTAAAATATTTTCCAAGATCTTTGAACAACAAACTCAAAACAAGATTTCACTCGACTATGAGCTACTTATTGTCCTAAGTAAACAACCAAGAACTTATGAAAGAAAAACATTTCCTGGTTATTAATGCAAACCAATAACTACTTAACCAAACCAAGAAATAAAAGAGTTTTTTATTTTATTTAATGCTCGCAAATCAAAAAAGAAAAAATGACGATAGGTAAAGACCAAGAAAACTTCTGGCCTAAGCACAGATCGCAAAGAGTCACTGACAATAACACACAAACTGATGAAAACATACTCTCACACTTGTCTAAAAACCCCATGAAACAAAAAAAAAATTAGGAAAACTTTTTAATGAAAAAAGAAAGTTATTGTTGTGATCAGACCTAATTTGTTGACTGCTATGATGGAGACCAAGATGTTGGGTATGTGTTATATTCTTTGCATGTGTGTTTGTGGGTGCATCAGATATGACAACTCCGTCTGGCGATCTCTCGTACTAGTGATTTGCTTGTGCTGTGTGTGCCGGGTGCTTTCCTAGGGGGATTGCAGGGGGGGAAGGTATGCCCCCCACTAGTTATGCGCAGCGTTCAGCACCGTGCGTAGCTCAGGGTAGCGCCCCGAAATTGTTTTTTGGGTGGTTTTTTCTATTTTTAGCGGATTTTTCTATTTTTAGCGGTTTACTAAAAATAATCCCGATTTTAGGGATTAGGGTTTTGGTATCTATGAAATACCTAAAAAAATATTATATATTGTATAGTGAATGGTGAAATTTGATATAATGAATATAAGAAAGGTTTTCCCGGTTGAGGGTTTTCGGTATAAAATATTTGTGTACTCTATGTATGAGTAATTGATTAAATTCTGTTTTTCTTAAGAATCTATATGCATTTCTTTACTTCACAGGTTTAAAACTTGCACAAGAATCCTGAGAGGTATAAATTTTGACAAGGAAAAAGATGACTGCCTCTCCTTGAACAAAACTTTTCTCAACAGGAACGTAGCTGACAGTTCAATAGCTAGCGTGTGCACACGAGCTGTAAAAGGTCAGAGCGTGTGTACACGCATGAATACCTTATGCAGGCCATGTGTACCTCTACAACTCTTCAAAAAAATGAAATGATAAGAAATCAAACACTAACAGAGGCCACTGGTATTGAGAACCATAATCTCTTGAAGACTCAGAAACTTACTTTGTCAGAAAAGAAAAACAATCCAAGGAAAATTTCATAGAAAAAAACCAATATGAAGTGGTAACTAAGCTACAAACTGGAAAAATAGAGACCAGAATGAGTTTTAGAAAACCCCTGAGAAGGATCACTTCTGACAGGGAAGAGGATGACTGCCTCTTGAATAAAAAAATTCTGAACTTAACCACGCTACTGTCACTTCATCAGCTAGTGTGTCCATGTGGGCTGTGTGAAGTTTGGGCACGTGTACACACATGAAAGCCTTATACAGGTTGCTTGTACCTCTGTGACTTTACGTAAAAGAAAATGTAGCCAAACAAAGTAAGCAGGAAGAATTGGTATGGAAGACCAAAATCTGTGATAGCTCAGACTTTTGCATAAACTCTAAAAACAAGTAATGAAACCAATTTTTAAAAATACCCAAAAAAGACTCCCATAAAACCCTAGAGATCCCCAGTACGGTCGCCAATTCTGTTGTGGGTGGGAATCCCTCCTATGGACTTAGCATTTAAGGGCTCTAATCATGCATGCAGAAAATGACCATTTCAAAGGCCTTTAATCTTTCCTATTCTCCCAACACAAAACCTCACATTCATGCAATACAAAGGTGTAAATGAGATTCGGTAACTCTACCTTAAGTCCTTCGTTTGATGTCAATCCTTTTTCTTTCACTCGCTCTTTTATTGCAATCCTCCTCACAAAGCTGACTTGCATTCACACATGAACAAACAAAAATCTGTGAACATGCATTTCATATACTAATTGTTGTGTTAGTTGTGAAAATATCATAAAATAAACATTCAACTTGAACACATGATATGGCGGGATGTGAAAAGTATTCCTTTTTTTATTAATATTCACAAGAGTAAACTTACAATATGTGTTTGGCACTGCTCCTCAAAACTGGTCTTGGGCTCCTCTTCAACTATCCTCCAACTTCTTTGCTCTATATTTCTCTTTGCACAAGGAAGGCTAAAGGTTGGGACAAGGGGAGTGCTCAATTGGGTATAGTTTCTTTACTATGATTTTACTCCTTTCAAATGAGACCCTTACCCCTTCTTTTATAGGCTAGCAGGAGCTAAGTATTTGGTCGAATGATCGGCCATGCATGGTCAAAAGGTTTAGTTAACTTACCCAAAGTTGTGTGTTCCATAAACAACTTTCCTTTTTTGTGCTTTTGTAGATACACGCGGGTTGTAGTGAGTCAGCTAGAGTGTACACATGGGCTGTAGTGGAGTAGGGCGCATGGGCCTTTAAAATGGGTGTTTTTAAGAAGAGGTGTTTAGTACTGGCTTAGAAAAGAAGGTAGATGAGATGGCCTGATGTCAGGTAAGCATGTCTGGTGAAAATTAGGGTTATAACAGATATCCAGAGAAGCTGAAGATTCTCGAGGTAACTGTCAGTGGAAAGAATACTCATCATAGGACAATTGATAGATTGAAAAGTGTTGAAGTCTGTAACTGCAACAGAGAGGATAAAGTTCAACTGTGACAGAGAAGACAAAGAGTCGCACTGCCAGAGAAGGAAGAGAATCTCAGGATAATCCATTGATGATGAACAAACTTAGTATAACTGCCAAAGAAGATGGTGAGTTGCATGAAGGATTTTGGAGATGAATTGGTATGATAAATAGACAAAGAACATATAACAATCGGTTGTTGTTGTTGAGTGTTTTTCAGGCGGGTAGAAGCATGTTGTGTGAAGGATATGAAGTGAATAGAAGAGGCATGGTGCATATAATGGAAATATGACACAAATCATAAAGCGTTGAAGAAGAAAGGAACGGAAATGCATATCTTAGAGAAGAACAGAAAGCACAACAGAAGCGAGGAGAGAGACATTAATGCAGGCAGAGAAAAGCAGTGTAGCAGAAAAATGATGAGACTGGCAAGCCATAGATAAATGTTGTATCATTGTGATAAAGTTGTAAAAAGAAAATATTTATATTTTAGGGTGGTAGGGAGGTTCTAGGGAGGATTGTTGTCCTCAGAAGTTTCAAGTGGGTGCTTGAACACAGGGAGTTGTAGCTTCCAGATGGTTGTATCCAGAAAAACCAAGGTGTCGGGGTGGTGCAAGGGAGAACTATTGTTCTTTGTTATATAGGTCGGTGCCTGTTTGATTGGAAGTTGGTGCTTCCATCCAGTTTGTGTTGGAACACTTAGGGAGTTGGTGCTTCCTTCTAGTGGGTGCTAGAGAAACTAGAGAGTTGGTTCTCTCAGCAAGTTGCAGCTTGAAAAATAGAGGTGGTAGTCTCACAATGATTTGGTGCTCATAAGAATGATAATGTACATAAAATAAAGATTACTTATCATATCAAGAAGAAGAGGTTTTTCCCTTTATGGTTTTCCTTAGGAAATATTTGTCTCTGTATATTTCATGTGTGTGATTGATGTTGAATATTATATTGCTTACCTCCCTGCATTATTGTGATTATCATTGAGTGCTCTGTAAAGAGTTTAAAATAAGCATAATTGTTTAATCATGGTAATAATTGATTCACCCCCCCCTCTCAGTTGTCCAACAATTGGTATCAGAGCCAGTTCCTTTCATTTAAAGGTAGATCAGTAAGCTTAAACATGTCAAGTCATGAAGGAAATTCAACCAATAAGGCCCCTATGTTCAATGGAACAAACTTTTCCTTATGGAATGTTAGGATGAGAACCTACATAATGGCTTTAGGTGCAGATGTCTAGGATGTGGTAGAGACTGGTTATGTAAAGCCAATTGTACTAGCTAATAAGGATGACAAGATAGAATTCAGCTTCAATGCTAAGGCTATGAATACTATTCTGAGTGGGCTTGCAGATGCAGAATTTGTAAAAGTTATGCACTTAGAAACTTCCAAAGACATGTGGGAGAAACTCATTAGCAGTTATGAAGGTAATGAGAAGGTAAAGAATTCTAAGCTTCAAACCTACAGAGTATAGTTTGAACAATTATAGATGAAAGAAGATGAAACTACTGGGAAGTAATTTTTTAGAGTTGAAGAACTAGTAAATGCAATGAAAGATCTTGGTGAAAAAATTGAGGAAACCTCTTTAGTTCAGAAAATTTTGAGATCTTTGCCAGATAGGTTCAACCCAAAGGTCTCTACTATAGAAGAACTTAATGATCTAAAACCTTGTATTTTGATCAACTTCTAGTAACATTGACTGCTTACAAAATTTGGATAGGTAAATATAAATCTAACACTAGAGAAGCTTCTTTTAAAGAAGATAGGAATGAGGAATTTGAGCCCGATGAAATTGAAGCAAAATTTGTGAGAAGACTAAAGAAAGGATCAGGAAAGTATCAAGGAAAGTTTCCCTTCAAATTTTTTAACAGTGGAAAGATAGGTCACTTTTCATCTAAGTTTCCACACAAGAAGAAGGATCAGAATTCTGAAGGTGAAAAGAAGTACAAACCCAAGAGATTTGGTAAAAAGAAAAGTTTATGTGTTAACAATGATGACTCTTTAGAAGACACAGATAGTGAATCCTCCTGTGAATATAAGGTTAATGACATTGTGTTGATGGCCAAAGAGGATTATGATAATAAAAACATAGAAAGTGATGTTCATGATGAAGAAGTTGTGGTTGATATGGAAGGTGAACTAATCAGTGCCTTAGAAGAGATTGACAGACTCAGACTCAATAAGAGAAAACAAAAATAGTTGTTGATGAATTTTGAAAAGAATGCTAAAAACCTGATGAATACTTTTCCCTGCTAAAAGTGGAGTTAGAAGAGGCAAAGAAGATAGAGGGCATTCTTAAACAACAGTTATCAACAAGAAAGGAAAGATGTGAAGCCTTAGAAGAAGAGGTAGTAAAAACAAGAAAAGAGAAGGAGAAGTTTAAAGCATTGTATCTCCAAAATCTTCCCAACATTAAAGCCTCAGCATAACTAAATGACATTCTAAACAAACAAAGATCTCCATTTTTGAAGACTGGTTTAGGCTATGTAAGTGGTTCAGGCAACAAAGAGACAGAAAAAAAAGAGCTAGTAAAGATTATCAAGTTCCAAGTCAGCAGACAATCAGACCATGAGAGTACTCTGTCACCAAAATCTAATAAAGACAAGATGATCCTTGATAAAAAACAAAGAGGTCAGAAGATGGAGAAACAATTTCCAAGATCAAGGCCACCCTTTAGGTACCCAAATTTCTTCTATGGTTACTGCTTTTATTGTTCTAATTTTGCTCATAAAATTGCAAATTGTCAAATTAAGTTTAGAGACATGCAACTGGGGAGGTCAAGAAGTAAACAATATTTACAACATAGAACTAAGCAACCAATGAATAGAAAATGTAGCACCAATCACTTCGACCTACTGAACAATGAGATCGAATGTTATAATTGTCATAACTTCGGCCAAAAAGCTGCAAACTTCCATATTAAGAATCAAAAAATAGATACAAAGATAAAACCCTTATCTAAAAATGTCAGCACATGGAAAAATAAATATAGTGAAAATTGTGGTCTAGTACATTCAGCTCAAAAACAAAAAGACCCCTGGTATATAGACAATGGATGTTCCAAGCACATGACTGGAGACAAGGATAAGTTTATGTCTATAAGTAAAGGAAAAACAAGAAATGTGACCTTTGGAAATGATGAACTAGGTAAAATCAAGGGTAAATGGATGGTGAGTTTAAGTAATGGCAAAGGAAAATCCCAAGATGTTCTGATTGTATATGGGCCGAAACATAATTTGCTCAGTGTAAGTCAAATGTGTGACAGAGGATGGGAAGTGGTGTTCACTTCCAAGGATTGCAATATAAAGTTTGTAAACTCAGGACAAGTGGTGGCTAAAGGCACAAGGATAGATAATAATATATATGTGTTTAAAGAAGATAGAAAAGAGTGTCATCTAAGAAAACACGATGAAAGTTGGTTATGGCATAGGAGACTTGGACATCTAAACTTTGATCACTTAATCAAGATCAAAAATCTTGAGGCAGTAAAATATCTTCCAAGAATATCAAATCCATAAGATTCTGTGTGTAAACCCTACCAAGTAGGAAAGCTAACTAGGACACAGTTTAAATCCAAGAGATGTACTTCAAAAGATAAACCACTCCAATTATTTCATATGGATTTATGTGGACCATCAAGACATGGAGGCATAGAGAAGGAAAAGTAATTTATGTTGGTCATTGATGACTACTCCAAACTCACTTGGGTTTCTTTTCTTAAAGAAAAAGATGAAGCATTTGAGAAATTTAAAATATTCAAGGCTTTAACTGAGAATCAAACATGCAACATGATAAAAGCAGTAAGTTCAGACAGAGGAGGAGAATTTATGTCAAGTGATTTCAAGGACTTTTGTGATAAATATGGGATAAAGAGAGAATAAACAATCCCAAGAACTCCACAACAAAATGGAGCAGTTGAGAAGAAAAACCTAACAGTTTAGCAAATGGCCAGGTCAATGATGAATGAGAAGAACATTGGTAAAACCTTCTGGGTAGAAGAAATACAGAAAACAATCCATATTCTTAATAAAGCTCACCTCAGACCACACAGTGACAAGACACTTTATGAACTGTGGCATGAAGGACCTGCTACAATCAAACACTTCAAAGTCTTTGGGAGTAAGTGCTACATAAAGAATAATAATGAGAACCTTGGCAAGTATGATGACATGGCTAATGAAGGCATCTTCTTAGGGTATGCTACAAATAGTAAAGAATACATATGCTATAATAAGAGGCTACATAAATTGGTTTATTGTATTGACATAAAAGTTGATGAAGGAGTCCCAGTAAGAGAGGTGAACAGTATTGAATCAACAAAAAAGGATATAGATAAATTTGAAGATGAAGATGAATAGATCCAAGAATCAGAGCAAGAATGCTCTAAGTTAGATGAAGATGAAAATACTCAGGCATAGTCAAATCAACAGAAAACATCAAATTCTTCCTCCAAAATTACTCAAAAGAATCATCCTGCAAGTCAGATAATTGGTGAGAAAGACAAAGGTGTACAAACCAAGATAAGGATAATAAAAAACACTAATCAATCACATATAGCCTTCATATCAATGGTGGAGACCAAGAACTTCAATGAAGCCAATGAAGATGTAAAATGGTTAAAATCAATGAATGAGGAACTGGACCAGATTGAAAAGAATGACACTTGGGAACTCGTTCTTAGGCCAACAAATAAAAATGTAATAGGATCCAAATGGGTCTACAAAAATAAGATGAATGAGCAAGGAAATATTGTAATAAATAAGGCTAGATTGGTCTGCAAAGGATATGCTCAAATAGAAGGACTGAACTTTGATGAAACATTTGTGCCTGTAGCAAGATTATAAGCCATTAGAATGTTTTTTTCCTATGCTTTTAATAAGAAGTTTAAAGTCTATCAAATGGATGTCAAGTCAGCTTTTCTAAATGGAGATCTAAAAGAAGAAGACTATATGGAACAACTAGAAGGTTTCCAATTGTCAGATAACCCTGACTTTGTCTGCAAGATAAAGAAAGCCTTATATGGGTTGAAACAATCTCCTCGTGCTTGGTATCACAGACTGGATACATATCTACAAGACAAAGGGTTCAAGAGAGGAACAATTGACAATAATCTATATATCAAAAAACAGGGTAATGATTTTCTCATTGTGTTGGTCTATGTACATGAAATCATCTTCGGTAGTAATAATGCTTCATTGGTACAATGGTTTGCTTATGTGATGTAGTCTGAATTCGAAATGTCTATGATAGGGGAACTATCATTTTTCTTGGCCTACAAATTACTTAGAGTTCTGAAGGAATATTTCTTTCTAAAGAAAAATATCTAAAAGAAATGTTGAAAAGTTTTCAAATTGAAGATTCTAAACCTATGAGCACACCTATGGTCATTGGATGTAAGTTAAGCAAGGGTGATTATTCACCTAATGTTGATGAGAGTTCATATAGGTCTATGATAGGCAACCTATTGTATATCACAACATCTCGTGCAGACATAATGCATGTTGTTGTCATGGTAGGAAGGAATCAGTCTACACCTAAACAGATTCATTTGTTAGTTGTCAAAATAATATTCAGATACTTGAAAGGAACAATGAACTATGGCCTATGGTATCCTAGGAATCATAATTTTCAACTCTTAGTCTATTCAGATATTGATTGGTATAACTACGTGGATGAAAGGAAAATCACGAGTGGAGGTGCATTATTCTTAGGAGATTCCCTTGTATCATGGTTGAGCAAGAAGAAAGGTTCCCTTTCCTTATCAACTAGATAAGCTAAATACATTACAACAACTTACACATGTTGTACCCAAATATTCTGGATGATTCAGACACTTGCAGACTTGGAGGTAAATTATACTTCACCAATCCCAATCCATTTTGATAATACCAATGCAATTAGTGTGTCAAAGAATCATGTCTTTCACTCCAAGACTAAGCATATACCCATCAAGTATCACTTCTTGAGGGAACAAGTAACCAACTCTGTGGTTTCTTTTCATTATATTCCATCCAAATATCATATTGATGATATCTTCACTAAATCGCTTGCACAATCTTAGTTTGAGTATCTACACCATCAGTTGGGCATGACCCCACTATCAACCTAAGAGAGTCCATCCTGTCAAGGGGAGTTTGTGTTGGTTGATTATATGATACCTCCAAAAAGTATTGCAATAGCTCAGGGGGAGCATGTTTTCTTTGACATTGATGTCAAAGTGGGAGAAAAGGTGTGGATTCTATAGTTGGAGGTCTAAGAAGAATAGTGCAACCATTCAGGGTTGCCATCAATGCCAAAGGGGGATATTGTTGGCATGTTTATAGGTAGAGTGTTCTTGTCATTGATGACAAGAACAACGACGATGATGGCATGCTTATTGGAAAGAACAACATCGATGTTGGTAGATTTATAGGTAGAATGTGCATGGCAAGAACAACAACAAAGACACATAAGAGAAAGCTTGAGAAGCTCAGGATGAATAGCGCAGAGTTGCATGCAGAGAGATAGTGTGCACCAGGGACAAGGTTAATTCCAATACCAAATCTCAGGAGAGAAAGCATTCTCAGAAAAGCAGACGAGACCCAAAGTCATTAGGACTTGCAGAACCGTTGACACTTCAAAATTATTCCAAGTCAGGAGGATGCTTAAGCTCAGGAGGATGTGTAAGCTCAGGAGGAGGAGAAAAAATGGTTGTTGGATCACCAATCCTAAATACCTGATGGCCCTCAAATTAGAGTCCAAATAGGAGGAGCGTACAGAGGAGGAGATTAGATAGGAAAAGTGGGTTTCCCTCAAACCGCCTATGGACGCGCCCGCAATCACGTGGTCACGTGAAGTTCACATCCCAAGGTCATATCATAAAAATGAGATAGCACTCACTAAATAGAGCTCGAGAAGCACCTTTTGAATCAGTGTTTGGTCACCACCAGTGGTCACGTGAAGGAAGGGGCTTAGAATCCAAAGAAGCCATAATTGACTAGCTATAACTACCTGAACGAAGTGATTATATCAGCTAGAGAACTAGAGGGGCTGAAGGGTGATCTTTAGAGAAGACGAAGAGTCTTGAGGTAACTGCCAGTGGAATGAAGAATCATCATAGAGACAATTGATATATTGAAAAGTGTCGAAGTTTGTAACTACAACAGAGAGGATAATGTTCGACTGTGACAAAGAAGATGAAGAGTCACACTGCCAAAGAAAGAAGACAATATTAGTATAAGCCACTGATGATGAACAGACTCAGTATAACCGCCACAGAAGATGGTGAGTTGCATGAAGTATATGGGAGAGTAATTGGTATGATAAATAGACACAGAAAAGATAAGAGTCAGTTGCTTCTATTGAGTGTGTTTCATGTAGGTAGAAGCATGTTGTGTGTAGGAGATGAAGCACACAGAAGGGGCGTGGTGCATAGAATGGAAATATGACACAAATCATAAAGCGCTGAAGAAGAAAGGAACAAAAAATCATATCTGAGAGAAGAACAGAAAGCACAACAGACACGAGGAGAGAGACACTAATGCAGGCAGAGCAGAGCAGTGAAGCAGAATAGTGATGAGACTGGTAAGCCATAGATAAATGTTGTATCACCGTGATAAAGTTGTAAAAAGAAAAGATTTATATTTTAGAGTGGTAGGGAGGTGCTAGGGAGGACTGTTGTCCTCAAATGTTTCAAGTGGGTGCTTGAACAAAGGGAGTTGTAGCTTCCATTTGGTTGCAGCCAGAATAACCAGGGTGGTAGGGTGGTGCAAGGGAGAACTATTGTTATCTGTTATATAGGTCGGTGCCTATGTGACTGTAATTTGGTGCTTCCATCTAGTTGGTGCTGAAACACTTAGGGAGTTGGTGCTTCCTTCTAGTGGGTGCTAGAGAAACTAGAGAGTTGGTGCTCTAAGCAATTTGTAGCTTACAAAATAGAGGTGGTAGTCTCACAATGATTTGGTGCTCATAAGAATGATAATGTACAGAAAATAAATATTACTTATCATTTCAATAAGAAGAGGTTTTTCCCTTTATGGGTTTCCTCAGGAAATATCCATCTCTGTATATTTCATGTGTGTGATTGATGTTGAATATTCTATTGCTTACCTCCTACATTATTGTGATTGTCATTGAGTGCTTTGCAAAGAGTTTAAAATAAGCATAATTATTTAAGCACGGTAACAACTGATTCACCCCCCCCCTCTCAGTTGTCCAACAAAAACAAGACAATTCGGTTGCAAAGGAAGAAACATTCAAAGAATATAATAAGACAAAGAAAAAGGAAAAGAAAAAGGAAAAGCTAGATAGTAGCAATAGTGATATCTCAGAAGATGATGAAGAAGTAGCAATCTTTGTCAGAAGGATGAAAAAGGGAACCAACAATATAGAGGTAAGCTTCCATTGATTTTTTTTAATTGTGACTATATTGGTCATTTTGTTAATAAATGTCCCCATAATAATAAAAAAAAAGAAATGAAGAAGATGACTCTAAGAGGAAACAAACATACAAATGCAAAAGAAATAAAAATAATTTTTTCAAGAAAAACCTTTGCACCAAAGAAGACAGTTCCTCATCAAACGAAGATGAAGTCAGAAATAGAGATACAAAAAGGGTTCTATTCATGGGAGTAGTATAATCCAATGAAGAAGGAATCGAAGAAGAATATGAATAGGTAGAATTTGATTACAAATGATAGTTTTTGAGTGCCATAGAAGTCATAAAAAGGGAAAATAAGAAAAACAAGTCACTACAGGAAGAACTAAAATGAAAAGAGAGAAATCAAAATTCCAACTTTGAAGAACTAGAGAATATGATAACTAAATTAAAAATCCAAGTAGAAGAAGACAAGATAATTGAAGAAGCACTCAAAGAATGGTTAGAAGAGAAAGATAGGATCATTGGAAGTTTGGAAGCAAAGATTTTTATATTGAGAAAAGACCTTCAAAAGAAAAACATGCAAAAAAGATATAAAGTTTTGGATGAGATTATTAGTAGTCAAAGGCTACATCATGACAAGTCTATACTATGATACAACCAGACACAAAATGGCTCAATATCTAAAACAACATATTAGGAATCTAAACCAAGAAGCTATGCAGAGACAATTAGAGGATCCAATGAAAAGGAAGTAGAAAATAAGTTTCAAAAGGAAGATCACATATATACACCACTTCCAACAAGATTCAGTTTTTAGAATCAACAGTAGTTATAAGTAAAAAGATCTCAAGAAGAAGAAGGATTCGAAAAATCAACACCTTTTAGAAGATATCCATCTCCTAGGTATCAAACAATTTTTATTGTATTATGTTATTCATGTAATAATTATGGGCACAAGGCTATGAATTACAGAGCCACCAACATAAACATAAACAACTATTAAGGCTATAAAATAAATGCTTATTCAAGAAGGCCAAATGAAATGCAAAGAAGAATCCACATCAGGTTTGAATCTTTGAGTACTGAAATAGAATGCTACATGTGCAACAACTTTGGAGACATGGCCAAATATTGTAGAATGAAATCTCCTCCAAGAGAATCAAAACAAAATAACAACAGTGACATATATGAATTACAAATAATATGGATAAGGAAGCATAATCAATACAACAATGAAGAATGCACACTCTCTCTACAAGCTCAACACAAGAAACATGGTTGGTATGTTGATAATGGTTGCTCAAAGCACATGACATGTGATAAGGAAAGGTTTCTAAATTTGAGAAAAGGAAAGAGATGGGTCGGTCTCTTTTTGAAATGACAACTCATCCAAAATCATTGGAAGAGGCATAACCAAGATTGGAAGCAAGGATACTAAGGTAGAAAATGTTCTACTAGTGGAATATAAGAAACAAACTCTGATGAGTGTCAATCAAATGTGTGACCAAGGTCACAAACTTGCATTTGATTCACATAAATGCGAGATAATAAAATCATATTTAGTAAGAGTGGTGGTGAAAATTGTGAGAACTCCAAGGAACATATACATACTAAGTGAAATTGGAAAATAAAAGTGTTGTTTAGGGAAGGAATATGAAGTTTGGTTATGGCACAAATGAATGGATCATATAAAATTTGATAACATTGTCAAGGTCAACAGAAAGGAAGCAGTCATAGAAATTCGCCAGAAGCCAAAAAAATACATTATGAAAGAGTTTTCAACAAGGAAATAAAACAAAGACCAAGTTAAAATCAAAGGAATACTCCACAACAAGATCATTGGAAATTGTGCATACTGATCTAGTTGGACCAACTAGAACAAAGGGTTTGAAAGGTGAGAAATATTTGATGCTATTAGTTGATGATTATACAAGAATGACTACAGTTTTTTTTTTTCTCGGGAAGAAGTCAGAGGCATTTGAGAACTTCAAGATGTGAAAGGAGATGGTTGAAAATGAAATAGATTCGAAAATAAAATGTTTAATATTGAAAAATGGAGGAGAGTTTACTTCAAAGGAATTTATGGACTTTTGTAGTAAACATGAGATAAAGAGGAAATTCTCCATTTCCAGGACACCAAAAAAAAATGGAGTTGTCGAAAGGAAGAACATGACATTATGGGAAATGGATCGAAATGTTAAGCCCTAATATTGGCTCATTACCCCTTAATTGGGGCATATTAGATTAGTAATGTTATTTTATTTATGTCGGCTCTAGGCCATTAGTTGTAATTTAGATTAATAATGTTATTTTAATTATGTCAGCTTTAGGCCATTATTTGTAATTATACCTCCTAGTCTCCTATATATACCAAGGAGACATTTTCATT
>JZKD02S1179083.1:238354-261540 GCA_000966675.3 Picea glauca | reverse complement strand
AAAAGAGGGTTTCCTTCTAGGGAAAAAAACCCTAACATAATCTCTACCGTTAGATCTGCAACCTTATAATGAATGGTCCATATTTACAATGAAATTACAATATACTTTTATAAGGAAATTTTTGCTTCGGGGGCTTCACCCCCAAACCCCCATCGAGGGACGCTACCCCCGAACCCCTACTGGGGGCCGTCTTTCCCCCAAACCCCCCAGCCGGGGGGATAGGCCCCCCGGACCCCACAGAGGGGGTACCCCCCCTCTGCACTCCCCCGCGTGGAAGAGTGTACATACTTCTGGGGTGTAAATACGTCATGGGGTATAAACATGGCTGAAAGCAAAAGACCTATAAATCAGGAAGATAATCAGGCTCCACAACCAACAACAAATTCTGATAGCCCTAGCAGTGCAGTTAAGGAACCCAATCTTGGTTGAGGAATAATGTAATGAATTGAATTTGTAGGTGAGACTATTCTAGATGGATAGTATGTAATGTTCCCAAGCCAATTTTTTTGCTTGGAACACTAACTGACCACTGATTTTCTTTTTTGTGTATGTTTATTTGCAGGTTGGCCTCTTAAGTTTTGGCCTTAGGGTTTACAGTTCAGTTATTTAAGTTTATATCTGAATACAAGCAATGATGATACAAGATAACAAAAGATATGGAACCAATAATAAGATATGACCTTTATTGATGTAATAAGAAAGAACCCGATACAAGAAGGATGCAGATATGGAATAACCTTAGATATCTCCAATAGATAAATATGAGCTGCTACAAAATGCTCTAGCAAGAATATGCAAGCCCCCAAGTCTGGATATATAATGAATATCAATACAAGAAGAATCCAGGGTCAAGTCCAAACCCCCCTGGTTGTAGATTCACTCCACTAGATGGCTGTGAAGACCTAGAGTTTTAGCCTAGCTGAAGAAGACCTCCAAATAGCACCAAACTCCACCAAATGATAGATCGGGGCAAGTATAAGCCCTCCCTGAAGCCTCAAGCCATGATGCTAAGATCTTCTCCTCCAAATTGTTGAATCCTCAATCAAGACTACACCCTCCTAAAGACTGTCAAGCTCAATATTTCATCCCCGATGAAGGAGGCCTCCAAAGACCTTGAAAATATCTAGAAAGATAGATCGAGCCACCACAAGCTACTAGGAGAAGTCGCAAGGTCAGATTTGAGGTATAACCCCTCCAAACTGAGAATATATGAATCACAACTATGCCCTCCTTCTCTCAAAATGTGCCAAATCTCAAGATAATGATATGGAAAGAGTAACCCTCTCAAAACACACCAGATATGATGATCAAGGCCCTGCAAAAAATACCTAGGTGCTAGAATGTCAAAAAGCCCTGTCAATAACCTGGATCAAACTACTCTCCATAGAATGATGCACCCCCTGTTGGAAAACACACAATGGTATGGCCTGTTTCTCTCCTGGATGGATGATGGTACCTATGAATTCTATAGTATTACATCCCCGAGACCAAGCTTGGAACAAGATGGGTGGAATCTTTCACCACAAAGTTGTTCTCTATAGTTTTATTCTCAAAACCATCAAAAATGTGTGCTCAAGAGCCCAATAGAAAAATTCATAATAATCCAAGATGAGTGAGATGTGCACCCTAGGATTTCCCTTATACCTCCTTCTATTCTTCTATTGAGTTAATTTAACCCTTAGTTTCAGCTCTTAACTCAACCTCAAGCGCTCTAATCTCCTAGTGAATTAATTTTTAATTTTTCAAGTCAACTTTAAATTATAACATTAGGTTTAGCTGAATTTTCCCCAAACTGCATGCGACTATAGTCTAGTGGGGATGAAAAGACTACCAAGTCTCTCCAAACCTCTTCCTCAAGAGGTGGGGGACATTACAGTCTCCCTTGCTAGAAATTGCTTGCCCACAAGAAATTATGAGCCTATATCTTGTAACACATGTTCACTCTCCCACTTGGCATCCTCAATAGGAAAATCCTTCCACTTGACTAAGTATTCCTTGATGCTTCTCCTCCTAAGTTTATTCTCTCGAACCTCTAGTATTTCCTCCGATATTAGTACCAATTGTCACTCTTCATCTAAGGGTGGTAGCACCTTAAGTGGCCTGATGTGTTGGCCAATGGCCCTCTTCAAGCATGACACATGGAAGATGTTATGAATTATATTGCCCAGTGGAAGCTCAAGCTCATAATCCATGACCCCTATCTTCCTTTTGATCCTATAGGGTCCAAAAAACTGGGGTTGGAGATTTTCTGCTCCACTTCTTTTGATAGAAGCCTTCTTGTACGGTTGGAGCTTTTCTTTTGATAGAATCTTAGATGTACGGTTGGAGATTTTCTTCTCTGCTTCTTTTGATAGAATCCTGGATGTACGGTTGGAGTCTTAAGTAGACTAAGTCACCAAGCTCAAATGTGTTCTCTACCCTATATTTGTATGCTTGGAGCTTCTGCTGATTCTATGCCCATTGCAAACGATCCTTCAATTCCCTGAGTATGTCTTGCTTCTGTTGTACCCAATCCTGTACCATCGGAGATCTGTTATCACCAAAGGAAATATCTACAAAGGAGAGAGGGCCATAACTGTACAAAGACATGAATGGATTCATACCAATGGACATGTGATAAGTGGTGTTGTAAAAATATTCCCCTAGGTATAGCCACCTAACCCATGCCTTCTGCTACCATGCTACGTAATTTATGAGGTATCCTTCCACCCACTTGTTGACTATTTCGGTCTTCCCATCATCCTGAGGGTAGTAGTTGGTGCTAGGGTTCAAGGTTGTACCAACCAACCTGAATAGATCCTGCCAAAAAGTTCTCATAAATAGGCTATCTCTGTCACTAACAATGGTCTTGGGAAACCCATGCAGCCTGAAGACCTCCCTAAAGAACAAATCTGCAACTTGTGCTATGCTGAAGTCTGTGGCAATGGAGAAGAAGTGTGCAAACATAGTTAACCTATCCACCACCATGAAAATACAATCTTTCTCATGTACCCTCGGTAATCCTGTGATGAAGTCTATTGAGATACTTTTCCATTTGTTCTCTGGAATGGGTAAAGGTTGTAACAGTCCTACAAGATGGGTATGCTCATCCTTGTTCTCATAGAAAGTAGTGCACTCTTTGATGTGTATTACTACATCTTCTTTGAGACCCCTCCATGAAAATTGTTCCCTCACTTGTCTATATGTTTTGACAATGCCTTTCTTCCCTGCCACCAGTGATTCATGACATGCCTATAATATGTTGGCCTTGAAGCCTCACTCAGGAACCAAGAAAATTTGGCCCTTTTATTAGATGATGTCATATATGACTCCGAAGTTGTCATCCTGTATTTTCCCATCCATCAACTAAAAATCAAACTGGTTCTTGGAGTATTCTACCAAGAGGTGGGCCTTCCAGTCAACTGAGATATTGGTCATGGCATAAACTGATGGCCTCCTGGATTTTGCATCTGCAACTAAGTTATTCTTCCCTTTGACAAATTCAATTTCAAATTCATAGGCCTGTATGTTGCTGACCCACTTCTGTTGCATCTCATTTAAGTCCTTTTGTTCCAAGAAGTACTTAAGGGTGTTGTGATTTGATTTCACCACAAATATTACCCCTACCAAGTATTTCCTAAATTTGGCCAAGGCGTGCATAATAACCAACATTTATTTATCATAGATGGTGTAAAGAAGCTTAGGGCCCCTCAATTTTTGGCTCTCATAGGAAAGGGGATGCCTATTCTACATCAGTACGACTCCAATGCCCTCTCTGAAGGAATCACACTCCAGTGTGAAGGGTTGGCCGAAATATGGAAAGGATAACACTGGGCATGGGCTCATTACCTTTTTCATCTCATAGAATGTAGATTGTGCCTCTTCACTCCACCTAAAATCTCCTTTCTTAGTCAAATCGGCCAAGGGTGAAAAAATATGTGAGAACCCATTGACGAATCTCCTATAATAATTGCAAATACTGAGAAATCCCCTCAACTCTGTAAGAGTTTTAGGTGTGGGCCAATCAACTATCACTTGGATATTTTCTTGGTGTACCTGTACCCCTTTAACTCCAATGATGTGCCTCAAGTAGAGGACCTCTTTCATCCAAAATTCACATTCGGAATCCTTGGCATACAAGGATTGGTCCTCCATGATAGTTAAAATCTATTCCACATGCTAAAGATGTTCCTCCCAAGTCTTGCTATAGATTAGCAAGTCATCAAAAAACATAAGAATATGTTTCCTCAACTGCTTGTTGAAGACATGATTCATGCATGACTGAAATGTGGTGGGTGAATTGGTCAATCCAAATGTCATCACTAAGAATTCATAGTGGACATAGTGAAACCTAAAGGAAGTTTTGGGGATGTCCTCCTCCCTCATTTTGATCTGATGATAACCAGAGAGCAAGTCAATCTTTGTGAATTAAACAACCCCATGGAGCTCATCCAATAACTCATCAATCCTCTAAATGGGATACCTATTTTTAATAGTCTTCTTGTTTAGTGCCTTGAAATCAATGCACATGCTCATGGTTCCATCCTTCTTCTTGACGAGTACCACTGAAGATGAAAAAGGACTGGAACTTGGTCTAATGTGACCCATGTCTAATAGTTCCTTCATGGACTTTTCTATCTCATCTTTGTACTTCTTTGGGTGTCGGTAGGGAGTGGTGATGATTGGTTTTTCCCCATCTTCTAGCTCTATGATATGCTCAAATCCTCTATCTAGTGGCAGTTCTAGTGGAATGGGTCCAAATACCTTACTGTATTTTTCAATGATCCTTTGAATCTTTGGTGCATAGTGAACCTTCCCCTTCTTGTCTACACGTGCCAAAATATTTCACTCAACAACATATACAATCTCCTCTCTTCTGAAAATGCCCTCCATATTCTTTGGTGTAAATACCATGGTTGTGTTTCCTAACATGCTTCTGAGAACTACCTTTCTCCCACTCTCCTCTATGAAAGACATATCAATAGTCTTGTAGTTGGTAGTGATAGGTCCCAATGTACTGAGCCACTAAACTCCAAGGATTATGTTTGTATCAGGGAGTTCCATCTCATAAAATTCCTATGCTAAGTCATGTCTACCCAGTGTAAGCTTCATCCCTGGAATGTACTTGTTACAAGGCATGGTGCGTCCTCCTACTACCTCCACCTTGAATCCCTCAAATTCAATTGTGGGTATGTGCCTCCTCTATAGAAGTGATGAGTCAATGAATTTGTGTAAAGCACCCCCATCAATAAGCACCAAAATTTTCTTCCCCTATAATACCCCTCTCATCCTGAAGGTGTTGAACTTGGGTACCCCACTGATGGATGCCAACGTAGCCTTCTCCTCTATTGCACTATCGTGACCTATAGCCTCCTCTTTTGTAGTTTTGGTGGTGTCTGCCTCTATGTTCTGGATGTGGCCAAAATCCTCATCTTCCTCATTATCAGATGTCACGTTAATATAATGAGCCTTTCCATGGCCCATACACTTGTGGGATGGG
The DNA here is from genome assembly GCA_000966675.3 of Picea glauca. Taxonomy (NCBI): domain Eukaryota; kingdom Viridiplantae; phylum Streptophyta; class Pinopsida; order Pinales; family Pinaceae; genus Picea; species Picea glauca. The sequence goes on along the minus strand of JZKD02S1179083.1, from coordinate 256,061 downwards.
TCCTACAGTTCTTTGCATGTGTAGCATAGTTGTTTTCTTCTCAATTCTCTTCTAGTGTTCTCATCCATCCTGTCTTTTCAAACCCCATTAGGTCTCTTCCTCCTGGATTCATTGGAGGTCTTTGGTCTCTTTTATGGGTGTTCTATATGCACTAAAAACACACTAAAAACCCTCAATTAAATTGTCAACCTGGGGTAAGTAAAATTAGAGTTGTAGCAATATATATGCAAAAGGTAGAAGGGCTTGTAGTGGTATAGTCTAACTAAGGAAATGGCTATCTAAGGGATAATCTATTCAAGAAAATCTATCTAATGAGAAAACCCTACTAAGCAACTTGAAACTATGTAACCTAAGTACTTTTGGACCAAGGATCAATGGATAGTTCTAAGAAGACAAATGAAAACCCTATTTGAAGAAAACCAGTTCAATCATGAAAATAAGCAAACGAAACTATTTAAGCATAACAATAAGAATATAGCAAAAGAAAACTACTTTAACTAATCTACCTAAATTCAATGAGCAACTATCCTATGAAAGCAAGGAAATAAACAACTATACTATCAAAGCAAGAATAGACAAGTAGGCAAGTAACCTATTGAAGCAAGTAAACAAATAACTATCCTAGGATAACTTCTACAACAAGTAAACTAATTAAGACTACTCATTAAACAACTAACTAAGCTAAGAGGYAAGTGAACTCTATTCTTAATTCAAACTTCAAAACTATTTCTAATTCATAAAAGGAAACCTATTTAATTGAAAGAAGGAAGAACTAACAACTAACCTTTAATCTATGATAAGCAAATTGCTCTTTAATATACCGAAGCAAAAGACTATCTATTCTACAACATCAATAAAACTATCTTCTGATCTATGAAAGTAAGAAACTATCTTTTAACCTATGAAAACTCAAATATAGTGTTGGTGGTTTTGTAAATGTCTTCGGTGTCTTATAATATCTTGATGGCACTTGAAAACAAAATATAATTGAAGCGGTATATTTTCAATACTGATTTCAATAGAAAAGTGAAAGGTGTGGATTAAACAATCCAATGAGAACTTATCCATTATGGAAACAATCGTCAATTACCCTGCATATTCATGGAATTATTACTCATGTATTAACCATCAACAATATAACGAGATTTTAATTGTACTTCTATCGTATGTAAGAAAAATTCATAAGTAGATTCAACCATTAACTAAGAATTGGAATTGAAATCTAATTCTAGGAAATAAAGTACATAAAATGAAACTATGCTATATCAAAGTGCAAGAAGGAAAATGCTTAAAAACTGAAATTAAATCATGACATATAAAACATAAACTAATGAATACATTAAATAACAACTAGTTAAGAAAGATCTACATGACAATAGAATAAGCAATCTATAATTAAAAATTGAAACTAATCCTATCCATCCACCGAATCCTTGTTAAAGAAAACATAAATTAAAACTCTATTCTACTCTATTTCAAACTCTGTTTTAAACTTGATTCTAAAAGCATAAATAAAACACAATTATCTAATTGCACATGGGGTTAGTCTATAAATTTGAAAATTTGTTCCTAACTACGGAATCAACACATATTAACAGAAGCCTTCATACTAACCTGCAAATGAGAGTTAAAATATTTAAACTACAACAACAAATTAGAAAGAAAAGAAATAAAAGAACAATTCACGTACAAGAAATAAAAAGAGACATCTAAGCTATGAAATGCATAAACAACTTAAAAAACAGTTACCAGACTGTTGGTGGGCCCCCGAGCAAGTCGTGGTCACTTCTCAAAGGCACACCATGAACTCAACAAATCGATTTCACCATGAAAACTCAAAAACACAGTTTTATATAATTTTGGCAATTGAAAAATAGCAAAAATAGAGGAAAGCATATTTGTCTCTAATCCTTTACTTCTTCTACTTCTTCTACTACTTCTTAACTATTGTATGACCACCACGGTGGTATGTATAATATTTACAGACCAAGTGTTTGACCACTGGAGGGTCAAACCACTTCTAAAAATAGCAAATCACATTAATGGTGCCCTAACTTCCGAAATAGAGCCAACCAATAATCACCCTGCTCAACAAACTAAACTGAGTTGTCAAAATTTCAATAGTTGGAGGGGGAAAGCACGAGCAAAACCACCGTTCCTGATTCTCCTACCACTGGCTGCCAATACCATAATCACCAAATCGCTCGCCATTTTTGTGCAGGACACGGTGCTAGACGGAGTGTTGGACTGGGTACCGGATCGAGTACTGGATGGAGTGTCAGACAGAGTGTCAGAAGCAGAAACGTGATGCGATTTTTCCCTGTAATGCCAAAAAACGTGAATTAGAACCTTGGAAACATAAAAACGTGATGAATTATACTCAAGATCAATATAAAACATGAATTATACATACTTGGTGTGGATTATACCGTTTTGGCACAAAATTCTTCAAAAAGCTTATCCAAAACATGAAAAACACATATATCCATTCGGCAAAAGTCTCTTATAACTATCATAAAACTGATCATATCTTGGTCCCAACACTCTTCCTCTAATGTTTAGAGGTGTTCTAGGCATAAAATTAGGTTTTTCTTTTTGGCCTAGATCTCTCATCCTCAATATAGCATCCTGCAAGTTGGTATTATTGAAAGCCTTAACCCAACCCTTTAAGGGTTCCATCAAACCCTCTGTGAAGAGAATCATGAGCCTTGATTGTGATGCATCATGTACCATGAATACTAACCTTTGAAACTCCTCAATATACCCCTCCAATTATCCTGTATGTCTGAGTTGTGTGAGTTCCCTGAAATGGAGTTTTGGATCCCCCTGGTCAAACCTGTCAATGAGCCTCTGTGTAAACTATGTGTATTCCACTATCTGATTGTGGCCTAGTGTAGATAATCCATGGTACTACAAGTCATGATATTTTCCCTCCAATTACATGGTGGAAAACTTAATGACATCCATCTCTCTCATAGGGTTAAGCTACAGGTAAGTGTTTAGTTTTTGCACCCACACCTATGCAGTCATCTTGGTCGAACCATCAAAGTAAGGGATCTCCATTTTTCCAACAATGCACTCTAACTCGTAGTTGCTCCTGAGGTACAACCTATTTTTTTTTTCTAAACTTCATCCCACAAAATTGATCTAATGTGATTTTCCTATGAACTGGTGTGATTAGTGAGTTGTACTCCCTGACATACCGATGAAACTAATTCTCAAACTCGTCTAGATGGTTGGGATGTGTGTGTTCATCCATGAATGAAGGAAGGTATGACCTATGGGTGGCCCTGCTGTGTGTATGTCCCTGTGGTGCACCTCCTCCATGACTATGTTCTTCAATGTGATAGTGAGGAATGTGCTCCTAATGATGCCTATACCCTCCATGAGATCCACTGGCCTCTCCTTTTGCATATTTTTCAGGTCCCTTTCCTCCATGAGTCATATCCAATAGTACCTGTTATATCAGGGTCTGATTTGCAGATACCTTTTCCAAGGTTTCCCTCAAATCACTCTGACTTCTGCATGATGCATCATGGCTCTCTTGTAAGTGTGCAACCAATGTACTCTCTTTTTGGAGTATGGACTTACATAGTTCCTATGTCAAGGTTGCTAAGCCCTGTGGCTCACTATCCTCATATGAACCTTCCATATCAGCCTCTGCTTCACCTGTCTATTTACTTCTTCTGCCCATATAAATGCCACTGAATGTCTATATGCACTAGTCCTCACAAGATGGGAGGATCAGATCTCTGATGCCACTGTAATGTTACCAAGCCAATTGTTTTCTCTTGGAACACTAACTAACCATTGATTTTCTTGTTTGTGTATGTTAATTTGTAGGTTGGTCTCTTAAGTTTTGGCCTTAGGGTTTACAGTTTAGTTATTTAAGCTTAGATACGAAGACAAGAAATGAAGATACAAGATAACACAAGATATGGAACCAATAGCAAGATCTAACCTTTATTGATGTAATAAGAAAGAACCTGATACAAGAAGGATGCAGATCTAGAATAACCTCAGATAGATCCAATAGATAAATATGAGTTTCTACAAAATGCTCCTGCAAGAATATGTAATCCCCTAAGGCTAGATATATAATGAATATCAATATAAGAAGAATCCAGGGTCAAGTCCAAACCCCCTTGGGTGCAGATGCACTCCACTAGATGGTTGTGAAGACCTAGAGTTTCGACCTAGCTGAAGAAGACCTCCAAATAGCACCAAAATCTACCAAATGATAGATGGGGGCAAGTAGAATTCCTACCTGAAGCCTCAAGCCCTGATGCCAAGATCTGCTCCTCCAAACTGCTGAATCCTCAATCAAGACGATGCCCTCTTGAAGACTGTCAAGCTCAATATGTCAGCGTTGATGAATGAGGCCTCCAAAGACCTTGAAACTCTCTAGAAAAATAGATCATGCCACCACAAGCTACTTGGAGAAGTCTCATGGTCAGATATGAGGCATAACCCCTCAAAACTGAGAAGATCTGAATCACAGGTGCGCCCTCCTTCTCTCAAAATGTGCCAAATATCAATATATTGATATGGCAAGAGTAACCCTCTAAAAACACACTAGATCTAATGATCAAGGCCCTCCAAGAAATAGCCAGGTGCTAGAATGTCAAAAATCCATGTCAATAACCTGGATCGAACTCCACTCGAAAGAATGATGTGCCCCATGTTGGAAAACCCTCAATGGTACGACCTGCTACTCTCCTGGATGGATGATGGTACATGTGAATGCTATAGAATGGTGTGGGTGGAGTATTACATCCCCAAGACCAAGCTTGGAACAATATGGGTGGAATCTTTCGCCACCGAGTTGTTCTCTAGGGTGTGTATTCTCAAAACCCTCAAAATTGTGTTCTCAAGAGCCCAATAGAGAAATGCATAATAATCCAAGATGAGTGAGAGGTGCACCCTAGGATTTCCTTCATACATCTTTCTATTCTTCTGTTGAGTTAATTTAACCCTTAGGTTCAGCTCCTGACTCAACCTCAAGTGCTCTAATCTCCCAGTGAGTTACTTTTTACTTTTTCAAGTCAACTTTAAATTACAACATAAGGTTAGCTGACTTTTCCCCAAACTGCATGAGACTATAGTCTAGTGGGGATGACTAGACTATTGAGTCTCTCCAAACCTGTTCCTCAAGAGGTGTGGGACATTACATAGTACATGTCGTGTCATTTCCTATGATATGTGCTATGTCATGTATTTCCTCATGGCTGAGGAGATATGGCTTAGAAAAGTTGGAGAACCCTAATGTGTTATCTAGAAGCCCCTAGAATGTCAAAGAAGTCAAATTATTCTAGAAGCTTCTAGAAGAAGTTTACTATTCAAAGTGGTTGTAATTAGGAGTTAATCATGAGTTAAGTTGCTGCAAAAAGAAAATAATTAAAAATAAATTAGTTGCAAGTAGTAGTGGTGAGTTCACTATTTGCGGATAAAGTGGTTATAAGTGGGAAAAGTAGTTAAAAGTGGGTTATCCCTAAAAGAAGGAAGTTGGGTAAAATAGTTAGAAGATAACCCCTAAAGGAAGCTACTTGGAGAGTATAATTAAGAGAGAAAGGGTTTCTTATTAGCATCTAATTTTGAGCACATTGAATATCTATTTTGTGAAATTGTATGGGCATGTATCATTGACAAATCTATAATGGTGAGTTTGAAGTGGTGACAAATTTGCAGGTTTGAAGGGTCAAGATTGTAGGTATTGAACTAGGGTTTTACTGAAGATGTCCGCAGGTTGCAGTATTGACATAGGTTTTCCTATCCTTTAGAAACTATCAGAACTTGTCACATATTTGGAAACATCTTTGAAAATGCTAGGCCAATAGTAACCCAAATGTAGCACCTTATATGTTGTGTGTTTGTCAGAAAAATGGCCACCACATGGTCCATCGTGACAACTTCATAGTATTTCAGGTACCTCATCCTCTCAGACACATCTATGAATAATCAAATCAGGACCTGTGTGAAAAAGGTCATGACCAACCCAAGAGTAATTAGCACTTTGTGTAATAATTTTCCTCTTTTCATGATGTGACAAATGAGACGGTAACTTCCTTGTAGCTAGATAGTTTGCCATATCCACAAACCATGAAGTATTGAAAGAGAGGGAAAAAAGATGCTCATCTGGGAAACTATCATCTACAGGGATATCATCATCCTCATTTTTTATTCATGAAAGAAAAACATCTACTACATTATCCTTTCGAGGTCATTCAAGCACAATGATATTAAATTCTTGCAATAACAAGAGCCACCTAGTCACTCACATATAAATATAGATATCAGTTAGGAGCTAGAGGGTAAATGGTGAACTTCTGGATAGAGATACCATTTGAGATGGTCATTTACCTTTTCTACAGCCAATAAATGCATTGGCTGTGGCTAGCCAAGCTATTCCCAAAATGACAGGATGGCCTTTGGCAGGATCCTTTGAGTGAATGGCAAGAAAATCTACTAGGTACTCCCACGAGGCTAAATTAACCATGATATCATCTAAAATTCCTTCAAGGATAACCCTAGTCTTATCTGCTAATTGAAAAATGGTTGGGGTAGGCTGAAGAAGAGGTTGTAACTGTAATTTTTCCAAGGTTGTAGTGGTCATAACATTGATGACTACCCCTAAGTCTATGAGAGTATTCCCAATGGAGACCTCATTAATGGTTATGGTCACTATGGGGTTTCCTGGGTTCCCATATTTTGCTAGTTTTGGCTACTCTGATATGTACTCAAAAATTCCTCCTACCAAATGTACTGTAGGAGGGTCCTTTTTCCTCTTACCTGGTTTCTTAATACACAATTGTTTGACTACCTTACTATAGATTGAAATGTCTTTAATGGCTTGAAGTAGGGGAATCTTGACATAATTATTCTTCAATTCATCCAAGATGTCAAATTCCGGTGGGGCGTTAGGTTTTTCTATTACCAATTTGTCTAGAAAAGGAGGGGCCTTAATGCTTTGTGAAGGCTCATCTTGGGGAAGCTTAGGTTCTTGGTTCTTCAGGATAATGACATCTTCCCACCTAGTGTCATCCGTGGGTTGATTGGTGGTCTCTTCCTCTTCTTCTTGCTGGATGATTACTGAAGGTCTCTTCCTATATAGAACTTTTCCCGACCTTAGTTGAATTACCTGTAATGGAACGGGAGTAATGACATACGTCGGGAAGGCCTGCATCTCAACATTGTGAAGAGGTTGAGGGGGATTATTATTGGGATTCAACACTCGTTGTGCCGGTAATAGTGTTGGTATCAGGGATATTTCATTTTGATATTGCAACGGTTGTTGTTTTGGAATAGGAGGTAAAGGTGGTGGAACAAAACTTGGCAGAAGCTGCAGAATGTTCGGTGGAAATTGAGGATAAGAATGTTTGGACATAGGGATAGGAGGAGCTTAAGGGTTTCATTGGATATTCCCTCCCCTCCATCTTTGAGGCCAATGATGTTGGTACTGAGTAAACCAGTTTTTCCAAATTGGTGAGTTCCACTGTTGTTGTTGTTGGTAATAGGGTGGAACTTGAGATCATAGATCTGGGTATGTGGGTTGATTCCTAGGCAGCCATGGCCTCCTAGGTGCATAAGAAGACTCCCCATGATCTCCACTCCTATATATGTCTAATAAACCAAGAAAGGATGGAAATGTATCAGTTGAATGGTCTTTTGTAAAGAAGCCACAAACTGAAATGTTATTTAATGGGCATTCCCTTGAGGAATGCTTCCTCCTACACCTTGGGCAATATATGCTCATTGCTCCATTTTCCTCCTCCTATTTCTTTTTTATTTTTAGCTTGTCCAACTGGGAACCTATTGTGCTTAAGATATATGTCTTGAATTTTTATAAAAGGTTCCCTATCTCTGCTCTTGTGATACCACCTGAACTAATTGGTTTTAAGTTTCTATTATAAGGGTCCTGAACATTCTTCCCTGTTTTGGCCCTACTCCTTGAGTAATTTTTACACATTTCACATATTTCGACAAATGGTTTATGGGAGATATGACTTGATTCCATCAAGTTAAGAATATCTAGATACTCTTATGAAATTACTTTAATGAAAAGAACCCTAATTTCATCCTCTGGGAGGTCATGGTATTTTGACTTTTGGGAGATATAACCAAATCTTTCCATATAATCTTCGAGGGTCTCGTATTCTAATTGTTGGATTTTAAATATGTCATTACGAGACTTTTTGGTCTTGCAATAGTCTTGGTACTTCTTAAGAAAGATGTCTTTCATGGCTTCCCAAGACCTAATATTGGATTCTCCCAACCCCATGAACCATCTTAGTGTAGAGTCTATCAGGGTGGCAGGAAAGAGTTTTAGTTTCTGGGCATCTTGTACGTAGTTGTAGCTCCTACACAAGATGTCAAATTCAAATAGGAAGGTGTCTGGATATTCACTGTTTTTAACATAAAAGGTAGGCAGTGTTGAGAGAGGAATATTCTTCATGTTGACATTTGGAGTGGTGTCCAAAATCGGAAACCCAAAGGCAGTTTCGGTTTGGTTTCCAGTTTCTTCTTCCTCCCCATGTCTTACATTGTTATGGTCCTCCTAATCATCCATATTGGCTTGGTTTCCAAAAAGAGAGTACCTAGGTGGTTTTATCTTTGAAGAGAACAAGGTTTCCCTTTGATGGAAAGGTCTTCCTATGGATTGGATGTATGGGACTCTACTCAAGCCGGTTGAGACTATTGGTGCCAAAGTTTCTGTCTCAGTTTGAGAGATGATTACATTGGCTAAACTACCAAACAAAATATTCACCTATTTAGGGTCTATGATGTCCTCAAAATTAGGGTCTCATGGTGGTGGTGTAAAAGCAAAGGTTGTATTGTTTGGTTCTGGGGAAGGCTCGAGTGGTCTTGCCTCCTATCCCAATATGATTGATTCTTCAATTTCTTATCCTATAGTGCTCCCCGTGTTATTCTCTTCAGAGACTATGTTAGCTCTTTGAGTTGAGTTAGCCCCTATTTTTTGGTATCGGTATGCCAATTTTATAAGTGGAACGTCCCTTCCCCAAAAAATATTGGAAGGAATCTTGGTTAAAAGGTCTGATTTAGATTTAATGTATCTACCTTTTGGATCTCTAGATCTATTCATGAAAGAAAAGAAAAAGAAAAAGAAAAAATACCATTGGGTTTGGGGGATCCTAGAATAGCAGATGCGCAGGTTCTTACCTTTTTTCTTAATGTTACCCTTCCACCAATCTAATTCTAAGTTCTAGAAATGATCTATTTCCTAACTATTTCATACCTTGAGACAACTCCTCAACAGCGGTGCCAAAAATTATGGGTGTTCTATCTGCACTAAAAACCCTCAATTAAATTATCAACCAATGGTAAGTAAACTTAGAGTTGTATAAAAATATATGCCAAAGGTAGAAGGGCTTGTTGTAGTATAGTCTAACTAATGAAATGGCTATCTAAGGGCTAATCTATTCAAGCAAATCTATCTTAATGAGCAAAACCTACTAAGCAACTTGAAACTATGTAACCTAAGTACTTTTGGACCAAGGATCAATGAATAGTTCTAAGAAGACAAGTGAAAACCCTACTTGAAGAAAACTAGTTCAATCATGATGATAAGCAAAAGAAACTATTTAAGCATAACAATAAGCAAATAGAAAAAGCAAACTACTTTAACTAGCCTACCTAAATTCAATGAGCAACTATCCTGTGAAAACAGGGAAATAAACAACTATACTATCAAAGCAAGAATAGACAAGTAAGCAAGTAGCCTATTGAAGCAAGTAAACAACTAACTATCCTAGGATAACTTCTACAACAAGTAAACTAATTAAGAATACTCATTAAACAACTAACTAATCTAAGAGGCAAGTGAACTCTATTCTTAATTCAAACTTCAAAACTATTTCTAATTCATAAAAGGAAATCTATTTAATTGAAAAAAGGAAGAACTAACAACTAACCTTTAATCTATGATAAGCAAACTGCTCTTCAATCTACCAAAGCAAAAGACTATCTATCCTACAACAACAATAAAACTATCTTCTGATCTACGAAAGCAAGAAACTATCTTTTAACCTATGAAAACTCAAATATAGTGTTGGTTGTTGTGTGAATGTCTCTGGTGTCTTATAATATCTTGATGGCACTTGACAACAAAATATAATTCAAGCGGTATAAGCTCAATACTGATTTCAATAGGAAAGTGAAAGGTGTGGATTAAACAATCCAATGAGAACTTAGCCATTACAGAAACAATTGTCAATTACCCTGCATATTCATGGAATTATTACTCATGTATTAACCATCAACAATATAACGAGATTTTAATTGTACTTCTATGGTATGTAAGAAAAATTCATAAGTAGATTCAACCATTAACTAAGAATTGGAATTGCAATCTAGTTCTACGAAAGAAAGTACATAAAATGAAACAATGTTATATAAAAGTGTAGGAAGGAAAATGCTTAAAAACATAAATTAAAGCATGACATATAAAAAGTAAACTAATGAATACATTAACTAACAACTAGTTAAGCAAGATCTACATGACAATAGAATAAAATATCTATAATTAAAAACTGAAACTAACCCTATCCATCCACCGAATCCTTGTTAAAGAAAACATAAATTCAAACTTTGTTCTACTCTATTTCAAACTCTGTTTTAAACTTGATTCTAAAAGCATAAATAAAACACAATTATCTAATTGCACACTGTATTAGTCTATGAATTTGAAAATTCATTCCTAACTACAGAATCAACGCATATTAACACAAGACTTCATGCTAACCTGGAAAAGAGAGTTAAAATATTTAAACTACAACAACAAATTAGAAAGCAAAGAAATAAAAGAACAGTTCATGTAGAGGAGGTAAAAAGAGACATCTAAGCTATGAAATGCATAAACAACTTAAAGAATAGTTACCAAACTACTGGTGGGCCCCCCAGCAAGTTGTGGTCACTTCTCAAAGGCACACCACAAACTCAACAAATCGATTTCACCATGAAAATTCAAAAACATAGTTTTATATAATTCTAGAGATTGAAAAATAGAAAAAGCAGAGGAAAACGTATTTGTCTCTAATCCTATACTTATTCTACTACTTCTTAACTATTGTATGACCCCCATAGTGATATTTATAAGATTTACAGACCAAGTGGTCGACCACTGGAGAGTCGAACCACTTCTAAAAATAGAAAATTGCATTAATGGTGCCCTAACTGTGGAAATAGAGAGAACCAATAATCACCCTTCTCAACAACCTAAACTGAGTTGTCAAGAGTTCAGTAGCTGGAGGGGGCAATCACAAGAAAGACCCATGTTCCTGATTCACCCACAAATGGCCGTCAAAACCATAACCACCAAATCTCCCACTGTTTTTGTGCAGGACGCGGTGCTAGATGGAGTGTTGGATCGGGTATCGGATCGAGTACTAGATGGAGTGACGAATTGAGGGTCGAAAGAAGAAACATGATGCGATTTTTCCTTGGAACACCAAAAAACGTGAATTAGATCCTTAGAAACATAAAAATGTGATGAATTATACTCAAGATCAATATAAAGCATGAATTATATATACTTGGTGTGGATTATACTGTTTTGGCACAAAATTATTCAAAATGCTTCTCCAAAACATGAAAAACACATATATACATTCGACCAAAGTTTCTAATAACTGTCATAAAATTGATCATATCTCGGGCCCAACATCACCCCCACACTTACAATTTTGCAGGTCGCACTGCAAACAAAAATAAATTACCCCTCGTGACTAGGCTTGCTGAGGAGGATCAGCTTTGGAAGCTTCTCCTTCTTGATGTGAAGACTTTTCCTTATGCCTCTTGTGTTTCTTCAATTGTTCTCTTAGGCTGTGGTTGGATTTGGTCATCTCATCAACCAACCATTGAAGGGAGTTAAGCTTTGCTTGTAGGACTGCATTATCAGGATGAAGGTGTGTGTCTATTGTCTTCCTTTCTTCCAACTATTGGAGAAGCTGATGGTTTTCCTTTTGTAGCTTCTCAATGGCAGGGGCAGAATCAATGATCTCAGAGGAAGGCTTAGATCCTTTGAGGGATGTGGACAATCTATCATTCTTAGAATCTAGAGTAGGCATGGGTGAAGTAGGAGTGATGGGGGATTGATAAGGAGAGGTAGGTTCTGATTTTGTCTTTCTTTGTGGCTCTAATCCATTTGTAGAAACTTCCCTAAGTCTCTTGTGAGGGCTCTCAAGATTGGAGGACACTTGGATAGGATCCGAAGCAGGTAGGGATTTTGCATAAGGTTTTTTTCTTGTGCTCTAGGTACTCTTTCGAAAGGTTCCTTTACTAAATTTATTAGCTCCCCTCCTGTTTATGGGAATTATGGGAAATTCTTGTTGAATTACTTCTTGGATCTTTTTAGTTGTGGGATCAAGAGATATTGAAGGCATTAGGGGCTTAACAATAGGCTTATTTTGGTCTTTGCTCTTGGTATTTTTACCCGATGAGGGAGTAGGGATATCAACAAGATTTTTGTATTGTTCCGGAAAAGAGAGGGTTTGTGCAAGGGGGTTTGGAGTTCTTGGAGAGCGGGGCCTGGATGGAGAGATAGTTCTTAGGCTAAGTGGATTTTTTCCGGTCCTAATTGTCAAGTGAGGGTTTGCGAGTTGATAGATAAATGCATCCAAAGTTTGCCCTTGTTTCTCTAATTCGACTAGAACAAGGAGTTTGATCAAGCCATGGTGAAAGAGACTGTTGTGGGGTTTAGTCACATTCTTCCTCACTTGAGAGGACATCTTCTCCAAGATTTTTAGAAAATAGAAGGGGAATTTCAAAGGTTTGTTGAACTGAAAATGAGCCAGCAATATGAAATGACAAGATTTGAAAGTGGAATATCTACCTTTTCATGTAATCAACCTCGTGATGATGATGAGAGGGTTTATCAATTCCTCCTTTATCCACTCCCTAGTATATCCTTTTTCTCCTGAAATGTTATGGAATTCAGGCTTAAAAACATTGTTATAACTTGAGCGTGATAGCTGGTGGTTTTTGAACCATCTATCTCCCATTCTTGGAAGCTTTGTGGATGCAGCAATGGACTCTTCCGAGACCTCAAAGGAAAGAGACCCTACTTGCATTGTATTCCCATCGAAATTGAGGGAAAATTGCATGGAGAGGCCATCATCATGGCCCTGTAAGTTAGAAAAAAATGCCCCCCAGCCTGCAGGCAAAAACACTTATCTGCATTGTGCAAATTCTGGAATAGAAAAAAGATCTACATAGAAAGAGGGTTCATACCTCTTAGGAATTGTGGTAGAGGCAAAATTCACCAAGCAAGGGTGCGAACATGCCAAGAGATGGTACGAATTGGGCATGCGCTGAGCGTAATTCAAATAGGGGAAGATATGGTAGAGGCTGGGCACGATTTCTCAACACGGGGAAAATAAAATGGAAAGGACAAATTGAGATAAAGGTTACCCAACCCAAATTTGAATGCGCCTATGGTGGAGTCGGTTGCACACATGTGCGCACGTGCTGCCATGTGTGGGAATTTTCAAATTCGAAGGATCGTTTTTGGGGGTGATGTAATTATGTGCAGTTAGATCAATGTCCAAGTCTTTTGACTTGGACATTTGATCATGAAAATATAAAGTATCTTCAATCAATTTCCTGAAACCAATTTAATTGAATGTCATTGATTTCCGGTTACCTGGAATCTAGGACAGTTACTAGTGTGTATTTCATATGGCACTTCGTTCAACACCTCATACGGTATTTCATATGACATCTCATATGACACTTCATACGGCACCTCTGTGTTAAATACATTTTCACCTCTTGTAATGGATAGCTTGCAAATTTGAAATGTTTTTGACAATCACAGTGTTTAATGAGCAGAGGAAGAATGCTTCGTTGTTGTTGATTTTTCCACCATGCTCACTCAATCCTCTTGCATATGACATATAATGTCAAACCTACAATGATAAGATTATAGAAAGCATAAAACATTTACTTGTCAATCCTACAATGTACAACTTGTAATGAAAGGTAAGCCGATAAAGAGTGGTCTGTTAAGTATATGTTCAGTAATTTATAACACACAAGAGTTTTAGCACTTCACAAATAAATGAATATTAATGTAATAACCTGTATCATGGAAATGATACAAAAAATCTTGCAAAGATTTATTTCTCTAGGTAATGGTCATTTTTCAGCTCATGAACCCCTCCCCCACACCTAAGTATTGTGACACCTCACAATTAAAAGTATAGGAAACCAGTCAATTCCCCCAATAGCCGAATATTTATAGTATGACAAGTGTAAAGATAAATTTCACAGATTTGTCTAACGAGCCTATTAGAAGATGACCCCACCTATAGGATAAGAGATCCTATATATGGATAAGAAGAGGTAGGCAAGAGAGTTTCAAGATAGTCTTAGATTTATTTCCCAATGAAAAGTCTATGGAGTTCATTAACCTTAGCTTAACCATACATACTTCATGTCATCTTTTTCTACAAGTAACGATGTACATCAGGACAAGTTTAAATTTATTATTTATTTTTGTTAGATTACCATCCTCGCTAGGTAGAATGCCCCGCTACCAGCAAGCCTGTTCAATACTCTGGCAGGTTTACCTACTCATACCACAGGCCAGTACCCGCTGCCAGCAGACCTATTCAGTATCCCAGTGGGTTAGATTCTTACACCCTCAGAGACTATCCCTCCATCTTTTAAGATTTTAGTATAAGATTTCTTTATGCAAGAAAATGGGGGGACAACTTTGAAAACAACTTTTTTTTTTTTTTTCAATTGGGATGGTATTTATGTTAGAGGATGACTTTCTGTTATATTACTTAGTGATTTTCCCGATGTAAGGGGTACTTAAGCAGATGTGGCCTATCTAAATACATGATATAATCAAGGTATTTAGTGTGTAGTGGATGGTACCAATGAGAAAGAACAAAAATGTATCTCTAGGCTCAACTCACTTTCTTCTTTTGTAGTTATTGTGATCTTTCCATGACTATCCTCTAATTATACCTCCTTTTTACTCTTTGGTAAATACACTTGACTCACTTACTCAGGTTTCTTGGAAAAACTGTACGAGAGACCTCTAGGTTTGATAGTTATGGTATCACTTCCTTATATAGTGGTGAAGATTTTTAGGATCAATTGCTTTAGAATGACTTTAAAAAAATGCCAATTTTTACAAAAATATGGCTAATTACAGTAAGTCAATATTCATTTGATGCGTTAGCACACACAAAATTCAAGTGTAATAATGTTTTGAAGAAATATCCTTGAAACTTTTACTCCTGGTGAAATAAATACTTACAGAAATCTCTAGAATTGCCTTATTAACAAAATTCAAAAACTATTTACATATATACAGTAGGAAGTTCAGAAAAAATTTCAAGGACAAGGGGGGACTTTCCCATCTACTAAGTCCAATGCCTTTTTAGTTGACATGATCTATAGAAAATCCTCTTTGGAAATGGGCTTATGATAAAATTTGAGTCAGTGTCCATTTACTACAAAGGAGACTTGTCCATCGTCAATTGTTTTAATTTTTATAGCTCCATTGTCATATATAGTGTCTACCTCATAAGGGCCCAACCACCGGGTGGTGATTTTTCCTTTGAAGGTTTTGAATCGGGAATCAAAAAACAGATCCCAATCACTAGGTTGGAAGTGCTTCTTCTTAATAAACTTGTCATGCCACTTGCTCCTCTAGTTTTGGACTAATATCGTCTGTTGGATGGCATCTTGCCTGATTTCATCCAACTGATTCAATTGTAGGGCTCGTTGCTTCTGAGCCTCATCCAATTTCAATCCTAATTCTACGATAATACAAAAGGTCCTTACTTGAAATTCTATTGGTAGAACTACTTGTTTCCCGTACACTAGATCATAAGGGGTATGCCCAGTGGTATTTCTCCAGGTGGTTTGGTATGCCCATAAAGCCTTTGGGAGCCTATTAGCCCAATTATGGTGATTTAATTGAACAGTCTTGGTCAATATGGCTTCCATAACTTTGTTTGTGGATTATACTTGACCATTGGCTTGCGGGTGGTATGGAGAATATTTACGGTGTTTAATCCCATATTTCTCTGTTAGCTCTCTCATCATCTTTGAAGTGAATTGAGTGTCATGGTCCGCAATACTTTCATGAGGGACAATGAAGTGGGTAAAGATGTATTCATTGATGAATTTGACAACAGACTTCTCTATAGCCATGAATAGGGATTTTTCCTCTACCCATTTGGTGACATAGTCTGTACAAACCAAAATATAGTTCTTCTTACCAGACATGGGTGAAATTGGTCCTACAAAGTGAAGGACCCATTTTTCGAAGGGTTCTATCATAACTTGGGCACGCAAAGGAATTTTGTTAGATGACGTATGTATTCCTATCCTTTGGCAACTATCACAACTTCTCACATATTTGACAACATCTTTGAAAATTCTAGGCCAATAGTAACCCGAATGTAACACCTTATATGTTGTGTGTTTGTCAGAAAAATGGCCACCACATGGTCCATCATGACAACTTCGTAGTATTTTAGGTACCTCATCCTCTTGGACACATCTATGAATAATCAAATCATGACCTGTGAGAAAAAGGTCATGACCAACCCAAGAGTAATTAGCACTCTCTGTAATAATTTTCCACTTTTCATGAGGTGACAAATGAGATGGTAACTTCCTAGTAGCCAGATAGTTTTCCATATCTGCAAACCATGGGGTATTGATAGAGAAGGAAAAAATGTGCTCATCTGGGAAACTATCATCTACAGGGATATTATCATCCTCATTTTTTATTCGTGAAAGAAAATCAACTACTACATTATCCTTTCTGGGTCGGTCAACCACAATGATATTAAATTCTTGCAATAACAGGAGCCACCTAGTCACTCGACCATTAGTTATGGGTTTATTCATAAGGAATCTAATGGAGGAATGATCATTATGTACAAATACTTCATAACCTGTAATGTGATGATGAAACTTGTCAATAGCATGAACAACTTCCAATAGTTCTTTTTCGGTGACTGTGTAGTTCAACTCGATAGAGGACAAGTTCTTGCTCACAAAATAAATGGCATAGGACTGCTGGTCCTCTTTCTTCCCTAATACCCCTCCTATTGCGATGTCAGAGGCATCAATGGATATATGAAATGGGAGAGTGCAATTGGGCCCTCTAAGAATTGGTGCCATAGACAACTTAGCTTTTAGGGTTTCAAAGGCAGTTTGACATTGCTCAGTCCAAACAAAATCAACATATTTTATTAGTAATCCAAATATAGGTGCAACAATCTTTGTGAAATTTTAAATAAACCGTCGGTAGTATCCGGCATGTCCAAGAACCACTCCTTCAGTTAAAAACATTTTTCATTTTTCATGACTTAGAGATAGGTTCATTCCCTGGCATCTGATGAGGATGTTTTTTAAGTTGTCGAAGGCTTCTTGGTAAGTGTTACCATAGACTATGAATTCATCCATGTAGACCTCCACACAATCATGAATAAGATCAGAAAATATCACTAATACTGCTCATTGAAATGTGGCAGGAGCATTACATAATCCAAATGGTAAGACCCTGTAGGCATAGGTGCCCCAAGGACAAGTAAAGGTATTATTATCCTATTCCTCAGGTGCTATAAGAATCTGATTGTACTCGTTGTACCCATATCAAAAGGAAAAATACTTCTTTCCAGTCAATGCAACGTCCCCGACCATCAACCCCATGGCCGGG
>JZKD02S1179083.1:195029-207089 GCA_000966675.3 Picea glauca | reverse complement strand
TTCAGTAAGCATGAAAACGTGGGTAGATTTATGGGTAAATGATAGTTTTGGATTTTGAAGTTTGGGGGTTGGACCAGGGAAACAGTCCATTGGGCATGGAGTCAAGTGAAAACTAAGGAAAGGAGATAATAGCAGTCATCATATAACTTGTGGAAAGTGAGGCAAAGTAAGTCTATCTTTCAGCAATTTGATAATCATGATGTGGTAGCAGAAAAAGGAAAGGAAAGGCCGATGTAGCAGAGAATGTATGTAGAATTATGGAAGTGTAGACTGGTCTTACACCCACTGATAGCTGGTACAGAGGAAAAACAGTAAACAATTACAGAAAACCAAAATTCATTCGCTATAGTAGTGGTCGTACTAAATTATAACGAAGCACATCCGTTAGGAATATGAAAGAGATCAACAATATGATAATGACAATATCAATTGTGGGTAAGGAGCATATAAAATGACTTCCAAAAAAATTTAACACAACTGAAATAAGGAAGAACACACTGAAAGAATCAACTGTGATGAATCTCACAGTCTCAAGTATAATATATCATCTATATTATTCCATTTTGGCTTACAAAATAACCCAGCATACCCAGGAACCCCTCTTCACAAGATGTTTCTTCCCCAGCTCGCCCCCACGCCCCTGTTCTCTGTTTATCCTCCGTCTTTTAAAATCTAAAATAAAACTCTTTTTGTTTAGAGGAATATGAAATGATTTATCTTCTGGAACTTTGCGACTACCATATGCTCCGCCAACTCTTGAATTGTTACTAACCTTTGACAAGTGGCGTATGGGTGATCCTTTGTATTGATTTGATTTTAACATCAGGTGTCATCCTGCCTTGCATTGCGGCGAACGTTTTCGCTGTGGTGGAGAGATTTGACACTGGCTTGCTTGTTCGCAGGCTTTTCATGGCAACATTGGACAGTTTGTCGGTTAATTTTCCTGCATTTTCAACTGCCAGACTCACAGTCCTAGATTTTGCTATCTGATCGATACGTAAATCAGGCTTCTACTGGTCGTCATTCTCTGTCATTTCATATTTTTTTAGGCATGACTATCCATACGCCTAATATAATTCTGCTTCATTCATCTTGCAGTAATTCAGAAAAGTATTCAGTTGTCATTCATACATTCACAAATCTTGGACTCTGTATTGATATTTGAGTTATAACTATGGAAATGCAAGAAGCAGCTCTTCTCAGCTCACTGTTGAACGAATCGCTCGATGATGATTTTCGAACGGAGATACTAGCTCGGCTGCCCATGGAGTTTGTGTATAATTATTGCCTAATCTGCAAGTAATGGAACGACTTTCTTTCATCAAACTACAAAGTGGGGTGAGGCTGAAGTGCCTCTCAACAACAAGCAACCACGGTTGCTTCTGTGGAACTAGGATCTCAGAGAGCCATGTATGGCTTTCTGTTTCTACATGCAGACCTGGATTAAGTCCTGCTTCACCCTTTCTTTCCTAGGAAAAACTTCGAATATCATCTGGATTATGTCCCTCTTCGTAGATTTTCGTATCCATTGCAAAAACTCTGTGGGAGGATTCATCTTGGTCTAAGCACACGATTACTCACTCTAGCTCTGCAATCCTTATACACAAATGTTTGTGCAAATTCTGAGACCACACTTCTACATGTTTCCTTACACTAAATGCATCGTTGTCGATGAGAATAATATTCAGTTCGTGGTTGTAGGGAACTTTCATTGGGAGGATACAAATGGAAGAAACAAGGGACAGATCGTGGAAATTTACAAACCTTCTCAAAGAGATGGAATATCATCGGATACTTCCCCGAGGATCTAATAGTAGAAGCAGGGAAGAGTGATTTAGAGCCTCAGCTTCTGTCCTGCGACGGATTATTGTATGCTCTCTGTCAAAGGGAGTTAGATCCATGGGATAAAAGTAAAGGAATGGTTTGTTTCAAGATCCCATTAGATGGAGACTGTGAGAGGGCAGAGGATCAAACGTGTTTCACCGTCTTAAATAAAAATGGCTTCAACTGTAGCACTGAAACCCATTCCCAGTCTTTTTGTACTGTTTGATGCGTTCTACAGAAACAATGTAGTTTGCAAGTGTACATTGGATTTGAATACTGGAAACCAACGGTATGTTAATTATAGTTGCTACAGGTTTAATTCTTCTATCATATTCCATAGTTTCCAGAAGCTTCAAATCGTCACTGACAAAAATGTCTTCTTTGTGAAGGACCACCCTTCCATTTGTAATGACAGCATTATCTCCTGACCCAAGTCCAAATTCTGATGATAAAAAGCTGGAAACCCTTTGCAAATAATCCTTGAAAGAGTCCCAAGAGATTTCTGATAGTGCAACCCTCATGCGATCAGACTTCAAATCGCTTGCTTCAGCCAGCTTAGCAACTTCTTGGATAAAAGTTTCGACATTGGTATTACTTGTTTGTGAATTATATAAATGTTGTGCCTCATACCAAATAATTAATTGGTTTAGAAATTCTAAAGCCTTAGCACGGTACCCTTTTGGTTCCATCCATCAGATAGAAAATTCCATGACGAAGAAATTTCAGGCCTCTCTTCGAGGTAAGATCAACAGCGAGAAGGTGGTTAACTGGCTTCATGTAATCTTCAGTTTTTGGAGAATGTAAATATTGAAGTTTCACTATTACTGAATCCTTTTTCAAAACTAATGTAGTAAGAGACACAAACTTCTGATGATCCTTTCCCTCTCGAATAATATGTGGATTGTATCTAGGATGACCACTCTCCGAAAGGAACTTTTCCAGAACATCTGTACAAGAATTAATATGTCCATAATACACTTCTTCCTGAATTTTCATAAGATCCTCATTCATAGCCTGTAAGGCTGTATCTTGTGCCTTGCTAGATCCATAAACAAGACCGTTCATCAAGAGACAAGGTTGCATTCTAGACAACCCTAGCTTGAAGACAAAAAGGTGCTTTGGTAAGCTCATTCTTTGAATGTCAACTCGTTTTTCATCTTCAACAAGATCTCTTGTGGTGGAGAATTAGCTTTAGATTTTAAAATTTCTATGAAAGCATCTTCAACATAACTTATTTCAACTACCTCATCATCGTCTACCTTAGAAAGACCCCAGTGATTGTTCAGATCAAAAAAAAATTTGTATTGTCGTCCTTGTCCTGTAATTCTCTTCAATATAGAGGAACAGTGAAATAATCAAACTTGAAGTATTTTCCTCTCCTTTTCTAAACTTGTTCTTGTTGTTCTCTTTAGAATGCACTGGGATTTCACCATCATTTTCTTCAATTGATTCAGCCAATTTGGATGAAAACAAGATAATCCCAAACCTCATAGGGACATGATTCTAAAAAATATACATTATAGTATCTACATCCTTTAGTCCAGTTGCAGATGAAGGGTCAATGACATAAACATCATGGTAAATATTTTTACGAATATAATGGAACTGGCCAGGGAAGACTGGCATAAGAAGCTCATTTAGATTGCTTCACCATCTTCTATACATAGAGTCGTCCTCTAGATTATTCAGATAGTGAACGTGGATAAAATGAAAGTCTAAACGAAAAGAACCCTGTTCTAAAGGTACAGGTGTATATAATAGTGCCTTTATATCCTTTCGAGGAACCTTCTTCAAAACTGATCCTCAACCCTAAAAGCCCGAATGGTCATTGTTCCTGATATGGACTCACCAAAATGATTTTCAATAGGTGACTTTGTTGTATTGTTTAGTCTCATCAGTTCTTTAGCAGAAGAAAAAAAATAGTATTTCTGGAGTTGAAAGGTCAAATAAATCGTTGGAATGGCGGCAAACAAAACTTGCCATGTTACAACAGCCACAACTCCAAGACTGTTGCAAACATTCATAGTAGATATCATGCAGATGACAAAGCTGAAAGGAATGTCTACATCAAGAATGATGAAATCTGAAGAAACTTTGCTCATAACTCTTCCCAACGGAGTTGCATCAAAGAATCCCATTGGTGCTTGCGATAAAAATACTAAGTAGAGCAATTTCTGAAATCTGTTACAACAGATGTCAATGATTCTCAAGGTACTCTAGTACATTCCAACGAATGTGAATGGATGAGCTGAAGTCGAACATCCATGGAATCATCTGATCATAGGTCAATGATGTAAACCCACTATCGAACATGAGGAGGCCTTCCATTGAGGCATGCAGGTCCCAAAGTACTAACTAGTTTCTAAGTCTAGTTCTTGGATAATGTGTTGAAGTCGACAGGAATAGACTCGTCGAAAGAGGGCCTTGATGTATCCCCCATCAATGACACGGAATGGACACAAAGATGTAATTGGTAGATCAAATGAACATGGAATGACAAGGGTATTGAGACAAGATATTTGTGATGGTTGACTCTCGATGCGAATACTTCCCTTGAACACTAAGGCACAATAGTAGAAACATGACATGGACCAAAACATGATGATGCAGTGGATACTGTGAATTTCATCGAGTGACCCAAAGGAGTAAGAGAAAATCAGAGGATTGGTTTAGTGCATAGGTTTAACAGATTAATATGTGCACAAAGACAAAGTGTCGTGTTCAAGGGAGACTAAGAGTTACTGGTAACGTTCTCAAAAATTTCTTGGCTTGCTTATTTCAATTTTTTCCCCCATCTAGATAGACGAGTACCTCTTTTTAATTTAACAAGCTCGAGGAGGGTAACACATGCTAGATATAACTCACCTTCAATAAGTTCCTCTTCCTTTGTTTAATGAACTAGAAGAAGTAAGGGTTCGGTCCCATATGGACCCTTCAATGCATGATTGTTTTAACGAGTCCATATAAGGTAAACTCGGTAGTTTTTCATTTTTAGAGAGCCTGAAAATGACTTAAAGAAGACTCCAATGTTGTCCTTTTTCATAATGTTAGTCTTGCGAGACTGAAAAAGAGATAAATTATCACTCGAAAGATGCCCTTTCAAACCTTTTAATGAGTGGGAAAGGAAGCAATATCACTTGGCAATCTTTTCATGTTTAGAGAGTCTGAAAAGAGCTTAAAGGAGACTCCAAGGGGTTCCTTTTTCATGTATCCATACAGGTCCGAAAAAGAGATAAAAGTTTACCTGGATGCATTCTCATGTATTTATGAGCACGAGAAAGAACAAAGACTAAGCTTGGTATGCCCCCAGCTTGACAGTTAGTGGCTTAACTCCAGAATGATCATCAAAGGCTGGAGACATGCCCTCCAAGCTTCGATTCATTCACCAACTTTGAGGTTGTCACCAATTTCTCTACTAGATGAGAAAAAGGAGAAGGGTGGATGAAAAGAGGGTTCAAGAGAGGTGACTGTGTCATTTTTAAATGAGCTTGAAAAAGGAAAATAACTATGCTCAGTGTTCCGAGTTCGATCCCCAGATTGTTGTGTCATTATTTAATGATCTTTCTATAGAGAGGAAAACTATGCTCATGGCCTCTATTTCATTTTTTAACGAGCTTGCCATAGAGAAGAGAAACTATTCTCGTGGACTCTGCTTGATCATGGCTTCGAAGAGAATAATTCTCTGGAAGGATACCATGTTAAGGGACAAAACTCGGTCATGGCTTCCAAGAGATATTTGTTGGATGGAAGATAATCACTCTGGAAGGAACACACATCAAGGGCCATGACAGGGGTAAGGATATCAGGCTCCAATAGCCCTACCAAAGAAATCACCATGTCAACTACCGGATCCAAATCATTGGAAGTCAAAGGCATGGGAGACGATAGAAAATCGACATCAGGAGGGGAGATAGACTGTATATTTGCCCGGATTTCTTCATAATGGGGAAGAGAAGAGGATAGATGATGGTTATCATCCCAAGGTATCTCGCCAATTCTCAACATTTCCATGATAGAGTCATCCTAGGGAAAAATTGGGGAAATGTAATTGAGCGCAGACGGTAAGGAACTCAACCGTGATTGCATCGAGGAACCGTCAGGTGCCAATAGACGTTGGTCATCTGATGAGGGAGAAGTGGATTAGATAGAAACATATAATGTTTCAGCTAGACTAAGTGGCACGGTGTCACCTAGTGCATCGAATTCCAATGGACGAGGTACAATCCAAGGGTCAGATGATTCCAAAGTTTGATCAATTGTGATTGAAATCATATCAATGGTGGCAATATGATGTGTAGTCGGTGGAAGTGGTGTAGGGAAGGTACCCATCAGCCTAGAATATTTTGGTAAGCGAACACCAATGCTTTCATACGTGATATTGTGGTCTTCCAAGAAAGGAATATTGTTGGTAGCAGGAGCGTGAACATCGGTCGTGCAGAAATCCAACTGATCAACAGTGACAATTTTTCCCTAATGAGGAAATTTTATACATCGAAAGACCGACGAGGCAATGACAATCATAGCATAAAACCAACTTCTTCCAAGTAACAAGTTGTAATCAAGGGGAGCATCGACCACCTCGACATCAACAGTAACATTTTTTCCACCCAATTGGATGAGCAGGGACTGTAAAAGCCTGTGGGGATGAAAACCTTTCCCATCAAAGGCGCGTAACATTGTTGGGGATTTGTTAAGTGAGGGTGATTTTAAACCTTTCCAACACGCTAAAGACATGACACAAGTTGAGGCTCCCTCATCCAGAATAGTTCGGTGGATTTGTTGATTGTGAACAACAACATCAACTTGGAAAGAAAGTTGGTGGGAGAGTCAAGACGCAGAATTGTCCAGGTTAAAAATGATATGGTTGGACGACTCAGGATCAACAGTGCCAATAGCAACCAAGAGCATTCTACATTGACTGGGGTAGTGCTATAGAACTTCTAACGCAGACATAGCACACGTTGCCTGAGCCAAATCTTCAACAATGTTGTAGTTCTGGGTGACACATGAACTAGGATTAAAGGTAGCTTTACGTATAGTGCTCTTAAGAGGGCATAAGATATATTCGAATGCAGGTTTCTCAATCTGAATTGGTCCAGACGGAGGATTAACCAATGGAAGACTAACGGAGGACGATGATGGATCTGGTAAAGTATCGGTACCGTTAGTGTATTTTCCTTTGTCAGGGTTACCTGGTGTGTCGTATGTCTTAGAGAAAGTGTTCAAATTAATCCAATTAAACGTATAAATATGTGCACTCGATGAGGCCTCATCATTAGGATGGCTAGAACTTCCCCCAGGAGAGAGGGTTTGAGCAACCATGGATTGTTGCTGTGGAAAAGGATGAGTAAGCACAGTGGGTTGTGACTTTCCTTGGAAAATTTTGGCCACTTCATTGTGAAGTAGACAATCTCGAGTGTAGTGATCGTCACCACAAATTATACATGGGAATTTCAGTTTCCGTTGTGTTTTATTTTCGGTAGCAGGTGTTTGAACTTGATTTTTTAGTTGTTCATTGTTATTTGTATTTTTTGATTTATTCTTTGTCTTCTTCTTACCTCCAGATTGTTGTGAAGGGGCAGATTGAACTACATTCACCTCAAAGATCTGATTTTGGGGGGAGTTAGAGGAGAGTGTGAGTGATTGGGAAGTAGATTGAGTGTTGACGGAACCGATAATTCCATCCACATGCGATGATGATGACACCTTAGATGGATCGTTATTAGCTCGAGCAAAATTCATAAGCAAATCATACAAAGTACCAGATTGTGATTAAACCAAATTTAAGTACTGAGCCCGAGCAATGGCTTGTTCCTCTATGACTGCTCCACCCATAGTGACATCACGAGTGATCGGGGGTAAAAGTGATTTAGTAAACCATTCCGCCAATAATATGTCAAGAATGATTACCTTGATCATCCTTCATCATCGCCTCCACTCATGAATATGGTCAGAGATATGCACATATCTAGTTTGACGAAGGGAGGTCAAGAGTTCAGTACCTGTCTCGTAGTGAATAGGTAGTTGAAAGTGCGTGAGGAAAGACATGGAAAGGGAATTGAAATTATGAAAATAAGCACATGGTAGTTCAATATACCACTTTGTTGTCGAGCCTGTAAGTGTGCACTGGAAAAGACGCAAACGTACAGAATCATCCATGAGGGATTTTGATGAACACCACAAATGGAAAGTCATCACATGGTTGTTTGGATCTTCGCTAGATTTTCCATCAAATTTTGGAATATCAGAGGGAAGTTTAGCTGGAATGACTGGCCAAACCAATGAAGGAAAAATAGGATCATTAGTTAACCAAGACAAGTCTGGGAGATCCAGAGTCGCAAGGAAAGGTAGCTATCAGTTAATTTGCAGATGATACTGGTGCGGCATAGGAACAGAAGTAGGACCATAAACTAGGTTAGGTGGATAGTTGTAACTAGTAGGTCCTCTGACATACAATGGTTGTTGGCTAGGATAAGCAAGATTCGATGATGGATGAGAAACATTTGCATAACCCGGTGGGTTCTGAGCATTATAGGCCGGGTGATTTGCCTGCCCATAAGGAGGATAAACATTTTCCCCTTGAGGTTGGTGAGGAGTATATCCCGAAGGTGGATACACATTAGACCCATGAGGAGGATAAGGCTATTGTTCCAGAGAACTCCAGGTGGAATTCGGGATACCGCCTGGATAAGGTTGTTCGTAAGATGTTCCGGAAGGAATAGGATTTGATACTCCTTCTAGTGGTTTATGAGATGAGTTTCCCCCAATGTGGGGTTGAATAAAAGTGCCTCCTGAAGATACTCCACAGGATTTTGAAGGGTTTCCAACAAACGAAGGTTTCCCCCCTGCCAATGGTGGATTAATGACCGGGGTATGACTAGCAAATGGAGGGTGCCCTCCAAGAGGAGTATGAAAAGGGGGTTGTCCCTTGGGAGGGGTAGGCCCACCATAGAATGGTAGTCCTCCAAGAGGGAAAGGTTCATTATATGGTGGTTTCCCTCCAGCAGGTTCTGTTTGGCTAGAAAGGGTCTGCATTCTAGGCTGAGAAGATGTCCCAACAGGATCGTGTGGAACATGTGGAGTTGTAGAGTAAAAGATCGTAGAAACGGGGGTAGGGATTGAAATTCTTTGGAGATGAGCAGAGGGGATGATTACAGCAGTGGGATGGACTTGTACGGACATAACAGTATGGTTAGTGACCTGATCGACTGGGTGACTCATGGTTTGATCGGACGGTCCTGTTTCACCAAGAGGGTCATGAGGATAAAAGGGTTGTCGAAAGGATTCAAAATTTTCATAGAGATCGCATCCCGATGAAGTCCTCCATACATAATGAGCAGCTGTGGGATTGGTATCTAATGCGGTTCTAGGATGAATAGGAGTCCTATAATCATCACCAAAGATTGGTTCTGTGGATCCCATATATGTTTCGGTAAAAGTTCTCTCTAGTAATCGTGGGACCTCTTCGTCTATGGCATTCCCAAGGGAGTCTAAAAAAAGAAAAAGTGGTTCGAGAGGGGTTACTGACACATACATAGTGTGAGGAGTGGGATTTTCAATTGTAACCAAAGTGCCTTCTGAGTTATCTAACAGAGGAGCAATAACACGTCCAATGTCGGATTGATTTTCTACCTCTCTATGGTAGTTGTCTTCTGGAGGATTGGGAGGTAAGGGTTGATAGCCTTCTAGAGGTATACCTTGCATCCTACGTGATCGACGAAGACCTTTATCATCTACAGGCTCAATTTTGAAGAATAATAGAAGACACTAAAAATCTAGGGCCAACTAACAATAAGAAACAACATAAGCTAATAAAATCTAGGAATCAACCACGCAAACAAAACTTCCCTCGATGATCATACTAGTTGGTGATGAAATCTAATGTCGCGTGATCAAGTCGAGAAGGGGCTAGGATATGGTGGAATAGTTACAATGGTGACCTGCTTAACGGAGTTTCAACTTGGTGCAAGATTCCATGCAGTAATTGTGGATTTACCCTCCAAGGAGCCTGAGTGAGTTTGACCAATGTCTGTTCCAGGTACAGTGAGACTTCCCTTCACCAACACCTTGTGTAAGTACCTAAATATTATGGCAACTAAAGACACCAATTCACAGTGAGTCCCTGGGTAGGTATAGTCGACAGTCCGATCTGAAACAAATGGGTAGGATAACAAGTCTGAAATCAACCCGAGACGCTCCCACACATAATCATGGGTATACCTTCCAGTGACCCCCAATATACAATCCGACCACTACAAATAGTCGAACCACGAAGGGATAATCTCCGTAATTCTCCCGAATGCGACCTCATGCGTAACCCCTATGTGAGAGGGGGATCCCAGAAAACCTATACGACAATTGGATTTGACTCTCCCTAGCTCAGGATGTTAATGTTTGTTTTGGAAACTTTGGAGAGTTGTACTCACAGCCTAATCCAAAGAGCTAATCCTAGTCTAATGTTGGTGGAAGATCCTAAAAATAAAAAAATTTCTAGATAATTTTTAATTAGTGTTCGTTTTACAACTATTCTTTATTCAAAGGGTGTATTAAAGTCAAACTGATGGAATGATGACTCAATCCCCAAAGAAGATGCATAAAAGATGATAAACAATCATTTCTTTTCAATGAATGCCTATTTAAGGGAGAGAGAAAGAGTTGTTTTCACTATCAAACACTAATAAGGAATGTCCTCAGTCAATTTGTTCTTAATCAAATCCAATGTAATGCTAAAACATGCCTCCTAATATGAAAACCAATCACTAAGATGTATCTTTGTTGTTTGTATGTGAATGATGATTATTTCAATGCAAAACTTCTCCTGCCAACTACCCTTTCAGATCAAGGAGATTCAGACAAGCATAATCAGATTTTGCACAAACAACACACCCTCTTGCTATGATTGAAAAAAGAAGAAAAAAAGAAAACAAAAGAAAACAAAGAAAATCAAAAAAATATCAAACAAAAGAAAGATGCTAAGAAAAAATGACCTCAAAGAACCAAATGAGATGATTCACAGATTTCTGATTCCCTTCACCAAAGTTCCCTCTCAGTCAGATAAGAGAGAAGAAAGCAGTGGATTGATTCCAAGTTCTCAACAACATAAAAACTCAAAATAAGGAAGAAGGTCACAAAATATGAACAACAAAGTGCTTATTTCTCATAAATCAGAGTTTCAAAGGTCAATAGGAAGAAGTATTGAAGCACAAAGAAGCTGAGCAAGGGAAAAAATAGAGACTGGACTTCAGAAAAGACAATACTGGAAGGTTTTTTTGTAGAGGAAAAGGTGGTGCTCTAGTGTAAGGGGCAAAAGAGTTTTATAACGCTCTATTCAAAGCCAATAGGGAGTGTCAACGCTCTGTTAACATAGGCAAGGGAGCACTGGTGTCATAAAACCTAGAAAATTGTCCAAAAAAACCAAAAACGCAGACAAACTTTGTCAATCACAATGAATGTGATGGAATAAGGATTCAAGTAGCATATTCAATCAGACATACAGGGTGAACAAGGTCTAAAAATAACAAACGGTAAGACAAGGTCTATGAGGAAAACCAAATTTGAAAGTTTCGATTCACTCCCGAGTGGAGTCGCCAATTTCTGTTGTAGGAAAATCTCCCTGCGGATAGATAGATTTCCTCTTGAGAGTTAGACTCTTAAATATAAGACAGAAGGTGCTTAACATGGACACTGAGTTCCTTTTATATCTAATCAAGTTGATGAACAAAAGAGGAGGAAAGAATGTACCTTATGAACCTCCTTTGGCCCTGCAAGGTCTAGGATGTGCTTCGATCTTGAGCTCCTTGGTAGATCCTGCAAGATAAACAAAAGTACAAACAACTTCCTACTCTAATGAGATTAGCTAAAACATAGATCCATTTACTGTAGACAAACTTATATGGAACAAGTACAAGTTTGAAAGAAACAGGCCAATGATTGATTATATTGATGAGTACAAAGTGTTACTTACATCCATGGATGTAGTGCAACATCTTCACCAAGATGTCCTTGTCCAAACCCTTTCTTAAATAGTCCACACACATAATTTTGATGCTCCAAATGACATCTTCCTCATGAGATCATAAGTTATATGCTTCACAATTCTTTCCATCTCCACTTCCTCCATCAAAATCCCTCATTATATAGGATTTGGAGGCTTAACCACCATGGAGAGGATCTCTCATCAGATCCACTAAGAAAGGGATCTCTAAGATATTTAGGGAGAAAATATCTCTTAAGGAT
>JZKD02S1179083.1:166913-187134 GCA_000966675.3 Picea glauca | reverse complement strand
TGAACTGGCTCTTTACTCTGCCTCCTCTACACATGCCACCTCATGCAATGCTGTGTTCCAGCAGTCGTGTTCCAGCAGTCGTGTTCCAGCATCCGTGTTCCAGCAGTCGTGTTCCAGCATCCGTGTTCCAGCAGTCGTGTTTCAGCATTCGTGTTCCAGCAGTCGTGTTTCAGCATCTACGTTTCAGTATCTGTGATTCGGCATTTGTGTTTCAGCATCTACATTTCAACATCTGTGATTCAGCATTTGTGTTTCAGCAATCGTGTTTCAGCATCTACATTTCAGCATCTGTGATTCGGCATTTGTGTTTCAGCATCTGTGATTCAGCATTCCTTGTGCGTGTTGACATCCTTGACTGCTCCATAACCGATTGCCATCAATGACAACCTTGATCATCTGCATCATCTCTGCTGTAGCCATCTTTCCAACACGATTTTCCCATATTAGTTTTTAAAATTTTGGGATTTTATTTTATTTTTCTATCCATGTATAATGTTATTGTCAACTAGGTTATGGGTCAGCTGCAAATCCATGGTTATGAGTCAAACACACAAAACCCTTCTCTTCATTGAGTATTTTCACATTATAATCATAATGGTGTGATAATGGGTTTTTTTTTTAGCATGGGTGAAATGATGGGGACCATCATTTTCTAAGGGGGGAGGAATGATCCAAATTTTAAGGGGGTATATGGTCTAAATTCAGATACAAAATCCATAAAGCTATAAAGATAATAGATTATCAATGTTGATCAAGGATATTCCCACCTCCTCATTAATTAATTGGGCTAATATGTTGCCCATAATGGCCAAAGAGAATCCCACCTCTACATTATTGTATTGGGTTTTATTTTCCACTACTTAGTTAGTTGGGTAGCTAGATCTATTATTATAATAATAGAGACATATTTAATGAGCTCTTTCTGTTATCGGATTGGTTTTTATTTTCCACTATTTAGTTAGTTGGGTAGTTATATCTATTATAATAATAATAGAGACTCATTTAATGACCTCTTTCTGACTTTGTCCAATGAACCATTTTGTAATTCTATATAAAGGCCTAGCAAGCCTTCTCATAATATCAAGTTACTCATTTTGGTTTCTCTCATATTTTCTATTTTTCATTGTGAGATTCATTAGCTCTAAGTGATTTACTAGTAGTTATTTTTAGAGGTGAGACTCTTCTTTGAGCCTCACCTCCCAAGTACTTCATTTACATGTTGTTTTTGTTCATGTTTTGTTTTATGCAAGATTGGCATTTCTAAGCTCCTCCTCTCTCGACATTCAAGCCATCCATATCCCAGTCACCATGATCCGGATCAATTGAGAATCAATGTTCCCATGCATATATCATAGAAATATCATTGACACACTTTTGTTGGCATAGGGGCAGACCCAGGGTTCAACGCTTCAACAACACACCAACAAAACCCTAACTACCAGCCCTTTCGGCAACACCTGTGAAGCAGATGAAGTCTCACTCGAGGTAGAGGCAGGGGTGGTTTTAGGACTCAAATGTATGCAACCTAGATGGGACACATGTCTATGATTATACCACTTAACAAAGAACTTAGTAGTTAACATTCATCAGTAATTAACCCTTATTCACATCGCAGATCCAAACCCTAATTACCAAACATTGCAGTATTCAACCAGATCTAACACATCTAATCACTTAGCACATGGAAAAAGATCATATCTAGAATTCATTCACATTAGTAAGCACTAATCTAGTATACTAGATGCATCATACATAAATATATTGACACTAAGAATAAATCACATCACTAACATACAACCATAATGCACAAAGAAACCATAACACAGGATATACGTGGTTCACCCCCAGTGTGGAGCCATGCCCACCAAATCTTCTCTGCTTTATTATCTTCTCTCAATATTCTACAAGCATAGAGCCATATGAACCCACTCTGCATAGGATAGGATATCTTCGCACACATCGCTAGATCCTCCTTCCCCGAGCTAGGTTTAGCACAAACCCTTCTTACAATTATTTACACTTAGCTCTGCAAGTCTCAACATACACTATGCACAAAGCCTTTTCAATAACATAGATAGAACTCTAGCACTTAGCATATTCTTATTTATTACATCTCCTAGCTATCTATTTATACATTACAAAATGGGCCTAAACATGGGTAAACCCATGGGACGACATCCCATACCTGTTACATAAACCCTAATCCCAAAAACTACCCTAAAAAGGGGTCAAGATCCCGCGATCTCTTCTTTGACTTGCACTTTTTCTTCGACCATTCGGTCGAAGTCCCAAAAGAGGTCAAACATGACCAAGGATCTCTAAAACTTGGTTAAGGGACAATAGGCCCCTAACACTCACTTGTGACTCATCCCAAGTCACTCTGGTCTAGGTAAATCTGCCTCAAAATCCTCGAGCTTGGCTCGAGCTACTTCACCCTGTTTTTGCGCCAAGGCCTCCTGCTCGACGAACTCTTGAATAACTACCTCATTCATAGGTCCCTATAAGAGTTTTTCTACCGAAGTGACTACTTGTTCTATCTCTACTCCTAGACCTTCAATGTCCTAAAAAATTAGGCAAGTTGCATCTTGGACTGGCTGGAGATTCTAAGTCACTTCCATGACTTGGCTTTGTATGGCATGGACCTGTTGCTAAGCCGTGCACTATTCTTGGGATATTTTCATCCTTTCATCTACTGACAAGAGTTTCAACTATGCTTATACTGCTGCTACTTGTTTCTTTTCTTCATGGAGTTGCGACTCCAGTGTCTTTAGTTCAGGGTCCTTGGTAAGGCACTCATAAGTCTGCGCATTGCGACTGCTTAGCTATTTACATTCCAAGGCTAATGCTTTGATCCTTTCAGCTTCACTCTGGGCAGTTGCTTCTCTCTAGTCTCGCACTTCCTACAGATTGGTTAGCATTGTTTGTATCTCTATTTTTGTGACCCTCTGTTGAAGCTGTTGAATGGCTTCAGAAAGCTTCTCAAATTGATTTACTATCAGGTCTTGTTCCATCTTCTCCAATCCTATCACAAATAAAATTGCTCTGTTGACTACTTCTTTAACTCTGACCTGCTCCACGAGCAACTGTTCTTTCTCCTGCTGGATTTGCACTTTATTTTATTTCGAACTTGGTTTGGAGGTCATCCTTCTCCTTCTATGCAACTCGGTGTTGCTATATGATTTTCTCTTGTGCTTGCTTTAGGTCCAATATGGCCTATTCTTTTTCTTCCTACATATGAAGAAGGAGAGCTTCGGTCACATCAACTATTCTACAAAGTTGGGTAGGCTCATCTCCCAACTTTGGTTCTTCTGGTGGAGGGGGCGCAGTGGACACTGCGTGGCTATGGTGAAGGGATTTTTCTACAACTCTTATCTCTGTCTCAATTATATCATACGTAGCGTCTTGTTTGGCTTCAGTTATTTGCAAAATATCTTCTGAGGCATATGATACAACTACGATAATGAAGTCGAAGTCATCGACCATGAATACAATCTACAACTTCATCTTACTTACTTTGGACTTCTTCCATGATGTAGGTTTCATGGGAGAAACCTTTATTTTATTGGATGTATCTACCTCTTCAAGGGGGTTCCTAGGCGGTGTTACTTCTCGCTGCTTATGCTTGTCTTCTTCCCCTTGTTTCTCTTCTTTATCCACTTCGTTGTCTCCTCCTCTGCTAAGTGAATCTGATGCAGTCTCTTCTGATGTGCTATTTATTTCCTATACATCTTCCTTCATTTTATTCCTGCTACTACTGGGTGCATCCTACTCTTCACGAGTAACCCTGGGACTTCCAATGAGGTTGGGATCGGATAGTGCTGCCTGGTTGACAAGTTTAAGGAACTTTGTTGGCCATTCCTTAGTGATTTATTCTAGGTCCTTCTCTGTGAGCTTGTAGTATGACTGGAGCTCTTCTTTACTTTGATCTACATTCCCAGTAATATAAATAAAATGCGTATCTATGCGGACTTAATAATGGGCCTGAACCTGTCCAGGGTGTTTGGCATCATACGAGGAAAAGACTCAATATCCCTCTTTAGCTGCAGGTAGTAGGTATGGAATACTGCATTCAAATGCCAGTGTTTCCCCATATTGCTTGAATACCAGAACGTGGTGAACTTCGCAGCTAGTGGATCAAATGACTCAATGTTAGGGAAGGTCACACCTTCTGGCATATCTGAAGCAGTGAATGTGATGAGGATCAACAACCAACTAAAATGGAACTCATAGCCCTGATCCTGAGCTTCCCAACAATCCATTTCTAATTGATTGACTAGGTAGCTGGCCCAGTTCATCTGCAGTCCTTCCACGCATTTTCCTGCGAGCTCAACGACAAAACCTATGACCTGCGTGGGTTTGTTCTTTCTTACTAGCTTACTAGCAATCAACTGGAAAGAAAGGTGCACTATGCCATTCTAAATGGAGGCTACCTTGTAGCCTCATGTCCCTTTCTCTACATCGTCATAGGTGTATTTGATCTTCTATGCTAGGGTGCGGTCTACAACCTTCCCTGGATAAAAGTCTTGTGGGTCTGGTCCCTGCATACTCAATCCGGTGATCCTATGGATCAGTGCCAGATCGACGGTGATGTGTCTGTCTAACCATATATACCCACCATGGAAGCACGACAACATGAGATTAACGCACATGTTAACCTCCTGGTACCTTCCAAAATGTGGTATCTTCATCATGTTCAAGACAATGGACCTCGCGATGTCCATAGTCCACGACTAGGGGATGATCTTCGAATTCTTCCCCTTGGTATTGGTCAAATATTTGTGATGTGTGATCATGTCATAGCTCTTGCGATATCCTAGGTTATAGTCACTGATATTCAAGGTTGGAATCCTCTCCAACTGTGGTATGACTTCTTGTATTCCCTTCGAGAGGTATGCAATGATGACTATGTAGTTGAAGTCCCCTGGGACACTATCATGACTCACCACACCGACTAGGGGTGGGATTTAGTCAGGTAATATGGATGGAATTAGCTTCGCATTCACCAAGTGTTATAACCCTAAAATGCACCATACAGGTTTACCTGGCATCAGGCCAACTCATGCCTCTTCCTAGCCAAAGCCATGCTGAGTATTTCCTCAAAAAACCACTTAAAACAAGAAACCCGTGCCCTAACATGGATGGAATTAGCTTCGCATTCGCCAAGTTAGCACGATGCTTGTTTCTTTTCTTAGTCGCAGCTCGGGATGGTCCAGATCCACGAGAAATTGACGAGGAGGCTTTCACTCCTCCCATAGATGAGGCTTGGATGCCTATGAACATCACCTTCTCGGCCATGAGGTCTATTATAATCTCTTCGAAATATTTTTCTGCTATTCTAATTTTGTCTGACATGCACACTCGAGATATGATATCTCAGGTCGGTGAAAAATACTCAATGTAACAGAATGGATGGCGAGGTCTCAATGATCACTACGTGAAATCAACTAGTTCTTTGCAGGCTCGGATAATCACAATTTGAAAAAGTGTTCTCAGTGCAACACTCGACGGGATAAATAGATAACAATGTAACGGTTTCTTTCAATGGGTCACAAAGCTTTATTCAATGCAATTCCATCCATTATGGCACGGTCCCAATGATCCAATGGAAAACTTTTGGGCCATAACTGCTTTCCTAACCATTCGGGATTGTTGATTGAACGGTCATATTGCCTCCAATGGTCATATTGCTCCACCATGGCGAAGTTCCATTCTGTGTTGTACTGATATTCCAGCAGAGTTCAAGTTCTGGAAACCTTTCTTCTGCAAAGTATTCTCTGGAACTTCTTGTAATTTTTATAACTTTTCCCTCTTCTTACTGATATTTTTGGCTTTCTTTCCCGTGATCTGAATCACCGGTTTCCTTTTTCCATTATCATTCTTATCTCCTCTTGGAATGATAACTTCTCACTGTGGAGGGTCTTTCATAGGGTTCAAGGGTAATACTTCTCTTTCTAGGGTAGGTTCTCTACTCTCTTGTACAGATAGGTGTCTCCAATCTTCATGTGTCCTTTCAACTTTGACATTCATATCTTTGGTCTTTAGTAGCTTCGATTGGTTCCCTTTTTCTTCTAGTAAGTGCGATATTCACGTAGCCATGAAATCTCTTAGTTCTTGCTTTTTTCTATTCTAGATCCTCTTCTTGTTTCCTTCGTATCTAATCTTTCTCAATCTAGGTTTTTCCTAGCAAGATAGAAAATGGGGCATTGTTCTCAATAAACTTAACGATATCAAATTGTTCTGCTGTCGAAGTGTCATGAGAAATCATAGATATCTGGGTAAGTCTTCCACATAGGTTTATCAACTTTCCTCTAAATAATCATATTCCTCCTAATGAAGAAACCATATCAGGCTTTCCCAAAATTTCTCAAGTTCTTTCTGTCATGATATTCACCTGTGTTTCTTCATCCAGGACACAGTATATGTTGAAGTCTCCTATTCTTGTTTCTATGTACTCTTTCTCTTTTAAGACCTTTGATAAGTTGATATTTCTGTGGTCATTCAAGGTTTCTTTCATCTGTAGTAATATAGTCTCTAATTATTTCTGGGGTTCTATCATATCCTTAGTTTATTGGCTTGTCTCATCATTTTCTTGTTTCATATTCATCTTTTCAACTTTAGCAATCATTCTAGGACAATCCAAAAATTCATGGTCCATAGCTTTACAACAAAGACAATTACGTCTTCTACTAGGGCATTCCTCAGCAAGATGTCCCAGTCTTCTACAAATGTAACAAAGGGTTAATCCTCTCTTTCTCTTAAATTATCCCCAACCCTTCCTATACTGCGCACTGGAATCACAGTAACTAACCTACATAAAATTATTTCTAGGATCCTGCATCCATTTGTTAGTCCAAACGTTATTTCTATGCATAGGAATAATAGACCTTTCATTATTTCTATCATATCTATTCATATCAAATCTTCCTTCTTCTAACTGTGCCCTAGTTTTTAGACTGGGACAAAATTTATCAAACATACCTAGATTCATTCTTTCGAAACAAAAATTTCCACTTATCTTACCTTTATTAGAGCACAAAGCTTCAATATCTTACCTCTTTTTTTCAGATCAGACTTCTCTTCTTAGCACAAAGATTCACAATTAAAGTAGAATATTGCCCACTAAAGCAACAAATATATGCACAAAGCTTTCTTTTCTTCAGTTTCCAACAAACACAGTTTCAGGTCTCGGCAATGGAACCATTTGTTGGCACAGGGGAAGACCCATGGTTCAATGGTTCAACAACACACTAACAAAATGCTAACTACCAGCCCTTTCGACAACACCTGTGAAGCATATGAAGTCTCACCTGAGGTAGAGGCAAGGGTGGTTGCAGGACTCAAATGTCTGCAACCTAGCAGGGACACAGATCTGTGATTATACCACTTAACAGAGAACTTAGCAGTTAACATTCATCAATAATTAACCCTTATTCACATTGTATATCCAAACCCTAATTACAAAGCAACACATTATTCAACCAAATATAACACATCTAATCACTTAACACATGGAAAAAGATCAGATCTAGCATTCATTCACATTACTAAGCACTAAGCTAGTATACCAAATGCATCATACATAAAGATATCGACACTAAGCATAAATCACATCACTAACATACAACCATAATGCACAAAGCAACAATAACACAGGATATACGTGGTTCACCCCCAGTGTGGGGCTACGTCCACCAACTCTTCTCTTCTTTACTATCTTCTCTCAATCTTCTACAAGCACAGAGCCACAGGAACCCACTCCACATAGGACAAGAGATCTGTGTGCACCTCACCAGATCCTCCTTCCCCGAGCTAGGTTTAGCACAAATCCATGTTACAATTACTTGCACTTAGCTCTTCAAGTCTCAACATACACTATGCACAAATCCTTTTCAATCACATAGATAGAACTCTAGAACTTAACATATTCTCCTTTATTACATCTCCTAGATATCTATTTATACATTAAAAAATGAGACTAAACATGGATAAACCCATGGGATGACATCCAATACCCGTTACATAAACCCTAATCCCAAACAATTCCCTAAAAAGGGGTTGATATCCCGTGATCTCTGCTTCGACTTGCGCTCCACCTTCGACCAGCTTGTCAAAGTCCCAAAAGAGGTCAAACATGACCAAGGATCTCCAAAACTTGGTCAAGGGCCAACAAATTTCTAGGTAGGGATATATTCATTAGAGGTTCAAGGATGTATTCCATATCAGTGGATAGATTTGATTAAGTCTGGGAAACAATAAGATGTGATGATCAGTTATAGAAAAGAAGCCTTCATAATAGTATAGTGACAGATGGGTCAACATTATGGACACTTGAGTAGCAGAGTTATGGAATTCTTATGACATATGGACATAGATGTATTTGTGATATAATTGGTAGGTCTAGATAGATATATGACATAGTATATTTACAATGTGAATAAGTGGAATTAGTGGACAAGTGGAATAAGTTGGTCACAAGAAGACAATCAGTGAAACGAATAACATAACAAGAAAAAGAAACCTTCAGTAGAAGCTATATCATTAGAGGGACATTTTGTAACAATATGTTCATTGATGTCTAAATAGTGAACATGATAGACGATGAAGATTTGAAGTCAATAAATTTTGAATGCTTTTTATATATGTCAGATAATTACAAGAGGAAGCACCAATGGACAAGAAACACCAAAAGAGAGGAAATGAAGAGTATGCATGAATTCCCATATTGTTGCACATCTTGAAAAGAATTAAAGGGAAGAATAATCATTAGAGAAAGAGATCCATAAAGGAATATCGGTGGCATGCAGACAATGGGAGACGTATCTACAAGGGGAGTTATCCTTTTTCCCATGATGTCAATGGGAGAGAAAGAGAAAGATCAGAAGAGAAAGAGTCAAGAAAATGAAGTTAGAAAAGGATTTTTCAGAGAACGTATACTTTCAAGGGGACTTACTCTTTGTTATCAAAAGAGAAGAGTAACTTGGAAAGAAACATTAGAAAAGAAACATGTGAAGAGAAATAACAGACGCATGAAAATAGGGCAAGCATCCCCAAGGAGAGATACCATTTTCCATTGATGTCAAAGGGGGAGAGAGGCATTAATGAGGAGTGATGATCACAGGGGGATCATGTTACACATCAAAAATACTCACTTTGATAGTGTCATCATTACAAGGGTCGCAAGTGTCGCATTTTTCTCACAAGTGTCGCAAGTGCCAGGAAAAGCATACTGCCATAATGCCTATGTCGTACCTATAACGACATTAGAAAGACACTTGAAACACATCAAACACTTGATTTGGAAGAAGAGAAATGGGTCAACATATTTATGTACCTCTTGCCATCTGAAATAACCACAAAAATTGAGTTTTTAGAGGAGAGAGCTCCCCTATACCTCTCTCAGGAGTACTGATGCCCCCCTATAGACTGTTAGGGAGCGTTATAACACTCTAAAAACCATTTTGGACGAGCATTTCTATTTTTAGGAGTGCTGGCACCCCCCTATACCTTACTATGGAGCGTTATAACACTCTAACTACCCTTTTGAAGGAGCACTACCTATTCTGGGCAGTAGTTGTCTTGTTGAGAAGAATGGGGGAAAGATATCTTCAATCTTGGAAGGCAGTTGGATTTGAATCCTTGGTCAAGCCATGATCATAGGGAAGATCCATAACTGAAGGAGGAAAATCCTCAACTTACCCTAAATATATCTCAAGTGGTTGGGCCTCTCCAAGCCTATATAAGCAGGCCCTCTCATGGTGAAAAAGGGGGGAATGATTGGAGGCATGAAACCTATGATCTCATAGGAAACACACAGTGAAGTGGAGAATAATCAGTGAAACTATTTTCATTCTGATCATGGGTATTTTGAGCAAGGGTTAGACAAGGAGGACTTGACAAAGTTGTTGCACTCGCATCTACGGTTGGCTTGTCAAGGAGCGAAATATTGGAGCTCAACTCGGACCGTGCAGGGACAAACACCAGTAAAAGGTACTTCTTTTCTCCTTCCTCCTCACACATTAGTTTATCTATACCTAAGAGGAAGTCAGTGTCCATGATAAGCATCTTATGTATTAAGAGTTAAGAGTCTAGCTCTCAAGAGGAGATCTACCTGTCCGCAGGGATATTTTCCTTCAACAGAAATTGGTGACTCCGCTGGGGACGAATCAAAACTTTTCAGTTTTGGTCTTCCTCATAGACCTTTTCTTAACCTTTGTTGTTTTCAGAACTTTTTTTCCCCATATGTTTGATTTCATATGCTAATTGACTCTTTACCCCATCACATGCATCTTGATTGACAAAATTTGACTGAAATTTTGGGTTTTTGGGCAATTTTATGAGTTTTTGAAGCCTGGCGCCCCTATGCCTATGTTACCCCAGCACCAACACTCCCTGGAAGTCTTAGACAGATATTTATAATTCTTTGGTGTCCCTTACACTAGAGCGTCAACCTCTCCTTTTCAAAAATACCTTCCAAAATTGCATTTTTTGAGGTCCAGACCCTGTTTTTTCAGTTGATGAAGTTCTTTGTGATTCAATGCTTCTCCCCATTAGCCTTTGACATCCTTCCTTCTAAGAAATAATAACCTTTATATTTATATTTTGTGGCCTTCTTCTTTATCTTTGAGTTTTTCTTCTGTTGAGATCTTGAAATCAATCCACTGCTTTCTTCTCTCCTTTTCGACTGAGCAGGAACTCTGGTGAAGGGCATCAGGAATCTGTGAACCATATTATCTGGTTATTTGAGGTCATCATTCTTAAACACCTCTCTTTTGTGTGAATTGTTTGATTTTGCTTTGTTATCTTTTGTTTTCTGATTACTTCTTGTTTCAATCATAGCAAGAGGGTGTGTGTCATTTGTGTGAAATCTACTTACACTTGTCTGAATCTCTTTGATCTGAAATGGTAGTTAGTAAGAGAATTTTTTTGCATTGAATCATCATTCGCATACAAAAAAAAAATATACATTTTAGTGATTGGTTGGTGTATTATAAGGAGTTTTTGAAAATGTTTTAGCATTGCAATGTATTCAATTGAGAACAAAATTGATTGAGGACGTTCCATATTAGTGTTTGATAGTGAAAACGACTCTTCTCCTTCCCTTAAATAATATTTCATTGAAAAGAAACGATTTCTTATCATATTATATGCATCCTTTTGGGAATTGAGTCATCATTTCATCAGTTTCACTTTCATGCACCCTTTGAGTAAAGAACAATTGTAAAATGAACGCTAATTAAAAATTATCTAGAACATTTTTGTTTTTAGGATCTTCCACCAACAGTAGACTAGGGTTAGCACTTTGGATTAGGCTGTGAGTACAACTCTCCAAAGTTTTCAAAAAAAATGTTAGCATCCTGAGCTAGGGAGAGTCAAATCCAATTGTCGTATTGTTTTTCTGGGATCCCCCTCTCACACAGGGGTTACGCATGAGGTCTCATTCAGGTGAATTACGGAGATTATCCCTCCGTGGTTCAACTGTTTGTAGTGGTCGAATCTTATATTGGAGGTCACTTGGAGATATACCCATGATTATGTGTGGGAGCCTCTTGGGCTGATTTCAGACTTTTTATCCTGCCCATACGTTTCAGATCGAACTGTCGACTGTACCCACCCAGGGACTCACTGCGAATTGGTGTCTTTAGTTGCCATAATATTTAGGTACTTACACAAGGTGATGGTGAAGGGAAGTCTCACTGTAACTGGAACAGACATTGGTCAAACTCACTTGAGCTCCTTGGAGGGAAAATCCACAATTACTATGTGGAAGCTTGCACCAAGGTGAAATTCTGTTAAGTAGGTCGCCATTGTAACTATTCCACCATATCCTATCCCCTTCTTGACTTGGTCATGTGACGTTGGATTTCATCACCAACTAGTATGATCATCGAGAGTAGTTTTGTTTTCTTGGTTGATTCCTAGATTTTATTAGCATATGCTATTTATTTTTGTTAGTTGGCCCTAGATTTTCAGTGTGTTATGTTATTCTCCACAATTGAGCCTGTAGACGATAAAGGTCTTCGTCGATCACGTAGGATGCAAGGGCTGCCTCCAGAAGGCTATCAACCCTTACCTCCTAACCCTCCAGAAGACAACTATCGTAGAGAGGTAGAAAATCAATCCAACATTGAAAGTGTTATTTCTCCTCCGTTAGATAACTCAGAAGGCGCTTTGGTCACAGTTGAAAATCCCACCACATCTGTGTCGGTAACTCCTCTGAAACCACTTTTAGTTAATTTAGACTCCCTTGGGAACGTCATAGACGAAGAGGTCCCACAATTACCAGAGAGGATCTTTATCGAAACATATATGGGATCCATAGAACCAATCTTTGGTGACGAGTATAGGACTCATGTTCGTCCTAGCACTATAGTAGATACCAATCCCACACCTTCTCATTCTATATGGAGGACTTCATCGGGATGTGATCTCTATGAATATTTCGAATCCTTTCGACAACCCTTTCATCCTCATGACCCTACTAGTGAAACAGGACCATCTGGTCAAACCATGAATCACCCAATCGATCAGGTTATTAACCCTACTGCTACACCAGCACACGTCCATCTTAATGCTGGACTCATCACCTCTACTCATCCCCAAAGCACTTCAATCTCTACCCCCATTTCTAGAATATTTTACTCTACATCTCCACATGTTCCACATGATCTTGTTGGGACATATTCTCACCCGAGAATGCAGACCCCTACTGGCCAAACACAACCGGCTGGAGATCAACCACCATCCAATGAACCTTTTCCTCCTGGAGAACTACCTTTCCATGGTGGTCCTACCCCTCTCAGGGGACAACCCACTTTTCATGCTCCTCCTAGAGGGAAACCTCCATTTTCCAGTCACACCCCGATCGTAAATCCACCACTAGTAGGGGATAAACCCTCATTTGTTGGAAACCCTTCACAATCCTGGGGAGTATCTCTAGGAGGCACTTTTACTCAACCCCACATTGGGGGGCACTTGGATAATAACCCACTAGGAGGAGTATCCAGTCCTGTCCCTTCCGGAACATCTTACGAGCAATCTTATCTTGGTGGCATCCCAAACACCACCTGGAGTTCTTTGGTACCACAGTCTTATCCTCCTCATGGGCCTCATGTGTATCCGCCTCCAAGATCTACTCCTTACCATTCTCAAGGGAAAAATGTTTATCCTCCTCATGGGCAAATAAATCACCCGACCTATAATGTTCAAAACCCACTGAGTTATTCCAATGTTTCTCATGCACCATCGAATCCTTCTTATCCTAGCTAGCAACAACCATATGTAAGAGGACCTACTAGTTACAACTATCCACCTAACCCAGTCTATGGTCCTACTAGTGTTCCTATGCCACACCAGTCTCATTCGCAAATTAACCGACAACTACCTTTCCTTGCGACTCTGGATCTCCCAAACTTGTCTCAGTTAACTAATGATCCTATTTCTCATTCACCGGTTTGGCCAGTCATTCTAGCTAAGCTTCCTTCTGATATTCCGAAATTTGATGGAAACCCTGGCGAAGATCCAAACAATCATGTGATGACTTTCCATTTGTGGTGTTCATCAAACTCCCTCATGGATGATTTGGTACGTTTGCGTATTTTCCAGTGAACACTTACCGGTTCGACAACAAAATGGTATATCGAGCTACCATGTGATTCTTTCCATGATTTCAATTCCCTTGCCATGTATTTCCTCATGCACTTTCAACTGCCTATTCACTACGAGACGGGTACTGAAATCTTGACCTCCCTTCGTCAAACTAACTCTGTGCATATCTCTGACCATATTCATGAGTGGAGGTGATGATGAAGGATGATCAAGGCAGTCATTCCTGACATACTATTGGAGGAATGATTTACTAAATCACTGTTACCCCCGATCGCTCGTGATGTCGCTATGGGTGGCGCGGTCACAAAGGAACAAGCCATTTCTCAGGCTCAGTATTTACATTTGGTTTATTCCCAATCTGGTACTTTGTATGATTTGCTTCCAAATGCTGCTCAAGCTAATACCGATCCTTCTAAGCCATCATCCTCATCTCATGAGGATGGTGTTATCGGTTCCATCAAAACTCAATATTTTTCCAAATCAACTACACCCTCCTCTACCTCCCCTCAAACTCAGATCTCTAAGGTGAATGAAGTTCAATATTCCCCTTCACAACAATCTGGAGGTAAGAAGAAGACAAAGAATAAATCAAAAAACAATAATGAACAAACAAAAAATCAAGCTCAACCACCTTCTACTGAAAAGAAAACACAACGGAAGATGAAATTCCCGTGTATCATTTGTGGTGACGATCACTGCACTCGA
Organism: Picea glauca; assembly: GCA_000966675.3. Lineage (NCBI taxonomy): Eukaryota > Viridiplantae > Streptophyta > Pinopsida > Pinales > Pinaceae > Picea > Picea glauca. The sequence goes on along the minus strand of JZKD02S1179083.1, from coordinate 172,824 downwards.
GACTATCCACTTCGCAATGAAGTGGCCAAAATTTTCCAAGGAAAGTCACAACTTGTTGTGCTTACTCATCCTTTTCCACAGCAACAATCCATGGTTGCTCAAACCCCCTCTCCGGGGGGCATTTCTAGTGATCCTCATGATGAGGCATCATCGAGTGCACATATTTATGTGTTTAATGGGATCAATTTGACCACTCGCTCTAAGACATATGACACACCAGGTAACCTTGAAAAAGGAAAAGACACTAACGGTGTCGGTACTTTACTGGATCCATCATCGTCCTCCGTCATTCTTCCATCAGTTAATCCTCCATCTAGACCAATTCAGATTGTGAAAACCATGTTCAACTCTATCTTACACCTCCTAAGAGAACTATCTGCAAAGCTACCTTTAATCCTAGTTCATGTGCTGCCCAGAACTACAACATTGTTGAAGATTTGGCTCAAGCACCATGTGCTATGTCTGTGTTAGAAGTTCTACAGCATTGCCCCAGTCAACGTAGAACACTCTTGGCCTCTCTTGGCGCTATTGATCGTGAGTCATCCAATCAGATCATATTTAACCTAGACAATTATACATCTTGAATCTCCCACCAACTCACTTTCCAAGTTGATGTTGTTGTTCACAATCAACAAATCCACCAAACTATTTTGGATGAGGGAGCCTCGACTTGTGTCATGTCTTTGGCATGTTGGAAAGGTTTAAAATCACCAGCACTCAAGAAATCCACAACGATGTTATACATCTTTGACGGGTGAGGTTTTCATCCCCATGGGATTTTACAGTCCCTTCCCATCCAATTGGGTGGAAAAACTGTTACTGTTGATGTCGAGGTGGTCGATGCTCCCCTCGATTACAACTTGTTACTTGGAAGAAGTTGGTTTTATGCTATGACTGTCGTTTCCTCATCAGTTTTTCGATGTGTCCAATTTCCTCATCAGGGAAAAATTGTCACTGTTGATCAGTTGAATTTCTACACGATCGATGCTTGTGTTCTCTCTACCAACAATATTCCTTTCTTGGGAGACCACAAGATCACGTATGAAAGCGTTGGTGTTGGCTTAATGAAATATTTTAGCCTCATGGGTACCTTCCCTACACCACTTCCACCGACTACACATCATATTGCCACTGTCGATATGATTTTGACCGCGGCTTATCGATCTTTGGAATCATCTGACCCTTGGATTGTACCTTATCCTTTGGAATTCAATGCACTAGGTGAGACCATGCCACCTAGTCCAGTCAAAACATCATACATTTCTACCCAATCCATTTCTCCCCCATCAGATTACCAACATCTATTGGTGCCAGACGTTTTCTCGATGCAATTACAGTTGAGTTCCTTTTCATCTGTGATCGACTACATTTCCCCAACTTTTCCTTCGAATGAATCTATTTTGGAAATGTTTCACATTAACAAGTTACCTCAGGATAATAACCATCACCTATCCTCTTTTCTTCCCCCTCGTGAAGAAATTTGGGAAGATATACGCTCTATATCCCCTTTTGGTGTTGATTTTTCATTATCTCCCATGATTTCAACTTCTGACGATTTGGATCCGGTAGTGGACATGGTGATTTTTTCGGTAGGATTATTGGAACCTGATCTCCTTACTCCTATTGTGACCTTCGACATTTGTTCCTTCTTGAGTGATTATCTTCCATCCAGCGACTATCTCTTGGAAGCCATGACCGAGTTTTGTCCCTTGACATGGTATCCTTCCAGAGAATTATCCTCTCGAAATCCATGATCAAGAAGAAACCACGAGCATAGTTTCTCTTCTCTGTGGCAAGCTCGTTAAAAGATGAAACAGAGGCCCTGAGCATAGTTCTTTTCCTGTGTCAAGCTCATTAAAAAATGAAATAGTCGCCTCTCTTGAACCTTCTTTTCATCCACCCTTCTCCATTTTCTCATCTACTAGAGCAATTGGTGACAATCTCAAAGTCGGTGAATGAATTGAATCTTGGAGGGCATGTCTCCAACATTTGATGATCATTCTGGAGTTAAGCCACTAGATTTCATTCTATACCGATCTTAGTTTTTTTTCTTTCTCGTGCTCGTAAACACATGAGAATGCATCCGGGTAGAATTTTATCTCTTTTTCGGACCTGTATGGATACATGAAAAAGGAACCCCCTGAAGTCTCCTTTAAGCTCTTTTCATACTCTCTAAACATGAAAAGCTTGCTGAGTGATTTTGCTTCCTTTTCCACTCGTTAAATGGTTTGAAAGGGTGTCTTTTGAGTGATAATTTATCTCTTTTTCGACCTTGCGAGACTAACATTACGAAAAAGGACAACATTGGAGTCATCTTTAAGTTCTTTTCAGACTCTCTAAACATGAAAATATTACCGAGCGACCTTGTTCTTTTCACGCTCGTTAAAGTATTTGAAGAAAACATCTGTTGAGCAATAGTTTATCTCTTTTTCAGTCTCATCAGACTACTTTACGAAAAAGGAACTGAGAGAGTTCTCTTTAAGTGTTTTTCCAGACTCTATAATCATGAAAAACCTTCGATTTTTCTGTCTTTGGACTTGCTAAACAAAACATCGACAGGCCCATACGAGATCGAACCCTTAATTTTTCCAGTTCATTAAACAAAGGAAGAGGAACTTACTAAAGGTGAGTTATATTGAGCATGTGTTACCCTCCTCGAGCTCGTTATATTAAAAAGAGGTACTAGTCTATCTGGATGGGGGAAAAAATTGAAGGAAGCAAGCCAAGTAGTTTTTGAGAACATTACCAGTAACTCTTAGAGTCGCCCTTGAACACGACACTTTGTCTTTGCACACATGTTAATCCACTGAACCTATGTACTGAACCAATCGTCTGATTTTTTCTTACTCCTTTGGGTCACCTGAAAAAAGTCATAGTATCCATTGCATCATCATGTTTTGGTCCATGTCATGTTTTTGTTGTTGTGCCTCAATGTTCAAGGGAAGTATCCGCCTCGAGAGTCAGCCATCACAAATATCTTGTTTCAATACCCATGTCAGTTCATGTTCATTTGATCTACCAATTACATATCTATGTCCGTTTTATGTCGTTGATGGGGGATACATCAAGGTCCTCCTTCGACAAGTCTATTCTTGTTGACTTGAACACATTATCTAGGAACTATACTTAGAAACCAATTAGTACTTTGGGACCTGCATGCCTAAATGGCAGGCCTCCTCACATTCAACAGTGGTTTTGCATCATTAACCTCTAATCGGATGATTCCACAGATGTTCAACTTCAGCTCATCCATTCACACTTATTGGAATGTACTAGATTACCTTGGGAATCATTTACATTACCGATGATTTCCCTCGCGCTTGTTAATGGTTTACATCATTGACCGATAATCAAGTGGTTTCTACCATGTTCGACATCAGGACATCTATTCACATGGTTAGATTCATACTACATAGAGATCGGTAAGAAGACCCTGGGTTGATTCATCAGTCTTATATGTACTTTGCCCATGTTGTGAAGGAGTTCCTTTTGAACAATGACACATATACTGTTACATAGATCCACTTTGTATTGGTTGTGGCTATGTCTTGTCATCTTGTAGATCCACTGTGTATTCTTCGTGGCTACGATCAGTTCCGGTCATAAGAGTATAGATCCACACTGTATCCTCAATGGCTATACCTTTTATCAATACAATTATGGATCCGCAGTGTATTTTATGGCGGTCATATCTTGCAAGTCTTGATCACCCAAGCATAGGTATGCCTGCCTTGGGTTTGAAACATGTCATAATATTTGTTGAATATTTGTGTTCAGCTTCTGTCAGGTTCTTTGTGTCTATACCCTTGCTTGAAAGTCTACAAAGCATTTCAGCTATCAGTTCTCGTCTTATAACTTCATACTTTGGGGGGAAATATTTTATACATAAAAAATAATCACTTTGACAGTGTCGCAAGTGTCGTCATTACAAGGGTCGCAAGTGTCGCATTTTTCTCACAAGTGTCGCAAGTGTCAGGAGAAGCATACTGCCATAATGCCTATGTCGTACCTATAACGACATCAGAAAGACACTTGAAACACATCAAACACTTGATTTGGAAGAAGATAAATGGGTGAACTGAGTTATGTACCTCTTGCCATCTTAAAGAACCACAAAAATTGAGTTTTTAGAGGAGAGCACTCCCCTATACCTCTCTCAAGAGTGCTGGTGCCCCCCTATAGACTGTTAGGGAGAGTTATAACACTCTGACAACCCTTTTGGAGGAGTGCTACTATTGTTAGGAGTGCTGGAGCCCCCCTATACCTTACTAGGGAGTGTTATAACGCTCTAACTACCCTTTTGAAGGAGCGCTACCTATTCTGGGCAATAGTTGGTTTGTTGAGAAGAATGGGGGAAAGATATCTTCAATCTTGGAAGGCAGTTGGATTCAAATCCTTGGTCAAGCCATGATCATAGGGAAGATCCCTAACTGAAGGAGGAAAATCCTCAACTTACCCTAAATATATCTCAAGTGGTTGGGCCTCTCCAAGCCTATATAAGAAGGCCCTCTCATGGTGAAAAAGGGGGGAATGATTGGAGGCATGAAACCTATGATCTCATAGGAAACACACAGTGAAGTGGAGAATAATCAATGAAGCTATTGTCATTCTGATCATGGGTTGTTTGAGCAAGGGTTATACAAGGAGGACTTGAAAAAGATGTTTCGCTCACATCTATGATTGGCTTGTCGACGAGAGAAAGATTGGATCTCAACTCGGACCGTGCAGGGACAAACACCAATAAAAGATACTTCTTTTCTCCTTCCTCCTCACACATTAGTTTATCTAGACCTAAAAGGAAGTCAATGTCCACGATAAGAATTTTTTTTCTTAAGAGTTAAGAGTCTATCTCTCAAGAGGAGATCTACCTATCCATAGGGAGATTTTCCTTCAACAGAGCATGATTATTGGATTATGTGTGTTTCCATCAAGGTTGGTGTTACCATCAATTCCAAAGGGGGAGATTGTTGGACAATTGGTTGTCATTGGACAATAAGGACATGAATGATAGTGTAAATGTAGGTATTACCTTCATAGATGGATATTAATTGTCACATCATTTTCGGTGATAGGTGGTACACCACATGGTTCCTCAAGGTTAGGGAGATAAGGCCTCATGAGGTTGGAAGCCCTAAAGAATGGTTAAGAAACCCTTAATTGGTTACAAGTCATTAATGAAAGGGTAAAGTGGTTGTAACAAGAAATTTTAATAAGCCCTAAGATTAAGGAGAGAAGTTACTTTGAAAAACTATAAATACACCTCAATTAGTCTCTCATAAGTATATACAAAGATTCATTGAATATATACCTTATGAGAATATTTTGGTCTATTAGCGAATATGAGGTAGAGTCTGAGGAAGTGGAGAAATTGTGAAGGAATAACAAACATTTTGAAGCTGCAAAGAGATATGGTTTTCTGTAACCCTAATTAAGTAGGCCCTCACTGGTCAACTTGAGGGTGTCATGCGAGGAACCCCCATGGATTGTATAGGTATCATCACATGAGGTCCCGCTACATAGGAGTTCTTAGTCCCATGAAGCTAAGAAAAAATTGGGAAATATGCTAGTGCTAGGTTGTTGAGGACCGAGGAAAGGTTACAGGTCAATACTACAGAGTATCGGGTTAGCTACAGGATCATAGGTAAGTTTTAAGGTTTATGCTTATGTTGTTATGGCGCATGCTTAGTGGTGATGATAAATGGTATGGTACACCTTGGTGATGACATGATACCTTGTTAGAAGTACACTCTTGTATATCTTGATATTTAGTTTGGTATATGTCATGGTTATGGTCCATTATTAGAGTCATATCTTTGAGATGTTGGTACATGGTTGAAGTTCACATTTGGTATATTGTAGAACATGTATGAGATACACCTCTTGGTAATGTTGGTACGTGGTTGAGGTACAC
>JZKD02S1179083.1:111436-149186 GCA_000966675.3 Picea glauca | reverse complement strand
TAATGTAATTAATTGCATTTTCCTTAATTCAAGTTGTATTTTAGTGATTCTATAAGGATATGATTGTTATGAAGAAATGGATTTGTTTTCCCCTAATAATCATGTAAATGGATTATTAAAGAAATTAGTTAGATAGTGTGGATTTATCCTAAGTATGTAGGATTTAAGTCTGTTGATCCTCGAGCGAGTAAAGGCTGTCAATAGAGATGAGGAAGTTATTATTTCATTATTAAGTAATCAGTTGTAGGATGTTTAGGTATTTAGTTGGTATGGAAGCATCAAATTCATTCCTTCTATTTGTAAGCATGCAGGCATGAACAACGTGGTGGAAAAATAGAGTGAAGTCAAGACAAAGAGGTGGTAGAGGCCAGAAAAGCACCCAGAATGCGAAATTAGGCCAATAAATGCAGGGGGGTATTTATGAATTTTACATATTATGTACATAGGGTTTCGATAGAAATGTTGTATTGATGCATCCAAGATGTGTGTGTAAATGTATCTGTGTATTGATAAGTTTCTATGTATTGATAAACCCTGTAATGATGAGTTATGGATGAATTCACAACAACTATGTGTGGGTATTCGAACTTAATGAGTTTGAGAACCTACATCTAGGAAGAATAGAGTGTTCATAGTGAATATTGGTATGGTTGAAAGAGACAAATGATAATAATTTTGGAGAAGAGAAAGATTGAGGAACAAAGTTCCTATGAACTTAGTTAAGGAGCATAGGTCTAAGGAAGTTAGTGGGGAATGAAGTCCAAAGCATTGAGATTGGATAATTATGTTTAGAGTGATTTACAAGGAGAAATACTTGAGCATTGATCATTAGAGATCAACGGACGAGAACAATTGGAATTAACTAAATCGTCCCTAACTCCTTTGAAAAGGACCAATGTAAAATGTTCAAGTGGCTCTATATGTCGGGTGTTTGGTGGCTAGTTAAACCAGATCAAACTCACAATCAATATAGAAAATTAGGGAAGGATACCCAATTCCTGGTGGCTAATGTAACCAGACTGGAGTAATAAATCAAAATCACAAAGTTAAATTTATGGGGTTTCATTGTCCAATGGTTCTGGTGACTTGATGGCTGGTGCGACTGGACCAGGTTAACCATTGAAAGGTAAAAAATTAAGGTGGTCGGTGTACTAGTGTCCCAGCGATCATGACACATATTAGATTCATTTGTAGTATTTATCTCGGTGGCTAGTTATCTGGGTTGGTTGGTTGAAAACAAGTTAAACGAAAAAAATTAAAGCAAGTAAAGGATGAGGTTTACCAAAGGGTATTAATGGGTTTTGATGTTGGCCTCGTGTATGTTATTTTTGGTAATATTTTTAAGCTATTGGTTGTATGGGATTGAGTATTAGGTTATAAATTGAAGCTATCATACACTAAAGGAGAGTTTTTGCAGTTTAAGGTATTTGTCCTGCATCAAATGGTATCAGAGCGTAGTAATGCTCTTTGAGAACAAGAAATCATAGATTAAGGAGTCTGGGAAAAGGATAGTTCCATCAAGAGAAAGATGGGTGGAACTGTAAAATGGATAAAGGTTGTAGAGGTAGGTTTGATGAGGCCTTCAAGGTAAATTTTGTTTTGATATTTTAACTCTAGTAAGAATATTTGTTTGCAAATAGCAAAAATAGTAAATTGATGAGGAAAATAGTTCTCGAAGAAGATTAGATGAGATCTGGTAAGTGAAACAATGTCTATGTTTTTAATCAAGTTTAGATAGTGTAGTTTTGTATATTGTTGGCGGGTAATAGCAAGAGAAAGACTATTTGTGGAAGAACCCATTATAGTAGAGAAGATGTAACACAAAATGAAAGAAGAACAATTGTGGTTGGGTAGAAGTTGTTGAGGAAAATCCACAGTTGTGATTGTGGGTAGATTTTTATAGAAGAACAAGAGTAGGTGAAGTTCTTAGGATATTGTGAGTACAAGTGCAGATGCCTAGAGGAGTAGAGAAAGATCATAAGGTTCCATATGAGAGCACCAAAGATGGAGAGAAACTTGGTGAGGTATTCTATAACAAGGTGAAAAAGACTTTTTACTACAGAGGCTATTTGAAAGTCACTGTTGAGAATTGTGAAGCTCAAAGAGATGGAGATGACCAAGGATAGTCAAAGGAAGGATTAAAAAGGAAGCCATAGTAATATGAGAGAAATTTCTAGACAAATTGGCAAAAGAAAGATGAGAAATGAGGAACTCGATAGAGAAATAGATGAGTTAAAGGAACAACTCAATATTATGATGATGATGATGCTACAAGACCAGATGAAAAAAGACCGTAGGTGTGAATAGAAACTAAAGAAGATGATCAAATGGCATATAGTGAAATTGTTTGCAATAAAAATGAGACAAAATTTGAGATAGAGGATGAGTCTTTGGATGAATACATAAGAGAAACTCAAGGAAGTTGAGTATGGGAAGCAATCCTTTGGATAAGGAAAAATAGTTCACATTTGAGAACCAAGCAGGGATAAATTCTTTGAGAAGGTGATGAAGATGGAGAAGATGCATTTCAGAATGAAGACCTCATGAAGTTCTTGGAGAGTTCAATTCAACATAAGAAAAGGATGCTAGAGGAATATAAAGAGACATAATAGACTCATGTTTTTAAAGCTAATGAATTATGTGTGTATGCAGGTTATTTATGTCATGACAACGGACAATCATTAAAATCTATCATAAAGAGAGATCAAGGATTGTCTCATGAGGGCACAGAAGAGAGACAAATCCATACATCTGTAATATTGAAGAAAGAATCAACATTGTATCATACAAGTAGTCAAAGAGGATATTGTACACAGTCAAAGAGTTAATAGATTTTGAGGAAGATGCAATGCTAATATATTTTGAGGAAGAACTAAAGTTGTTGGAAGAATGGATAGCAAATACAAATATTTGTGAACATTGCACAGAGGTTGCAACATTACCTTGTGAACACATGGGAGAGGATATAAACAAGAAGGATTTCCAAATTCTAGGTAGTGGAATTGAAGGTAGTCTTAAGGGTATCCTTATGATAGAAGAAAGGAATACAAGGGGAACAAACAACCTGTTAGTCAAGAGATTTCCAAACAAGATTACATATTTTGAATAATTTAATAATCAATAGGATACACAACAAGAAGGAAGCCAATAGGAGGGAAATAAAAGTCACCCTTCTAAAGAAGGTAAAGGAATGAAGACACCACTTTATTAGACAAATAATTCACCTAGAGGCAGGACAAGGGAAGAGGAAATTCAAGGAAGGAAAGTCAAAGAGAAAGGAAACTAGAAGATTTCAGAATTGAGACAACATTCTGAGAAAAAACAATACATGAAGAAAGTCACAAGTTGTCTTGCAGATACTTCAAATGATGAAGTACAAGGAACCCTGGAATGGGTTATAAAAGATTGCAATGATGCAAGTATGAAGTTTGAAGATGATTCCAAATATGGGATGAAAGTCAAAGATGATAGTAGGGATGAATTAATTGATCATTGGTGCATGATCGTGGAGAAATATTTACAAAAGGGTATGAAGTGTTCATTACTAAATTGTCATTTTGATGATAAATTAGTAATGGTGATCAAGAAACATAGCATGTTTAAACATCCACAACCATGTATATTGTACATGAATCTTGGAGACATGCATTATTGGTTGCATGAAGTTTCATTTGATGAGGAGCATCCTCAAGGAGTTGAGGACAAAAAAAGGTGTGGAGATTGAGAGATGACAAGAGGCATACAAAACATATGTGATGGTTTTAAACAACCAATTTACAACAATAGTATGCAACAACAAAAGGAATAACTATATTCAATTGTAAGAGTTATGGAAGTGATTGATGAATATTCCCAAGTGGAATTGCAAAGGGATGAAGAACAAAATCAATTTCAAACAAAATGTAGTTGGAAACACCTATGAAAGAAAATTAAAGAAAATTAAATAGGAAACAACAACATAAAGTGTGGGATAATGGAAGGCTGCAAACATCAACAATGCAATAATAGGACAATAAAGTAAATGGACAACAACATAATCACATTTGGGATCTAGGAGGAATGCCATAGTTGGAAGACAATGATCAAGAGATCATGAATCTTTTGTTCCCTGGGAGTCTGATGTAGGATCATTTTCCCTCAAAATCAACCATGTTGAGGAGGAATTAGGGGGTCTTAGAATTTACTAAAGGGAGTGGATTCCATAATGGAAGTAATTGTGTTTTTCTTAATTCAAGTTGTATTTTAATGATTCTAGAAGGATATGGTTGTTATGAAGAAATGGATTTGTTCTCCCCTAATCATCATGTAAATGGATTATTAAAGCAATTAGTTAGATAGTGTGGATTTATCCTAAGTATGGAGGATTTGATTTTTATGATACTTGAGCGAGTAAAGAGAGTCAATAGAGTCGAGGAAGTCAGTGTGCCATTGTTAAGTAATTAGTTGTAGGATTTTTAGGGATTTAGTTGGTATGGAATAAGGGATGATTTTGGGGGCTAAATTTCTATCATGGGATAATTTTCCATGTTTTTACCCAAAATAATATTCACCATTCTAAAAATGATTCACCCAAATTCTATAGGATAAAATTATTTTACCTTAAAAATTTCCAAAATGTTATGCAAACTATAGAAAATCCTTAGAAATTTGAATATTTTAAAAAAAATATCACCAAACATTTTATAGTTGGCATATGAAGGATTAGTAAGATTCACCAAGGTTGCTACATTAAAAAAAATCCATCCTTAAAATCATCCATGTCTGGAAGCATCGACTTCCTTCTTTATACTCTGAAGCCTATGGACATGAACAAGGTGGTGGCCAAACATAGTGAAATCATGCCAAAGAGGTGGTCAGGAATATAAGAGTGCCTAAAATGTGAAATAGGGCTAGTAAAGGTAGGGAGATATTTCTAACTTTTACATATTATGAAATAGAAATGTTGTATTGATGCATCTGAGATATCTGTGTAAATATTATGTGTTTTGATAAGTTTTGATACCTTGTAATGATGAGTTATGGATGAATTCGCAATGACTGTGTGTGGGTAGTCGACCTTAATGAGTTTGAGCACCTATGCCCAAGAAGAATAGAGTTGTTAGAGTGAGTCTCCATATGTTCGAAGGAGATAACTGAGAATAATTTTGGAGGTGAACGATATTGAGGAATGAAGTCTTATGAACTTCATTGAGGAGCGAAAGTCTGAGGAAGTTGATGGAGAATGAATTCCAGAGCATCAATATTAGTGAAATTGGAATCAAAACCCATTGAATTAAGAGATTTAGAGTGATTTCTAAGGAGGAATATATAACCATTTATCATCAGAGATCAATGGATGAGAATGATTGGCATTAACTGGATTGACACTAACTCCTTCAAAAAGGGCCAACGTAAAGTGTTCTGGTGGTTGGTTAAATCAGAATGGACTCACAATTAGTAGAGAACGTTGGGGAAGGATACCCAATGGATAATGGAACTAGACTAGATTAATCAATAGGAAGAACAAAGTTAAATTTCCATGGATTCAATTATCTGGTGGTTCCAATGACCAGGTGGTTGGTGTAACCAAACCTGGTATTCAATCGTCTGGTGGTTGGTGTAACCAAACCGGGTTAACCATTGAAAGCTGCAGTGTTAAGCTGGTTAGTGGTCCGATGTCTCGTTTATTGGGACACATAGAATAAGCATTTTAAAAATTTATCTTCGTGATTGATGCTCTCGGTTAGTCGGCTGGCAACCGTTTAACTGGGGAAAATTGAAGCTAGTTAAGGAGGAGGTTTACCAAAGGGGATTAATGGGTTTTGATGTTGACCCCATGTACATTATTCTTGTTAAGAGTTTTAAACCCTTGTTTGTATGGGATTAAGTATTAGGTGATAAATTGAATATACCATCCACCAAAGGAGAGTTTTTGTAGGTGGAGGTATTTGGTGTGCATCATTGAACAACTTTAAAATAATACTAATCTTCCAGGGGGATTTAAATCCAATAATGGAGTTACTTATGGATGGTCTCCAAAGGAGTGAACCTTCCAAATTTTGAATTAAGGAAGTTTTATGGAACAAAGGTCTTTACTTGGGTGAACCAAATAGAGAAATATTTTGAACTACATATTATTATAGCTGACAAACAAAGGATTCACATAGAAACTTTAAAATTTGAGATAAAACCATATCAATGGTATCAATGCGTATTTAAAATGACTCCCCCTTCTTATCATTAAACTTGGGGTTTATTTACAAGATATTTAGAAGCACAATACGAGAAACTTTGGGAACATGACTACTTCAGTCAATTGACAAGAATCAACAACTTAGGTGATATTGAAGATTATAATTCAAAATTTCAGGTATTGTCCACAAGGGTGGATGACATAATTGATGATAATTTGTTGCAAGATTACATGGGTAGATTAAAGGAAGACATTAAACATGAGATTTTCCTAAAACATCATGTAAGTATTATGGAAGCTATGCAATTTTCTCATCATATTCAAGCTAAGAATAAAGCTACACACATCTACCATTGGAGCATATTCAGGAAGTAGAGATCATTTTGGTGTTCATAAGACAACCGTACCTCAACCAACAACGTTGACACCTCAAAAAAAAAATGAAAGATGAGAAAAGGGACTATGTTTCAATTGTGACAAGAAGTAAAATAATGGGTATACATGCAGGGAAAATAAATAATTTTACATAGAGTGTGAAGAGGAAGAAGATCTAGAATTTAAACCATCACAAGATATAGATATATAAGAGACTACTCCAATGATATATTTTTATGCATTGGTTGACCTTAGTACTCCAAAAAACCTCAAGATACAAGGGTACATAAAAAAGATAATAGTGTTGATTTATTTAGGTAGTACTCGTAACTTCATCAATTAGAAATTAGCAAAATATCTCAATTGTTTTGTATTTCCATCACCATAGTTTCAAGTAATGATTGCATATGGGGGTACCATAAATTGTTTCAATAAGTGCCATAATATTAAGCTCAATATGAGGGAGTATTTTTGGATAGTCCCATGATTTCCATCCAAATGGGTGGTGTTGATTTTGTATTAGGGGTCCAATGGTTACAATCATTGGGAACAATGGCACTTAATTTTCAAGATATTTTCATGATATTTTTCTTAGAAGGAAAGGAAAATGAGCTTATAGGTATCGAAGGGAAACCCTTTAATGTGATAATCTCTAATAGAATGAAAAATTACTTAAAAATGGAAACCATAGTGTAATTACACAATTGCTCTCACTAGATGTTCAAACATCTATTGTTGGTAGGAATTGCAGCTTGCACAGTTTGCACAGGACTTGTTTTTGTCATTAATGTCAAACTTTAAAATTCCAAAGGGGGAGTTTGTTGGTCATTTTTCACAGGCACAACTTGAATTTTGGAGATCGTCAATTTCAGAGATCGTCACTATGGGAGTTTCTATTTTGGGATTCCGGGAGTTTCTATTTCAAGATTTTTGCATGGTAAGAAGAAACTCCAACATCACGAAGTCTTGAATGCCGAAATACCGAAAGGAACATGCGTCACATGATTCCGGGAGTTTCTATTTTGGGATTCTAGGAGTTTCTATTTCGGGATTTTTGCATGGTAAGCAAAAACTTCAACATCACGAAGTCCCAAATGCCAAAATACTGAAACCACGACATCCATTCATCTTGATGAATGATTAAGTCATATCCGTTGGATTAAGCATTGGAGGAGTAATATAAGAGTTGTATATGACCGTTGATCTGTCCTCAATAAGTTAATGAGAACCGTCTGATCTATGTCGACCATATCAAATGTGAAGCCGTCAGATAATTTTGGGGTTTGTGACTTGGAGTATTGAAACACTTCATCACTGAAATGATGAAACAACGAAATGCGAAACGCCAAAAATTTCAGGGTTCGTGACTTGGAGTATTGAAACACTTCATCACAAAAAATGCCGAAATGTCGAAATGTGAAACACCGAAATACCTTTTTGGTGTAGGCAGTGGTTACCACCGATGGCCATGTGAGAGGGAGGAGCTAGCATGAAGCTAAGCTCTATTTCGAGGTTTCGTAACTTGAAGTGTCAAGACTCTTCGACATAGGATTGTCGAATTGCCGAAATGTGAAATGCGAAATGCATTTCGATTAACCTGTGGTCACGGCCAATGGACATATGGGTTAGCACAAGTGGTTTGCCAAAGAACTCAAGGGTTATTTTGTGCTGAAAAATTAAAATAGATGTATGTTCATCAAACAGTGTTGGTTAAATGTTTAAACTGATCATGTGGATATTGTTCGTCTTGATGCCTTGGCCAATAAGAATTATTGTAAGGAAGTTATTTAGTTATTGTAACTGATTCTTTGAAGCCTAAGGGTTCGATTGTACGCACTGATGATACAGGAAGATATATAAAGTGAATGTTGTAATGAAAAAAAAAAGGGGGATTATGGGAGATATATGGCTCTGTAAAATTTGAGGAAGAAAAAAGACAGAGGAGGGAAGACACATACATAGATTGATAAATCTAAGTGGTCTGGTCAAGAATGAATTGTGCAGAGAGGATTTGAATTCTTAATCTTTGACATAGAACATAAAGAGTTGGTTTGGAGGTTCTTAGTGACAAAGAATGATTTTAGGGTGGTAGGGAGGAGCAAGGGGAGATTGTAAAAGTCTCCTGTACAAGTTGGTGCTTGTACATCTGGGAGTTGTAGCTTCCATTTAGTAGGTGCTGAAGAAACAGAGGTAGCAGCCTCATCTCGGTTGTAGCTCAGATAAAATAAGAATGTAAAGAGGAGTTTGAGCTTGCCTTTCATTCATAAAAAGAAGAGGTTTTTCCCTTTTGGGTTTCCTCATGAAAAATCAGTGTGTCACTATTTCATTTATGTGATTGTATATTTATTGGCTAAATGTATTACTGCAAGTTAAATGTTAAAGGCATGATTTATTGATTAATAAGTAATCTTCTTATAAAATGAAAGAAATTTTATACAATTGATTCACCCCCCCCTCTCAGTTGACTTATCCTGTACAACAATTGGTATCAGAGCAGGCTACTTCAAGATATCAGTTTAACCACTGGAAGTTTTTGATCATTCATATAGGATTAGAAGTTAGAATTTACAAAACATGGATTGTCTTTGTTTGATGGTCATAATTATGCTTTTTGGAGTATCAAGATGAAGTTGTTTTTACAAACTCAAGGAGTAGATATCTGGCGGGTTGTATTAAATGAATATAAAGTCCCAGCAACCATTCCAATAGATGCTACAGGTAAGAGACTCTATGAGAGTAATGCCAAAGCTATGTATGTAATACTAGGAGGTCTAGCAGGGTCAGAATTTGTTAAAGTTATGCATTGTGCATAAGCAAAAGAAATATGGGATAAGTTGAAAAATGTATATGAAGGAGACACTAAGGTAAAGAGTGCTAATCTACAATCATATAAAAGTCAATTTGAAATCCTGAAAATGGAAGAATATGAAGATATAGCTCCCTACTTTCTTAGTATTGATGAAGTTGTTAATACCATGAGAGGTCTAGGAGAAACAATTAATAATAATATTATTGTGAAAAGGGTACTTAGATCACTTCCTGCAAGATTTGATTCAAAAATATCTGCATTAGAAGAAAGAACAGATCTTGATACTTTAGAAATGGATGAATTACATGGAATACTAACAGAATATGAGATGAGAACCTCTGGTGAGAATTCTTTCAGGAAAGAAGCAGCTTTCAAGGTAGCAAAGAAAGATAAGAAAAATGTTGAAGAAGAAATCAACAGTCAAGAGGAGTCAAAAGGTGATGTGGAAGAAGCAAATTTTGTTAAAAATCTGAAAAGAGGTACTGGCAAGTATAAAGGTAAGCTTCCTCTGAAATGATTTCGTTTTGGTAGAATAAGACATTTTTCATCTAATTTTCCTTACAATAAAAATACTAATAATGAAGAAGACAGTGATAGAAAACCTAAGGAATTCAAGAATAGACATAAGAAGTTTTTTCAAAGAAAAACTTACAAAAAGAAAAGCATGTGTATAAAAGATGACAGTGATATTTTAGAATCTGGTGAGAGTGATGATAATTGAGATGTACAACTTTTTATGGCTATGGAAAAATAGGATGATCAGTCTGGTGAAGAAGAAGAAGGTGAAGTTGATCTAGAAGTTGAACTGGTAAGTGCATTAAGTGAATTAAGAAAAGTGAGAAGGGAATGCAAACATTTTAAAAAAGAAATTGAGAATCTAGAATTTGAATTACAGAAATCAAATGGTTTGATTGATAGCACTGAAATCATGGTAGTTGAATTAAAACTTAAAATAGAAGAGGCTAGAGTGACTGAGGAAGCTCTAACTAAAATTCTTGCAGAAAAGGATAAGGAAAATGAAGGTTTAAAAATTGAAGTAGTCTCATTAAGAAAGAAAGTACAAGAAAACAACATGAATCAGAGTTCTCAAGTGTTAGATCAAATTATTAGTAGTCAAAGATCAACATATGATAAGATTGGAATTGGTTATAAATATGCAGTAACTAATGGATGTTCTAGTTCAAGTGTTGAGAAAGCAGGTACAGAGGATAATCATGAGAAAATTACTAGCAAGAAGAAAATCAAGGTTCAACAGTACATAGAAGAAGTTATGGTAGACATCAAAACAGGTTTGAATGCCACTGTTTCTTTTGTTATAAGTATGGACATAAGGCTTCATTTTGTAATAGTTTTTCAAGAAAGATAAATGCACATAACAATCATGAAAGGTCTAATTTTGAATATAGAAGAGGACATGGTAAAACTAGTCAAAACAATATGAACTACTCTTACAACAGATTTGACACCTTAAGATATGAGACTAAATGTTACAAGTGTAACAAATTTAGGCATGTGTCAATAAATTGTCCTATGAGTTTTCAGAAATTTAATGAACCCACTTAAACAGATCTGAAAACCAAATTTTGAAAAAAGAAAAGTGAAAATCTGAACATTGAAAAATGCACTATAGCTCTACAAGAAGAAAATAAAGTAAAATGGGTTGTGGATAGTGGATGTTCAAAGCATATGATAGGTAGAAAACAACTCTTTGTTGAACTAGATGAAGGAAAAGAAGGTACAGTCACCTTTGGAAATGATCAATCAACTAGGATAGTTGAAAAATGAACTGTATGTCTAAACAACAAGAAAATCATGGCTGAAAATGTCTAATTGGTTGAGCAAATGGCACATAACTTATTGAGTGTAATTCAAACCTGTGATAAAGTTCTCTTTATGATTTTTGATTCAAAAGGATGTCAAATCAGGGATATAAAATCAAATAAACTAGTTGGAAGAGCCACAAGAACTTCAAGCAACATTTACATACTAGATGAAGAAAAATAAAAATGTTATCTTGGGAGTGAAGATGAAAGTTGGTTGTGCCACAAAAGACTTGGACACATTAACTTTGAAAATCTGATTCAGTTGAATAAAAAGGAAGCAATAAGAGATTTACCTGTCATAAAGGATCTTTCAAGTTCTGTCTGTAGGCAATGTCAACATGGTAAGCAAACTAGAGTTAAATTCAAAACCAAAGAACATTCAACAACTAAACCATTGGAAATAGTACATGATGATGTCTGTGGACCTATAAGAACAACAGGGTTAAAAGGAGAAAGATATTTTCTACTATTTGTGGATGACTTTACTAGAATGACATGGATGTTTTTATTGAAAAAGAAATTTGAAACTTTTAGTTGTTTTCAAATCTTCAAGGAGTCAATTGAAAATGAATGTGACATGAAAATTAAATGTTTAAGATCACATAATGGAGGGGAATTTGTTTCTAAAGAATTCAAAAGATACTGTGATGAAAATGGGATAAGAAGAATTTTTTTTGTTACTGAAACACCTCAACAAAATGGAGTGGTTGAAAGAAAAAATAGGACTGCTATGGAGATGGCTAGAACTATGCTCAATGAATCTAAACTAAGTAATATACTATGGCCTCAAGTTGTTCATACTGCTGTTCACATTTTGAATAGAATCTTGCTAAGAAACAATCATTTTAAGACACCCTATTAGTTATGGAAAGGAAGAACAACTAGTGTTAAACATTTTAGAATTTTTGGCAGTAAATGTTATATCAAAAGAGTTGACAAGCATTTGGGTAAGTTGGAATATAGAATAGATGAAGGTATTTTAGTTGGATATTCCTATTCAAGGAAAGCTTATAAATGTTACAACTTCATATTGAACAAAATAGTTGAAGCCATAGATGTGAAATTTAATGAGTCCTCATTTTTGAAGTCTAAATCTAAACAAAAGAATCATCAAATATATGGGATAGATGACAAGCATAAAATGAATGATGAGGTAAGTGAAATAGAATAAACTAAGGTTGCTGACAGTGAACAATTAATTCCTACTTTGACATAGGGCACAACTCCATCGAAAAGCATGACTCCAACAAAGACTCCAAGCAAGCGAATACAGAAAAATCACCCTGAAGAACAAATAATTGGTGACATAAATGCAGGTGTTGGAACAAGAAGCAGAAGGCAAGAATCCACCTCAACTCATGAACATATCTCTTTACTTTCTCTGATTGAACCCAAAAATATTAAAGAAGCAATTAAAGATGAGTACTGGATGAAAGCAATGAATGAAGAACTTAGTCAAATAGAAAATAATAAGACATGGGAATTGGTTCCTAGACCTTTGAATAAGAATGTCATAGGGGCTAAATGGGTTTTCAGAAATAAGATGGATGAAGCAGGTAAAATAACTAGAAACAAGGTTAGATTGGTTTGTAAAGGGTATGCACAAGTAGAAGGAATAGATTTTGGAGAAACTTTTGCTCCTGTTGCAAGAATGGAATCCATTAGAGTGATTCTAGCTTATGCCAGTTCTAAACACATTAAAGTTTACCAAATGGATGTAAATTCTGCATTTTTGAATGGTGATTTAGAGGAAGAAGTATATATGGAACAACCAGATGGTTTTCATGGTACAAGAAGCAGAACATTATGTTTAGAGGTTGAAAAATGCATTGTATGGCCTGAAGCAAGCACCAAGGGCTTGGTATTCTAGACTTGACAATTACTTAAGGCAACAAGGATTCAGGAAAGGTAACACTGATAGTAATCTATATATTAAAGAAGAAAATGATAGCATAATCATTGTTGAGATATATGTAGATGATATCATTTTTGGTAGTGATGATAATAGGCCCAGTAAACACTTTGCTGAAAGTATGCAGAAAGAGTTTGAGATGTCCATGCTAGGAAAAATGAATTTTTTCTTAGGCTTGCAAATTACTCAATCTGATAAAGGTATTTCCATTTCTCAAACCAAGTATATCAATGAAATGCTTAAGAAATTTCAGATGGAAGATTCTAAACCAGTTGGCACTCCCATGGTTACTGGTTGTAAATTAAGTAAGTTTGATGATACTAAATATGTTGATCAGACAATATACAGATCTATGATTGGTAGTCTTCTTTATGCTACAACTAAAAGACCTGATATGGTGCATGAAGTTTGTCAAGTTGGCAGGTTTCAGGCTTTGTCAAGTATGGTTTATGGTATCCTACAGGTAATCAACTTGATTTATATTCTTTCAATGATGTTGATTGGGAAGGTTGTGTTGATGACAGGAGGAGTACTAGTGGAGCAACATTTTTTCTTGGAGGATGTCTTGTATGTTGGTCAAGTAAAAAACAATCAACAATGTCTCTATCTACTGTTGAAGCAGAATACATTGCAACTGCAACTTGTTGCACTCAGGTTCTATGGATGAAATAGATGTTGGAAGATATACATATTCATTATAATGAACCTATACCTATCTTCTGTGATAATACCAGTGCAATTAGTATTTCTAAAAATCCTGTTATGCATTCCAAAATAAAGCACATTCCCATTAAATTTCATTTTCTAAGAGAGAAGGTTATGTCTAAAGTTATTAAAGTGGAATATGTTGGCACAAAGGATCAGATAGAAGATGTATTTACTAAACCTTTATCTAAAATGCAATTTGAAAGTCTCCGGGATCAGTTGGGGGTTTACCCTCTTTAATTTCATTTCATTCTCAAAGATTGCACAGGCTTCATTATAAAATCAGATTGCACAGGTTTATTGACTATTATTGCTAGGGGGAGTTGAAACTGAAATGATACATCTTTGCAAGTGGTTTTGTTTTTCTCAGGGGGAGTATGGTTGATTCCTTTTCCATAAATATCAAAAGGGGGAGAAGAGATTTAAAGTTTTCCATCAATGCCAAAGGGGGAGTTTGTTGGCAGGAATTGTAGCTTGCACAGTTTTCACAGGACTTGTTTTTTTCATTAATGTCAAACTTTAAAATTCCAAAGGGGGAGCTTTTTGGTCAGTTTGCATAGGCACCGTGGATTAGTTTGCACATGCACAACTTGAATTTTGGAGATCATCAATTTTGGAGATCGTCACTCCGGGACTTTCTATTTCGGGATTTTGGGAGTTTCTATTTTGGGATTTTTGCATGGTAAGAAAAAACTCCAACATCATGAAGTCTCGAATGTCGAAATACTGAAAGGGACACATGTCACATGATTCTGGGAGTTTATATTTTGGGATTATGGGATTTTCTATTTTGGGATTTTTGCATGGTAAGAAAAAACTTCAACATCATGAAGTCCCAAATGCCAAAATACCGAAACCACGATAGCCATCCATCTCGATGAATGATTAAGTCATATCCATTGGATTAAGCATTGGAGGAGTAATATAAGAGTTGTATATGACCATTCATCTATCCTCGAGAAGTTAACGAGAACCGTCTGATCTATGTCCACCAGATCAAATGTGAAGCCGTCAGATCATTTCGAGGTTTGTGACTTGGAGTGTCGAAACACTTCATCACCAAAATGCCAAAACGCTGAAATGAGAAATGCCAGAAATTTTGGGGTTTGTGACTTGGAGTATTGAAACACTACATCACAAGAAATGTTGAAACACTGAAATACGAAATGCTGAAATACCTTTTTGGTGTAGGAAGTGGTTACCACCAATGGTCATGTGAGAGGGAGGATCTAGCATGAAGCTAAGCTCTATTTTGGGGTTCCATAACTTGAAGTGTCAAGACTCTTCGACATAGGATTGTCGAATTGTCAAAATGCAAAATGAGAAATGCATTTCGATTAACCCGTGGTCACGGCCAATGGACAAATGGGTTAGAAAAAGTGGTTTGCCAAAGCGCTCAAGGGTTATTCCGTGCTAAAAAAATAAAACAGATGTATGTTCATCGAACTGTGCTGGTTAAATGTTTAAACTGATAATGTGGATATTGTTTGTCTTGATGCCTTGGCCAATAAGAATTACTATAAGGAAGTTATTCAATTATTGTAATTGATTCTTTGAAGCCTAAGGGTTCGATTGTACATGTTGATGATACAGGAAGATATATAAAGTGAATGTTGCAAGAAAAAAAGGAAAAAGGATTATGGGAGATATATGGCTCTGTAAAATTTGAGGAAGAAAAAAGACAAAGGAGGGAAGACACATACACAGATTGATAAATCTAAGTGGTCTGGTCAAGAATGAATTGTGCAAAGAGGATTTGAATGCTTAATCTTTGATAGAGAAGATAAAGAGTTGGTTTGCAGGTTCTTAGTCACAGAGAATGATTTCAGGGTGGTAGGGAGGAGCAAGGGGAGACTGTAAAAGTCTCCTGTACAAGTTGGTGCTTGTACATCTGGGAGTTGTAGATTCCATATAGTAGGTGCTGAAGAAACAGAGGTAGCAGCCTCATCTGGGTTGTAGCTCGGATAAAATAAGAATGTAAAGAGGATTTGGAGCTTGCCTTTCATTCATAAGAAGAAGAGGTTTTTCCCTTTTGGGTTTCCTCATGAAAAATCAGTGTGTCACTATTTCATTTATGTGATTGTATATTTATTGGTTAAATGTATTACTACAAGTTAAATGTTAAAGGCATGATTTATTAATTAATAAGTAATCTTCTTATAAAATGAAAGAAATTTTATACAACTAATTCACTCCCCGCCTCTCAGTTGACTTATCATGTACAACATCTATATCCTTTAATCAAGTTAATATACAAACGGTTATCAATAACTATTTTGACGTATTTGGAGAGATTCCTAAGGGACCTCCACTTCCTTGAGATCATGATCATGCTATTCATTTGCAACCTAGAAGTGTATTGCCCAACATTAGGCCTTACAGGTATCCATATACACAAAAGAGTGAGATTGAGTGTATGAYTCAAGAAATGTTAGAGACTGGAATCATTAAAACTAGCCAAAGTTCCTTCTCCTCACCAGTAGTGATGGTTACAAAGAAGGATGGTTCATGGTGTATSTGTCCGATTATATACAACTCAACAAAATGACCATAAAATATAAGTTTCCTATTCTTGTCATTGTTGAATTATTAGATGAATTGCATGAAGAAAAAATATTTACTAAGTTGTATCTTCACTCGAGATATCATCAAATCAGAATGAGGTAGGAAGACATTCTAAATCAAGTATATAATGGAATAAAGATAAAGAGGTATGCAATATCATTCAACAACTACAAGAAAACCCCAATGCATTAGATAAATTAGTGTGGAATAATTATTTTCTATGGTATCATGATTTCCTATATTTACATAAAAATTCCCAACTCAAATAGAAGGTCCTTTTGGAATTCCACACTTCTCTTATAGGAGGAAATTCATGGTTCTTGAAAACTTACCATGTGATCAAGAATGATTTTTTCTTGGAAGGTATTAAAAATGATGTTCAAAATTTTCTATCTGAATGTGTGGCGTAGTGATAGAATAAGGGAGAGACAATCAAGATGTCAAGTCTCCTACAACCATTAGTTATACCAAGTCAACATTGGGAAGAATTTTTAATGAATTTTATTACATGTTTACACAAATTTGAAGGAAATATTGTCATTATGGTAGTAGTGGATCATCTAAAAAAGTATGCCCATTTTTTGTGTCTTTCTCATCCTTTTTAAGCAAGTACAGTAGCCACACCATTCATGGAAATAATTCAAAAGCTACATGGAGTCCCCAAGATTATTGTAAGTGATAGAGATCCAATTTTCACTAGAAATTTTTGGACTAAAATATTTTCTTATTTGGGTACTCTATTGGCTCACATCTCATCTTATCATCCTCAATCTAATTGACAAATTTATATTTTGAATAAATTTCTAGAAGGATATATATTTTTCTTTGCATTAGATAAACAAACACAATGGGTCAAGTTCTTTCCCTTGTTAGAATGGTGGTACATCACATCCTTCCATACTTCATCAAAATGTCTTCCTTTCTAGAACTTTATGGATATCATCCTCAATCCATCACATCTCCCTTGAAAGGGAATAGAAAGGTTTAGGCAGTGGAGGACCACATAAGGAACCAACGAGAGGTTCTCAAACTATGGAAGGGAAACTTGGTTATGGCACAAAATAGGATGAAACAACAAGCAGATCAACATCATAGTGAAAGGGAAATTGAAGTGGGGGATTAGGTAGTTTTTAGGATACAACCATATAAATCGATGCCCCTCAAGAAACAAAAGAAGGACAATAAATTATCACCCAAATATTATGGCCCCTATAAGGTGTTTCAAGGGATTGGAAGTATGGCTTACAAATTGGGGTTGCCTCCATCTTCATGTGTATATCCAGTCTTCCATGTTTCTTTCTTAAAGAAGGTAATCAATGAAAATATCCCAGTCCAAACTATTTTATCAGAGATTAATGAACAAGGGGAAATCATACTAGAACCATAAACAATTCTTGAATCAAGGATTAAGAAGTTATGGAATCGAGAAATTATTGAGTACCTACTCAAATGGAAGAACCTACCAGTGGAAGAGATGACATGGGAACATGATTTCTTCATGCAAAAAAACCTACAATTAGTCAAGTGTTAAGGAAAAAACTTGTTTGAAGGTTGTGGGCATGTTAATCCCTAGAAAAATCCTCATATTAAGTATTGAACCCCTTATTAAGCCCTAGATATTGAATTATTACATTTCTAGTGTTATGTTTGTATGTAATATATAACCCTTCATTGTACCTTTTATTATAAGTGTACCCTTTGTCCCCTATATATACCAAGGAGACCTAGTCTTAAGGGGATATCATCTCATCTCATCTTGTCTTCTGAATTGGATATATTGTAAAAGGAGGTTTCCCCCTCAAAGTGGAATGCATTCACTGGATGTTTTTCATTTTTAAGGCATTGGATTGTAACAAAATTCTTCTTAGATTCCAATTGGATAGTAAATGTAGGAACTTGAGCTATTAATACTCAATTAAAGGACATCAATGAACCCCATATTCCTATGTAGTGTAGTATGGTTTCATCATTCAATAGTATAGTTATATTTTATTTCATTTTGAATTCTTATGGATATTACTATCATGTTTAGTTTCTATATGCGAATGAACAAGTGGTAGCTAAGTTTGTTGATTTCATTGTTTTCTTATTTAATGGAGTGATGATATGTGACAGAACCAACCCCAAGATGGGCCATGCCACTCTAGAATTCTCTCCAAGAACTCTCTAATACCACATTTTCATATCCACGACCCAATCTACTATGAAAGAAGGCTGCAGAACCAAAAAAAATATTTTTCTGTTACTCTCTATCATGATACACTACAAATTATTGTAACTCTTGATTAAGAAAATTATTTTACAAGATTATAATATACCTAGTCCCGACTGGGTCACACCACCCCAATGATCAAACTCTATCATAGTAAATCGATTCATAATATTGGGACTTTGATCATATCTTGAATCTGTTTAATGATCGTTAAGCACCTAACCACCAAGAGGCCAAATCATGAAAGTAACAAGACTCCTCTCAAGTCTTGAGATCGGTCTCTGATAATAATTAATAGATCAAGAAGCATGAAAGAATAAAACACAATACATGCATTATCCAAGAAATGGTCTAACTTTAAAATAAATATATATCATGACATGCATAGACATAACCAACAAGCAAGACACATTAAAATTCTTATATCAAATATGAAAATTAATACACAACAGAATTACATATATAGACATAGAAACACATGACAAAGAGAGAGCACTTATCTTAAAGAAAAAAATAAACAAATGGTTGCAATAAAAGGATGTTCCACCCAACCATAGACACTATTATTCCAAGTCTCAACATTAGGTCAGCCCTGAGCCAAGGATATGAATCCACAAAGACAGGTTCCAGAGCAACACTTGGCTTCCCAAACTAGTCAGCACTCAAGCTCTCATAGGTTTCTCAAAACACACACACAAAAATCCAAAGTACACCAACTCTCTTCTCTCCAACCTGCACAACCCAAGAACATGGACATCCTTCTCTACCACATAGTCCCTCAAGGTGTTCATCTTCTTCTAGGGCTCCAGTATTTTTGGTCAAGAATCTCTAGGATGGGACTCTCAGGACTCATAGTCATGATCAAGATTAATACATGCCAAATCCCCTTAGGCACACATCCATCATTCCATGGATGGATATAATACACCAATAAATTCTTACCACCAAAAAAATGTCCTCTTTCTTAAACAACTCGTTCCCATGTTCCACACCAAGAACAAGGATAATTAATCTCCCCCAAAGAGGAAGAATACCACCCAATCCGCTCAAAAATGGATATGTATATTTTATTGAAATCAAGAACCACATGGAATTCTCCCCAAGAATCTCATGTAAACATTTTTTTCTCTCTAAATTCCAAGATGGGTAAAATAAAATGTAATATAAATACTTAGCCCATTTATCCCCCTCACTCATGGAATCATGGCCCACTATCTCTTATCCTTGTCCTTCTTGCAGCTAGTGATGTATTTATTATTGAAATGTTCAAAGTATTACATTTTATAGGCTCTTTGGCCTTTCAACTTTACAAGCCCTATGGCCTAAACATATTGACTGACCAACCTAAGTATCATGTGTACAACATACATTATTAATTCAGGACTCAAAACTAGGGTATTACATTCTCATTCCCCTTATTTTGGCATCATACTTAGTGCATATACAGAACATAAATCAAAATTTCAAAATTATTCAAAAACTTGTGAGTACTCTACTCACATGACATATTCATGATACCAAGTATCATCTTTAGGACTGTAGAAGGTCCATTGAACTTTTACCAGTTCTATGGCTCGATTCTAGGGAATTTTGACTTTTTTGTCCACTATGCACACTGGTTGGTCTTGAAAATCTCCTTCTAGTTCCACCTGAATCAAATTCCAATCAATAGCATGGTTAGGATCATGTACATACTTTTTCAGAAAAGAGACATGAAATATATTATGCACATTCATGGAAGTAGGAAATTAAATCATGTATGCAACTAGCCCTATTCTGTCCAAAATATCAAATGGACCACATAATCTAACTACTAGCTTTGTACAGTTTCCCAACTTTAATGAAATCTTCTTGGGATTCACTTTCAAAAGCACATGCTCTCCCACTTTAAATTTTCTAGCTATCTTTCTCTTATATGATTTTTTTTTCTATCTATCTTGTGTTTCCTTCAAATTATGCTTAATTTTAACCATGTGGTCTTCCATATCCTTGAGCAACTATGGTCCAAGTACTACATTTTCTATTGGGTTGTCCCAACTTACTATAATATTGCATTTTCTACCATACAAAGATTCAAATAGACTCATCTTTAATGAAGTTGGATACCCATTATTATAGGAAAACTCAACCAAATGCAAGTAATATTCCCACGTAGATGACTTATCCATCACATATATTCTCAACATGTCCTCAATCATTTGGTTGACTCTTTTTGTCTGCCCATATGAATGTGGATGATATTTTATGCTAAAGTTCATATTTTTACCAAATCCTTTAAATAATCCCCTTCATAAATTTGAAGTAAACTTAGTGTCTCTATCAGAAACAATTTCCTTAGGTATCCCATGCAACCTAGCAATTTCCTTCATGTAAATTACGTCAATATTATCTATTGTATGAGTCATATTTACAGGAACAAAATGAGCAGTCTTTGTAAATTTGTCAACCACTATCATTATTGAATCATGTGTCTTTTTTTTCCTAGGAAACTTCGTTATAAAAGCAATGGTTACCACTTCCCATTTCTTTCTGTAATTGGTAATGGCTGCAGAAAACTTTTTGGGTGTCTATGCTCAAACTTCACTTTCTGACATTCCATACATATGGAAATGTAATCATCAACATCATTCTTCATCCCTGGCCAAAAGAATTTTCGTCTTACTGCTACAATTTTTTTCTGGTAACCGAGATGTCCGACATATGGAACATTATGCATTTATTTTAATACCATATTCCTAAGTTCCAAATGGACTAGGAAAATAAATTGTGTTCTTATGCATAAGTAATCCATATTCCTTAATATCATATTATTTAATTCTTTGTTGTACATTTTGCTGTTGTAGGCTTTCTTTTACTTGTAGGTATTGTTGAGTTGTAGCAACAACATCCAAAATTTGTTCTTTAGATCCGACTGATGCATACTAATGGTTGTAGCATGCATGAGATTAACTCTTATGATAAGTGCATCAACAAATTTATTTTCTTTTCCTTTGGTATGCTTGATATCAAAGTCATATTCACTTAAAAATTCCAATCATCTTGTCTACCTGACGTTCAAGGTTGGTTGTTCAAAAATATATTTTAGACCACTATGGTCCATTCTTAATTCAAATCT
This sequence comes from Picea glauca, assembly GCA_000966675.3. NCBI lineage: Eukaryota > Viridiplantae > Streptophyta > Pinopsida > Pinales > Pinaceae > Picea > Picea glauca. Next base: position 127,498 of record JZKD02S1179083.1, on the reverse strand, counting down.
CTTTCCCATGAGATAGTGTCTCCACATATTCAATGCATGAACTATGGAAGCAAGATCCAAATCATGCATGGCATAATTCCTCTCATGTTCTTTAAAATTTTGGACTCATAGTTGATTACATAACCATTATGAGTGAGGACTCCACCAATTCCTTCCTTTCATGCATTTGTACATACCACAAAGTTTTCATTTGGGTCAACAATATTTAAATGGGTTCATTGGTAAATAAGTTTTTTAGCAGATTAAAATTCTCTTCACACTCTTTTGTCCATTGAAATTCAATTCCCTGATTTTGTAAATAAGTGATAAGATGAGTTTTCCATTGGATGCATCTTGGGTGGTTGGGAGATGTTGTTATCCTCCCCACCTATGTTCAATTCATTGTAAGTGACATGTGATGCCCTTAATGGGTCTGTAAGATACTCTTGTTGTTGACTGTGTTGCTCCTATTGTTGAGCAATCAATATCCTACCAATCTTGGCCTTCCTGTGTTCTCTTGCAAATTCTTGGGGGGGGGTTCTGTGGATGCATCGAGCTACTGGTATTTGGTGCCATGAACCACATGGAAAAAAAATGATAGGATGATAAATATTAGAGAATCCTTTTATGAATATCATATAGAATCCATCTAATCCCATAAAGGATCTAACATATGAAACATTTCTTGTTGTTTTCCACCCTCTAATGGATTCAATATTTTATGGATATATTTTTATATCTTCCTCTTCCATAATGTTGTTAGATTTTATAGCTTGGGAGGTACTCCACATGTTTTGTCTTGTGTTATCACTGGAATTTCATCCGCAAATGGTTACAGGAATCCAACATATTCAAACACCCATTAGTACATCCATGGCCCAGAAAATGCATTTCCAAGGGGCACAAAACTATACAATTGGTTGAAAAAACAACATGTGCTAAGGATACAAAGGCATCGTAAGATAGTCGAATAACGTCGAAAAAGCACATATGCATCCAATGCGCGATTGTGGACACAAAAATATGTGCACACCTTAGAATAATGCATTTATGATTTTGGTCGGCCTTCCATCCACTTCTGGTTCATATCCCAAGTCGATTTGACACCCAAATTCGAGCTGAATCTGAGTGGGGGGGTGGTCAAAGACCTAAGGGTTTCTAAATATCCCCTTGTTCACACTAAAGACTGGTTGAATAATGCCTCAAATATTTTCTATAAAAAGAGGCCATGGGTGCAGTATATTGTCAAGGAATTCATTTGTATTGTTATGTTGCCTTTTAGTTTGTTCCTTGTAAGAAGAGCTTAATCATTGGGGGTTCAAGATCCTTCCCTTGGAGGAAGAGGGGACCCATAAGTCTCCCTTTCTCTTTGGTGTTTTCCCACTAATACAACTTATCCATTGGTGGCATACATGTTATTTAATTTTTGTTTTATTTCCCTTATGCACTCTAGTTTAGTTTCTTTTACTGTTATTATGATTAGTTCTTTGTTTATTTCTTATGCTTGATGTTTCTAACTCTTGCATTCACTATTGTCTTGTCCAGCTAACCCAACTGGACTTGTACGTGTCCTTATTTTTCTCATTTAGGTGACAAAAGGGACGCAACAGATTGACGATTCCACTGGGTATTGGTATCAATTTCCCCCCCATTTGGATTGTTTGAGCACTTCATTTTGGTTTATTTAACTTGCAGGAACCATAACTAGCCCAAGCCTGCCTGCAAAAAGATAAATTTAGAGCTGAGTTGAGAGAATTTCATCTGAAATTTCTTTCATGACCATGTAACAGAAAGTGCATGGGTTTTTTAACCCACAGTTGCGTCTTCCAAGCACATCCACCAAACCCACCATGTTTCTCAGTGCATTCTGCACACTCCACCAAAAGGGCGTTTTTCATTTGCACATTGGCACCCAATGCGCCTCTGTCTACTCTGCGACCCCCGCATCTATCCAGAATATCATACATTGTAAGGGTTTTTTTGATTTTTTGGAGGCCCATAGCCTTCTTAAGTTTGATTCTATGAATATTGTAATATGCACCACACTTATATTCCCTCTCCACATGAAGGGTTAGTTAAAACATAGGCACTTAGGGGGTTAAAATCCATATTTATCCTCTTTTTCTTTCATTGTTGCCACATGGATGGCTTGCTTTGATTAAAGATAAGTTGGAATAATTCTACATCACGAATATAACTACTTGCATTGGGACCAGAAATTGAACGTCAATCATTGAGTATGCTCTTCTCTCACACTACTAAGTGATCTTGAGAATCAGAAAAACGATTGAGGGAAAATTTTATCTCCCTTAAAGACAAAATATTTAGGAGAGGACAACAGACCCCTCTAGACTCCTCTTAGTTTCTTTTTTCAAACACATCTTAAATTTGTAAGGGTCCATACATGCCCACATGCTACCAAGTTAGGATAGTTTTGAGTTAAATTTCTTAGATCAAATCACTAGGGAAGTTTAAAGGTTTTGTAACAGGCCCATACATGCCGACATGTCCACAATCTAGGATAGTTTTTGAAGCTTTCTTAGATTAAATCACATTAGGGAGTTAATGAATTGGTAAGGACCCATATTTCCACATGCTAGTTCTCTAGGGACTTTAAAATTCTGCAAGGTTGTACCAATAGCATTTAGTAAATTAGGTAATCAAGACTTGTAAGGACCACATGAAGTCCACATGTAGCAAGGTGACACCTAAATTATTAAAAATTTGGCACACTTTCACTTGTTCACACACAAAGTCACTAATCACTTACATAGTTTTCATCTCGAAACATGGAGGTTGAAGTAATTTTCCTCCAAAGGGATTATGAAACACCCCACCCCTTTTCTTGATGAGACTATCCACTCCCACTTAATTTCAATGAGATTGGTTCACACCCCCAATCTCTCAAACAACCACATCTAAATTTTTTCTAAAAACTCACTAATTTTTCCTCCATAGGAGGTGCCAAATTTTTTTTTTTAGTCTAGGTAGGATCTCAGGGATAGGCATCCAAATAACTCCTTGTTATCTGGTTCTAACATCTTCAAACAATAGAAGTTTTTAAATAGGGAACTTTGAAATCCTCCAAGTCAAGTGTTCCTAACACCATAAGGCAGGGAGATACTTGTGAAGGTTCGAAGGTTGAGGTCTGGTTGTTCTATGTGTCCCCCCTTGAGGCACCCACCTCTTGAATGGGATCTAGTCCATGACCCATTTCTTAGGCCAAAAATCTAAATGTCACACTTTGACCGAGGTACCTAGTGACCAAATTTTAGGATATCTACCTAGGTGGCAATTGTGGGCTGAAATTGCACCTTGAATGGATTTTGTGTGGCTATTGGGAAATATTGCCAAATCTTTCAGGATATGCACCCTCTACCCCTCATTATAACTGATTACTTCACCCTTCACTACTTCCTCTTCTAGTGGCTTCAGACCCCACTGTTGAGTGCTATTGGAGGGTCTAGTGTTATTTTGAGAGGAATGACGTTACGTATTTTAGGACACAATATTTTGTTTTCTTTGTTCTCCCACACAGACATAAACCACCTACCCATGTGTATGCTTCTTTATCAATTGATTTATGTATGATGCTCTTGTGGTTACATGCGATTGTGAGATATATTGTGCAGGTTCAATAATTATAGCAAAGACTCTTGTTCATTTATTTCATCTCATCACCATTTTTCATACATCCACTTGGCTAGTCAGACATCATAGGGGACCCACAGAATCCCGATCACTAAATACACTTGCTAAATCTTCCTCGCATTCTAGAGGAATTTCCTAGTCTTTCCAACTCATCGGCTCCACTTTCGCACACTCCTATGAGTGCTACCATCTTGGGATCCACTTTACTTGGGTCCACTTCCCAAGGTCAACCATCCACCCAATTTCCTTTATAAAGAAGCGAGGGGCACAATTATTCCCCAGGAGGAAGTACAATGCCACCTATCCCCCCTCAAGGGTCAGGGACACACAACACTCACACCACGGCTGGAACTAACTCTTCTCACGGGTCAGGAACACAAACCATTCCCACCATGATGGGAGTTAACCCTCTACCACCACCCCAAATTCCATACTTGGCTTCCCTCAACATACTGAATATGACTAAGCTCACCAATGATCCTATATTGCACGACCCCACATGGCCTACAATGCCTACCAAAATCCCTTCAAACATCCCCAAGTTTGAAGGAAAAGCGGGAGACAACCCGACCAACCATATCATGAATTTTCACTTATGGTGCTCTTCAAACAACATCATGGACAACTATGTTCGATTGAAGTTATTCCAATGCACGTTCACTGGCCAATCAACCAAGTGGTATGTAGAAGAAAACTCTGGGTCCTATGTGACCTTTGAATCTTTGGCCCAAGAATTTTTTACCTTCTTTCAACTACTAATCCTTCATGACAATGGTCTCGAATTACTCTCTGAGTTTAAAAAAACCTCTACTACACCAATCGCTGACCACATTCACGAATGGTGTCAGTGATGTATTCTACGCAAAGTAGAAGCCACCAAGCAACAATGCCTCAATTGGTTTCTCAAATCACTTGTTTCCCTCCTTGCCAAAGATGTAGCCACCACCTTCCCCTAATCGGAAGAAGAAGCCATCAACAAGGCTCAACAGTTCGAGTTCATTTATTCACATTCAGGATACTTATGTATGGTACTACTTAACGTCCCAAGACCCATGTCATTCAACCAAGAAATACCTGGAATGTCTCACTAGGAGGATGTATTGATTGGTACCACTACAAACCACAATCCACACCTCCAACAACCACCCATGTATGGAACACTTCAATATCTGTCGGTATATGGAGGACCCCCTTATTATCCTCCCGCCCCTTATCAACAACCATACCCTGTTTCCCTACCTCCACCCATAAATGGGCCCCCGCCAGCACCCACAGTATGCCCAACATCCCAACCAAGTTCTGGTACCCCCTCTACATCTGCTTACACCCTAAGAACTAATGAAAGCGCCACACCTTCCTATGTACCTTACGGATCATTACCCCAAAATAATCTATACTTTCCATTTCCTATCCCTCCACAACCCATGGCTCCCCCACTTGAACACCAACATGTTGGGGTTAATTTTTTTCATGCCTCTCCCATTTAGCAATATCAAAATTTTGAACAGCTAAATACGGAAAATACGACCCATTAGTCGAACAATGACAAAAATAAAGGAAAAAACTGAAACAATAATAATCCAGGACGATGAGGGAACCAAAACCATCCCCAATAGAACCAACCTATTGAGGGCAACCAAAATCAAGGGAACCAGAACCCCCAAGGGGGAAATAACAACAAACGCCAAGGGAAGAAGAACAACAATCTTCAGACAAACTTCCCTTGTGCCCTTTGCAGTGAGTATGGCCATTATACCCACCATTTCCCTCGAATTGTTGACTTTAAATGAATGAAAGAATACAGAAATGGACCACATCCCCCAGTATCGCCTGCTCCCCAACAGGCCCCACAACAGTATGTGTAGCAACCCCCCCCAGCTGTGTTACAAAACCCCATACCACACCAAGGGGTGATGAACACCCAATAGGAGATGCATCCTACCCCCCACATATAGGATAGTATCCCAACCTAGGCACTCCTACAGATCGTACTATCCTCCTCACTAGTGAGGAAGAAGTCCTTCTACAAACACATAGTCGTCAATATGGTGCACCTCCTAACTCCACTCCCACTACCTCAGAAATAGTCTCAGTCACAACCAGACCACCTTTGATGATTCCTGGCCCTAATACTGACACACTCCTTTGTATTCCTTGCATCCCATTACAATGGAGTGTTGACAACCCTTAGGCTCGGGCGACACACAATTATAGTCTAGTCGATGACTTGGCACAATATCCTACTGCTATGTCAGTTTTAAAAGTCCTGCAAACCTTTCCTACTCAACAAAAGTCCTTATTTTTTTCCTTGGGGGTAGTCAACCATGAAGACACTCGTCTCATAACCTTTGATCTTGATAATGGAGAACCACGTCTCCTCACTCTGATCACTTTTCAAATATCGGTTAACATCAGGAACATCACAGTTCATCGTTGCATGATTGGTGAAGTTGCATCCACATGCATCATGTCCAAAACTATATGGCAGAAACTTGGCTCCCCCGAGCTCATACCATCCGCCATTACTTTGAGAGCTTATGATGGATGCCCATCATATCCTAAAGGGATCTTTCAAAATGTCCCCATTGAACTCAGGGGAAAAACTATCCTCATTGACATTGAAGTTGACCCTTCGGACCGAAAAAGGGGTAAATTACCACCGGACGGGTGTGACTTCAAATTTCAGTTTAACGAGTGTGAAAGGCCATAAGATCGCTCGAAAATCTTTTCATGTTTAGAGGGTCTGAAAAGGGATTAAAAGAAGACTCACTATATCTTTTGGGAGTCCTGAGGGTGAGGTCAAGAGAGAAAAGGAATCATGAAAATGAGGCTCAAACTCGTAATCAGGAAAAACTACAAGGACTCTCGAGCCTATAGTGATTAAAGACAACATAGATACCATAATGCAACCAGGATCTACCTAGGTAATCCATGTTCCGATAAGCTCTACCACCAAGTCATGACACTTCTAAAGCATCTATGATGGTACTATGTCACAACCTGATGGGATCGATCCTATGGAAAAGGAAAAAAACAATGAGATACAAAAGTCAAGGTAGAAACCTAACCTATATGCTCGAGTTGATCCTCGGAAAAAAAAAAAAATCACGGACCGTCGAAAATTACCCAAAAGTCCAAAAAATTGTCTTGATACCCAATCATATCCCTCCCATGCAACTCCTGAATCACTCTAAATGGTTTTTGGTTTAAAGAAAATGATAAGGGAGGCCAAAAAAGTGACAAAAAGAGGCCAAAAAGTCTATAAATAGAAGCTGGCAACTCATTATCACCATTGCTGATTTGGAAATTGACTGTGGAGCCAAAAGACCCCCTCTGATAAAAGTGGTGATTCTGGGAGCTACAGTGGATGAAACGAACTTTTGTCTGGACCAAGTAAGTACAAACTCTCTTAAATTGCATTTTAAGTCTTTATTTTTTGCATTGGGTTTCATTTTTTACAAGGGCATCGACCTTTAAAAGGTCGGCCCTAGGCCCACGTGGGTTGTCTCAGGACAAGCCACGTGTACATTCGGGTAGAGTAAAATCTTCACGTGTGTACATGCAATTGTCACTCTTACAGCCCACGTGGAGCCCCTTATTGAATGAAAAAGGATTAAAAAGAAAATTTTAACCCTCATGAACCTTGGTGTTTTGCAGGATGTATGTCCATTGGAGAGAAAGAGAGCATGAAGAGGTTAGTGAGTTGGTTGGGGAAGACCCCAATGCTGTGGCTACTTTAATGCAATGTGGATGACTTAAGTTTGTCCTATGTCATTTTATGCGGGCACAACCTAGGCTACTCAATGCCTTGGTGGACTACTGGCATCTAGATACAGAGGCATTCATGTTAGAGGGGCAGTCACTAGTGCCCACGACTGAGGACATTTATTTTTTTACTGGCCTCTCCTAGAGAGGGGAACCAGTCAACTTCCAGACTTTTCCTTCGGGGCCGCATAACATAGCAGAATTGATAGGTCTATACTGTGCGGATGATACAGACCGCTCGAGCTCACAAGTGCCTATAAGAAATATCACTGACTTATTGCTATAGGCGATAGTGTTTCTTATTGGGCGAATCACTGGTTCTACAGCTCTACATCAGGCGTCCTGTGCACAGATGAAATGTGCAGTCCAATTTTTAAATGCACAAATTTTTTATTAGAGTACCACATTGCTTGAGTGTATAAAGAGGCAGTTGACAGATTTCCATTTGCGGACATAGAGGAACTTTGGGTTCGGGGCCATTCTGTGCTCATTCTTTTTTGAGAGAGTTTCGAGTTTTAGTCCTCAAGTAGTGGTACAAGGACATCATGCCTCTCTTCCTTCTATGTGTAGATGGTAAATATTACTGCCACGATAGGGTGGCGGAACGACTAATGATTCCTTTGATGATGAATTCTTCACGTGGTTGTCGTGATAGATCTCAGTTATAGAGTATTACCCCTATTCCAGGATTGATTTCTCGAGAGACCCTGAGATACCAGTACCTCCTGGTGAGGAGTGAGGGGAGATGGGTAAGTCTCCACCTTTGTAGTTTTTTTTTTGTTAAACATATGTAATTTTTATGTTGTTTTTGTTATCTATATCATTTTTTTTGTTATACCAGAGTATTTGACAGATATGTGTTCGTTGTGTGCAGATGCGGGACCAGTGCGAGCCGCTAACTATGCGAGGAACATGCGTCGTCCTCGGCCAGGGGATGCACCTGCCGTCGTAGGGGGGCCAATAGTAGCAGAAGATCTTCCAACTGGGGAGGCTGAGAGGGTATTGAGACAAGTCGATCAGACCTTTACTGTTCTCACTCACATGGTTCCAATGGCAGAGATTGAGGACCTACCACCATCTATGCAACCTCATGTAGTGGGGGCACCACGGACGTGGGTCCAGTTGTTTCAGCATTTAGCCAACGCTGTGGATCAACATAACATGGCCCACAGGCCCTAACTTTAGTTAGACATTTTTACGTTCCATGAGCACTACTTGTATATATTTTTTGAGGGCATAAGCCCCGTGACTCGTTATTGGTCATATTTTTGAGGCGCTTGCATCCATCTATGTACTCTAGTTACTTTATGATATTATATATGTTTTTTTTTTCTTTTGTGTCGTATGGATCATGTGTGCAAAAAATGTATTTACATGTTTATGTGAATGTTCTTTCATATGTGTGCAAGATGCCAATCTAAAATTTGATTAGCTAGAGTATCTGTAAATTGGTTTAATCTCCTAGGAACATGAAAATATGTAATATAATCAAAGTTTCGTTCTAAGAGACATACCCTAAGGAATCATCAATGTAAAGTTGGATCGAACCTAGTATACTTTGTTTAACTAAGACACAACCAACTGAGCGTCGAGATAGACCCAGAGATGAGAGATACCAAATGACAAAGCATCATGAAGCAACTCAATAACTACACTATACTCAATGACATTGTTTGTGGTGTCACCTAGGAATATACCTCCAAAAGATAATAACTGGCCTTGAGGTGTAAAGATTACCCAAGTTGTGGAGGCAAGCCTCCGAGTGTGCCGACTAGCACTGTCTGCAAACCCAATGAACACCTTGGAATAACTTGACATCTACCACAGTGATGAAAGATAACATCAACGACATGTCCATAACATTAAAAGAAAATTAGAAAGTAATAGTACAAAGACTATACATATGTTACAAAAATTTACCCACAGTGACCTTCCTATGAGTAATACTTCTTGAGGTAGATCCCATTTCTAGGCTCCGCCAAAGCATTCCCTTCAAAGTCAACCATACGATAAGCGCCCATTTTTAAAACCTCTTTTATGATGAAAGGTCTGAACCACATGGGTTTGAATTTTCCTGCCCCCAGGGGGTCCTTATCTTGGTCATAGACCAGGAAAATGTCACCTTCAAGGAAAATCTAAGGACGAACATACCTATCATACTGACACTTGACCTTATATTTGTGAGCCTCATTGGCTAGGGACGCATCATGACACTGCTCATTGAGCTGCACAAGGTATACTAACTGTTCTTCAAGTGGAGAAGTGTCTGGCAATAACTGTACTACCAACTTTAGAGACAATATCTGACATTCGATAGGAAAGACTACCTCCAGCCCGTAAATGAGTTGGAAAGGTGAGAAACTAGTTGCAGTCTTAACAGATGTTCGGTAAGCCCATAATGCTAGGTATAACATCAAATGCCAATTTGACTTGGCTAAGTTGATCGTTTGTTGTAGAATGGTCTTAAGAGTTTTGTTCACAACTTCCACCTGACCATTTTCTTGGGGGTAGTAGGGTGACAAATGTTCCTGCCATAACCCAAGATTTGACATTAACTCAGTCATCATTTGGCTCTGAAAGTGACTTCCATGGTCAGTGACAATCTCCCTTGGGATGCCGAACCTTGCTATTATCTGGTTGAATAAAAAGAGAGTTGCAATCTCTCCATCATCTTTAAACATTGGCATAGCCTCAACCCACTTTGTGAAGTAGTCTACAGCTAGGATGATATAGTGGTTCCCCCTTGCTGAAGGAGGGTTGCATGTAGTGTAATCAATCCCCCACTTGGTGAAGGGACCAACTGTGATGACAGGAAACATGGGAGTGGGATGTGCCTTCATCTTCTGAGAGAACATTTGGCACAGATGACACTTTTTGACTGATTCGATACAATCTTTGATAAGTGTCGGCCAAAAGTAACCTACTCGTAGAATCTTTTGGGCTATTGCCAACCTAGACAAATGATCGCCACAAGCTCTGGTATGAAAATAGTTAAGCACGATAACTGCTTCGTCGCGAGTGAGACATCAGCATAGGATGCAGTCTACACCTCTCCAATACAATGTATCATCAAGTATGAGATAATTCTTAGCCTGATGGCATATGCGTTGACACTCATCACGAGAAGCAGTAGTGGGGCACTTCAAAGTCTAGAGATAGATAAGGATATCTCCATAGCAGGGATCCGAAGAGGTGATCAAAAACATATCTCCTCTTATAGGTGACTCTTTGGGCACAAGATCACCTGACTCAACCAGAAGTTCCGAAATAAGTTCTGCGAAGACCAGTGACTTTTTGGATTTTGCTGAAATGAAATCTAAGTCAAACTCCTGGAGGATGACTATCCATCTACTGATCTTTCTGCCTATTACCTGTCATGTCAACATGTACTGAAATGGATTCACGACAACAATGACAATGGTCTTATGAAATAGAACATAATGAAGGAACCATTGAACAACATGGATTGCTACCAACACAAGTTTTTTGATATGAAAATAATTGAGTTCCAGTCCTACGAGGCCTCAGCTCATGTCATAGATGACATATTCTAAGAACAAGTCATCTTCCTGAACTAAGACCATGCCAATGGTTGACTCTGCTGCAACCAGATATAATAAGAAATCCTTGTTATAGTTAGGTGGCCGGAGCAGAGGGGCAGTTGTGAGTGCATGTTTCAATGCGGAGAAAGAGCATTGAGTGACATCGTCCCAATAAAAGGGAACACATTTTTTAAGTAAGCACATAAAGCCCTTGCTGATCTCGGCATAGTTAGTGATAAAGCATCTTAGAAAATTCACCTTGCCCTGGAGACTCTGAAGTTGAAGGATTGTGCATGGGGGGGGGGGAACTAAATTATTGCCTCAACCTTGAGAGGATCGACCATGATCCCTATTGTTGACACTATGAAACCTAACAATCATCCTGATGTTATGCAAAAGATGCACTTGTTTGGGTTCAAGCAAATCCGTAAGTAGCAACAATGCTCAAAGATAAGTCAGAGGTGTGTGGGATGATCCATTCTCTTGCAAGATCGAGATGCTAAATCATCTAAATAGGCCTCTACTATATGCTTGAGGTCATGGAAATAAAAATACATGGCCCGCTAAAAGGTGGCTCCAGCATTTTTGAGACCAAAAGGCATCTTACGATATGTGAATGTACCCCATGGACAGATGAATGTCATTTTGTGTTGGTCTTCGGGTTTGATTTGTATTTGGTTATATCCTGAAAAACCATCCATGAAAGAGAAATCCTCACAACCCACAGATTCATCAATTATCTGGTCGATGAATGGTGTGGGAAAATTATCTTTGGGATAGGCCTTGTTCAAATCATGAAATTTTGTACATACACAAATTGTTCCTTGTGTTTTTTTTGACCGGCACAGGGTTTGACACCCATTGGGTCAAATGGATAGGATAGATAAAATCGGCTTTTAGCAATTTCTCAACCTCAACCTTAATGGTTGTTGCTTTCTTGGGGTTAACTGGATGAAGCTTCTGCCAGACAAGCTTGGCATCTGGATACGTTTTGATTTTATGTTCAACTATTTTTGGATCGATGCCTAGCATTTCCTCGTAATACCAGGCAAAAACGTCGTGGAATTCTTTAAAAATATCTGTGTAGATTTGAATCTCTCTGAGGGAGTAGTCTGCTTCGACAAAAAAATTCTCCACGATGCCAGGGTTTCAGGAGATATTGATTAGTAAGGTTTCAGCGATAGTTTCCATATTAACCTCAACATAAAACTCATGTGTAGCTAAGGGATTAATAGGATAAGACCTATCTACCATCATAGTCAAGGTGAATTCTCCAACTTCGATTCTACTTAACTAAGTATGAAATGTGATGAAGATATTCCCAGGGTTTGTCCGGACTAGTCATTGCCTCAATTATAGCTTCATCAGAGGGAAAGAATAAGTCTAATGAATCGATGTGAGTGAGAGAACCCTGAGCCCAAATAGGCTCTAGAAGTGGATCGAACTTTTATGCAGGAGTTGGATCAGTGTGGGCTGAAGCTTGCTGGACTAAAGAGTACGCGACTTCAGCTACGGACAAGGGCATGGACATGCTTGAGTGCCTTGTCCTATCCATCATCGATGATGGGGAAGGAAGTATCCATGGATGATCGAAGTAAGTCATACAGAATGACAAAACTTGAAAAATATCAACCTTATGGTGATTGGATATAAACTTGATATCGCCTTGAGGGGGCGGGTAATCGAAGGTACCCATCAAAGATGGGCACTAACCAACCCCTACATTGACTACACCTGGTTGAGGATTATCGATCATTGGGATCGTGGATGCCCCCAATGAAGGGTCAGGTTTGGAGAAAGACAATTGATCGATGGTCACTATCTGGCCCTCGTGTGGAAACAACAAGACCTAGAAAACTGTAGCAACCACAACTTGCATGGAATAAGTCCAACTCCTTCCTAACAAGAGGTTTTAGTCGAGGGGAGCATCGACTACCTCTACCTTGACACACATGGTCTTCCCTCCTAACTGCACAGGGAAAGAGGGAATGATACCATGTGGTCGGAATGACCGACCATCGAAAGAAGTGGGGAGAGTAGGTGATGGAGACAAAACAGGTTGGCCAACAACCTTCCAACATGCCAACGACATAACACATGTCGAGGTGCCCTCTTCGACCACCATATGGAAGATATTCCGAGTAAAACTTTTTGTGGGATAAGCCACTACTATCTGAAATGCTATGTGGTAATGCAAACAAGGTTTTAGTTTGGTTGTATCCAGCATGATTGTACCCGAATTACAAGTCTCGGTAGATCCTAAAGTGGTTAACAAGGCTTTCCTCTGGGAAGGGAAAATTTGGAGGACCTCCAAAGTGGACATCGCACAAGGGGTTTGTGATAAATCTTCCACCACAAAATAGTTTTGGGCGGCCCTTGCATTTGGGTTGTGAGAAGATTTTTTGAACACACCTTTGGGGATGCATGTCATTGTTTCACCCAACGTCTTCTCAATATGTAGAGGAAGAGATGGGAGTTCAGATTCTTTTCCCTTCTCAGAAGTGCTTGGTTTACTATAGTCATGCGCTCTAGTCGATATAAAATCATCACCCTTCACCATATATACATTCGCAGATGTGGGGTTGTTTGAAGATGGAGAGGGTCCATGACTACCTCCTTTCATGCTTGCGGAGGCTTGGGTTAGATTTTTCCCATGTTGAAATGGATTGGTTAACACAGTAGGTTGTTGCTGCGTCACAAACTTTTGGGCTTCTGCAAGACGAGGACATAGATGGGTTGGGTGGTCTTCCACGCATAAGTTGCATGGATACCTCACCTTCCGTTTCTCAGTGTTGTCCCTGCCAGCATTATCGGTAGGTTTGTTATCCCCCTTACCCTTCTTTCATTTTTTTTTTCTTTCCTTCAGGCTACTGGGTGGCCTTTGGATTAGTCGATTTCACTATCTGTACATCCAATGTTTTGGTAGGGGGAGCAGCCAAAGCAGTAGTTTGGCTAGCCGTTGTGTGTTGTATAGACAATTGTTGAAACTGATTCTTTAGTTGCTCAATGGGATTTGTTTGTACTGAACCAACAATACCATCAGCATGTGGTCTAGCTCTCTATATGGTTTTATCAAGTATTGAGCATGGTGAATCTGGCAAGATCTCGTATAATAAACCGGACTGAGAATAGATTAACTCAAGTTATTGAGTTCTCATGATGGCGTCTTCTTCAGAAAATACTCCTGACATCGCGATGTCCTTGGACAATTGTGGGACCAAATACTTAAGGAACCACTCAAGAAGGAATGCTGGTGGGACTGGTACTTTAATTAAACTCTTTCGACATCTCCATTCTCGGATGTGATCAGATATATGGTCCGATTTTTTCTGTGAAAAATTGGCCATCAATTTTGTGCCAGCGTCATATCTCACAGGTAACTGGAAATGGTTTAGGAAATCCATGGCCAATTCACTGAAGGAAGAGTATCTTGAGTGGTCGAGCTCAATGTACCATTTCGCAGCACTCCAAATGAGAGTACGTTGAAACAATCGCAATTGTACAGAGTCATCTTTCAATGAGTTAGATGAGCACCAAAGATGGAAGGTAGTCACATGATCTCCTGGATCTTTGTTAGGCTTGGATTTGAACTTTGGGATGTCCGAAGGAAACTTCATCGGCATAGGAGGCCAACACGGATTGTGACAAATAGGGTCATTCAACAACCTTGTCAAGTCTGGAAAATGCAAAGTTTCCAAGAAGGGTAGTTTGGGTTGTTGGTGATAACCTGGGAAAAAGGGGCCTGGAGTTTGATTGGCACCAAGTTGCCAGGAAAATTTTGGCTGCTAGCCCAGATTCTAGTAGAAACCATGGTCATGGCCAGTGTATGGATTTTTCATATGTGGAGACATCATAGATTGATTTCCAAAATAGGACATAGATGGTTGAGCATGCATTACATTCGAAGGAATTTTGGAAGGGTTGCCCCATGTCGGTCCCGTGGGGATAAGCATAGTGCTTTGTCTAGGGTTCCATTGATTGTGAAAAGAATTACCCTAGATTGACATTCTTGATGAGGGCACTGATCCCTAGAAAGAATTCCAAGGCCATGATGTAGAAGAAGTTCCTGGGTGTGCCCACTGTGTAGGAATAGTACCCTGTATAGGAATAGTTTGTCCAAAATCGGGGTTTCTCCCAGTTGGGAAAGTAGCTGACGAGAAGGCATTATTACCAAATGCACTGACCAAAGAAAATAGTGTGGAACCTACCATCATATTATGCAAAGGTGGTCCTTGACTCCCCACTCCAAATAAACTATGGTGTGCAGGTGGCCCGACAGATTACTGATGCGTGCCATCGAGGGAAGGGGACAAAGGAGGTATATGACCTCCCCTGTAAGGGAAAGCGTTAAAAGGAGTAGGTGTTCCCCCCATCTGTCCTTGCAAAGGAGTGTTAGAGCTCCTTGCCCCTAGACCTAAAGTCTTTGAAGTGGAGTAGGAAAGTATAGGACTTGTACCTGAACTAGGCATCCCGTATGAGAATGGAGGGCCTGTCGCACTTTATATGAAAGGGATTGTGGCTGCCGCCAGAGATGGAATCAGACCACTGTGCAATGTAGAGGCAGTTGAGACCATGGTGGCTTGGACTAGTGACGGTGGGTTAGGAGGTGGAAACTCTCCTGTGGTGACAATCGTAGTGAGAATTGAAGAATTACCAGAAGGAGTAACAACATTTGTTTCCATTGCTATGTGCGACACTGTCTGACACTCGTAAGGATGAATCGGTACGATGGTGGGTGTCGAAATATCAGTGGTGGAGGTTTCAACCAGACCAATTGCTTTCACTCTAAGGTCTAAAATGGTTGATTCCTCTGGATGTTGGTCGGGCACAATTTCTTATGACCCGGTCGCTTCAAAAGACCTTTGTTGTTCTATCTTTCTCCTTAGTGGTGGCGGGGGTGGCTCCAGTGTCACCGGCGGCAGGCCAAGAAGTCTTCGTGATAGACAGAGCTCATGATCCTCCACTATGTGAGAAGATCAAAGACACTCTATGATGTTCTAATCGTTCAACAGCAACACACATTAAAAAATTCCCTATAATATAAGACATGCAAACACTAAATTAATTGGAAGAATAGTTACAACAACCAACACTAGAGAAACTTACTGGTGCAAGTGAAACTCGA
>JZKD02S1179083.1:80080-102470 GCA_000966675.3 Picea glauca | reverse complement strand
AGCTGTGTTACAAAACCCCATACCACACCAAGGGGTGATGAACACCCAATAGAATATGCATCCTACCCCACCACAGATAGGACAGTATCCCAACCTAGGCACTCCTACAGACCGCACTATCCTCCTCACTAGTGAGGAAGAAGTCCTTCTACAAACACATAGTCGTCAATACAGTGCACCTTCTGAATCCACTCCCACTACCTCAGAAATAGTCCTAGTCACAACCATACCACCTTTGATGATTCCTCGCCCTAACACTAACACACTCCTTTATATTCCTCGCGTCCCATTACAACGGAGTGTCAACAACCGTCTGTCTCGGGCAACACACAATTACAGTTTGGTCGATGACTTGGCACAATCTCCTATGGCTATGTCAGTTTTAGAAGTTCTGCAAACCTGTCCTACTCAATGAAATTCCTTACTTTTTTCCATGGGGGCAGTCGACCATGTAGACACTCGTCTCATCACCTTTGATCTTGATAGTAGAGAACCACGACTCCCCGCTCTGATCACTTTTCAAATACCAGTTAAAATCAAGAACATTACAGTTCATCACTGCATCATTAATGAATTTGCATCCATATGCATCATGTCAAAAACTATATGGTAGAAACTTGGCTCCCCCGAGCTCATACCATCCACCATTACTCTGAGAGCTTATGATGGATGCCCATAATCTCCTAAAGGGCTCTTTCAAAATGTTCCCATTGAACTCAAGGGAAAAACTATTCTCATTGACATTGAAGTTATTGATGCTCCACTAGATTACAACATCTTTTTTGGGTGTAGCTACATGTATGCGATGAAGGTTGTGGCCTATTCTGTGTTTCATGCAATGGTGTTCGCCCACAATAGGAAGATCATCACCATCAACCAAGTATCACATTATGAGCCCAACCCTTCCTCCAACATCGATAACATCTTACCTTTTTTCCACACTAATCTCGATGCCTACCCACTCATCGAGATGGGTCCCAAAATTTTCAAAGACCCATCCTTTCTAGAGACATACCATGGGGCACCTCCACTCATACATCCCTCAACATAATTATGTGTCATCTCATCCAATGGAACAAAAACTAGAGATACCCTTCCTCCCACAAAGGCTTCATTACTATCTGATGTCCCATTAGTCACAGAGATCCTTCCTCAAGAATCCCTTGAGAACCCTTCAAATCCCCCTGTTCCTGATTACACCCCCAGGGCCACATTCTGGTTTGGGAGACAGTCCCCGAAGACATTACTCAAATCCCCTTGTTTTACCCCCCACCGGGTGTACAAACCTTTCAGGTAACCGTAACGCTTACCCTTCCCAATATGGTGCTGGAAATTCTAGTATGGTATCTACATCCACCTGAGATGGTCCCTCAACCATCCCTCCCTCCCCAAATAGAGGGAATCTCGATGCATATTCCCATACTTACTCCCACCACACCACCCACACCCCCACTCACTAGCACCACCACTACAGCTGGGAGCAGATGGAAGAAGAAAGAGCCCACCGCTCCACTTCCACCACGAGTTCAACCTCCTTGTGCACTATGAAAGAAAGATGGACACCCCACTAATAAGTACCCATCTCTCCCCAAGCTGTGCAATTTAATTCAACCTCCTCGACTAACGACACCACTCGTCGTTTCCTCCAATTCTACCATTATATCCTCTACAGGAGGAAAAGGCCTACAAACCAAATTCTCATGTGTCATTTGCTCTAAATATGACCATTACACCCACCATTTCCTTGTGCTACCTCACTTTCACCAGATGCTAGTAGTCGTACGCCAAATATTTCAGCAAGAACCCCTCCCATCCACATCATCTCACACACATTTCACTGACATCCACTATGTCACAACCTCAATCAATGAATGGATGAGATGTCCTTTCTCTCTTTGTGAATCACTAGATCATTTCACCTACCAGTGTCCCACTATTATTGAATACAGGTGTCACCAAATGGCCCTTATTCAAAATCCTACACCCACCCCATTGCCAGAAGAATCAGTAATTACCCTTACTGCATCACATAATGTTGTTCATTTATTCTCCCCTAAACCTGAGACACTCCTAAATCCCCCATGGTTCCTGGATAGTTTATATGAGGATTTTCCCCCAAATCCCCCCAAATCTCTAGTTCATTTCCCCACGGAAATTATACGCCTGACTACCATTTTTAACCCACAATATCTCGATATTTGGTTTATGTAGAGTGAACCCACGCAAGCCCCTTGCGTCAGTCCCCCTACCTCTTCACCAGAAGATAAAAACATAGTGATATTCACCGATGTTATTCCCCTAGATCCACTATATTCTCGACAGTTCCACTGTGACGAAGACATCCTCGAGGAATTAAATTTCCCCGATTTCCCATGGGATCCACTCCATCATAGAGCATTTTTTCTTTCACAAGAAGCCTTTGTGCCTCCCGAGCAAGGCCCCTTATACGCAATCGAAACCAAATATTTTCTCCCCTCATGGAATATAGATTGGTTCAATAACCCTATCCCTGCCCCCAACATTTTTGAAGAAGGAAATATGGCCAACATTTCCCCCACCATCAAAATTAATATTTCCATCAAACCTGGAATCATAGAGTAAATCACCATCAGTGCTACATGTTCTCCTGAAGAACTCATCACTTACAAAGCTCTCTTCCAGGAATACTAGGACATTTTTTCCTGGTCATACACAAAGATGCCTGGCCTTGATCCCTCTATTTTCGAACATCGTAAAGACACATGGCCTAATATCACACCTATACGACAAAAGAAACGCCCATTACACCCATCCAAAGAGGCAACCATCAAAGCCGAGATTGAAAAATTACATGTTGCAAGGTTCATATACCCCATCACATATACGTCATGGGTCTCCAACCCCATCCCCGTTAACAAAAATAGGGCACTATCCATGTTTTTACGGACTTTCTCAATCTCAATCATGCTTTTCCCAAAGACAATTTTCCAACACCCTTCATCAACCAAATTATCGATGATTGTTCCAACCATGAGGCTTTATCCTTCATGGATGGTTTCTCTGGCTATAAGCAAATCCATATCCATCCAACCGATCAATACAAAACCGCATTCACTACCCCTTGGGGTACTGTTTCATATAGTGTCATGCCTTTTGGCCTCAAGAATACTGGAGCCACTTTTCAATGTGCCATGACATACATTTTTCATGATCTGGCTCCAATAATTCTCACCTACTTGGACAATCTCATTGATCGATACGAGAAATGCACTCAACACCTTGATGAATTACGCATTGTATTTCATAGGTGTCATCAGTACAATATCTTCTTAAATCCCCTCAAGTGCGTATTCTGCATCACCATTGGATGCCTCCTTGGGTTCATTGTCTCCTAACATGGCATCACAGTGGACCCTCTCAAGGTCCAAGCCATCACGAAAATTCCCCCACCACGGACTTTACGCCAACTGCAGAGCCTACAAGGCAAAGATAACTTTTTACGTCACTTTGTCCTTGATTACGCCACTTAAGCACATGGTTTCCTTTGCCTCTTACATCACGATATCCCATTCCAATGGGACGAATATGCCCAAACCTCTTTTGATGATCTCAAAGCTGCACTCTCCAGAGCCCTGTTGATTAGTCCACCTGACTATGATCGCGACTATATCCTCTACTTATCGTGCTCAGTCATCTCAGTAGCAGGAGTTTTAGTCCAATTAGGGGATGATGACCATGAGCATGTCATTTACTATATTAGTAAAAATCTTTCAGGACCACCCTTGAAATACAATCATGAAGAGAAATGTGCCCTTACATTTGTCCTTGTAGTCTAGAAATTGCACCATTACATTCTCCTTCGAACTACCAAAGTCATGGAAGATTCCAACCCCATGCAATACTTGCTCAGTCGCTGAAAAATTAATGGAAAATTTGCCCAATGGATAGTCATCCTTCAGGAGTACGACCTCGAATTTTCAACACCTAAGAGAAAGAAATCCCTCATCCTCGCCGAACTCATTATGACATTTCCTTCCAGTACTACTAGCTCTCCCATCAATACCAACTTCCTTGATGAACATATCTTTTCCATCCCCCCAGATGATCCTTGGTACGATGATCTCCTCGTCTACCTCCGAACACAGAAGTTCGAAAACTACCTCTCCAGGGACGATCATCGACATATTCAGCACCAGGCCCCTCGCTACCTCTTTGTCGATGATATCTTATATAGACGAGGGGTTGACACCATACTTCGTCATTGTTTGACTATTGACGAAGCCGACAGAGTCTTGAATGACCACCATAGTGGCGCCTGTGGTGGCCACCCCTTAGGGATGTCCACTGCCCAGAAAATCATTTGAGCAGGCTATTTTTGGCCCACATTGTTTCACGACTGCATCCACATGGTGAAGCGATGTGAAAAATGTCATCTATATGCCAACAAAGCGAGAGCACCACCTTCTCTTCTCCACCCAATCATTACTACCGGCCCCTTTTGAAAATGGGGCATAGACTTCATGACTTGCAATCGTCCATATAGAAATGGGCACAAATACATCATCGTAGAAGCCTATTATTTTACTAAATGGGCTGAAGCCATGCCCACCTTCAACAACACCGCTAACACTTCAACGTGTTTTTTCTTCAACCACATCATCTCCCACTTTGGCGTCCCCCTACAACTAGTCTTCGATCACGGGAAACACTTTGAGAATGATATTTTCATTGAAATATCCTCTAGGTTAGGATTCTCCCACGAGTTCATCTCCCCAGACTACCCTCAGTCCAATAGACAAGTAGAGGTGGTCAACAAGGTCCTCAAAACCATGTTACAACACACGGTCAACAAACATAAAACCAATTGGCACCATATGTTGTTTTCTGCACTGTGGGTTTATCCCATGACAGTTAAAACTACCACTAGTTTCACACCATTTCATCTTGTCCATGGGGTCGAGGCCACTCTCCCCATCTAATGTGAAATCCCCACCTTACGCACCGCTATTGAACTATTATCCAACACTGCTCCAATGGATCAACGTTTTTTGAACTTAAATTCATTGGATGAAGACCATTGGTCTTCTTTACAGAACAATGAGGCAGCCAAAAAATGGTCGAAGGCCACCTTTGATCGCCATGTCAACTTTAAATCATTCAATGAAGGCAAACTCATCCTTGCTTACGATATCACTCACTATACCTTCGACCATGGAAAGTTCGAGTTGTTATGGCATGGACCTTACATCATCCAACATTGCCTCACTAAAGGTGCATACATCCTAGCCTCTCCCAAAGGCCACCCCTCAAAGAACCCGTCAATGGGTTGTACTTAAAGAAATTTTATGCTTGAGCATAGCCATGCTACACTAGGCTTTTTATTTTTGTAGAGTTTTTAGTCTTCTTTTTTCTTGCATCTAATTTATCATTTGTGTTATTGACAGATGCCTCCTCCATAGGCCTTCCACATTGGTTACGCCAATGGAGCTAGATGTTGGACACATAATCTCGCTTTGGCCGCTTAGGCCCTCTATACCCCCTTGCATGAACTGCTCCACTCCAATGGAATATGCATGGGCTCAGCTACCAACAACCAAGAAGAATACACAACTATCATTGGCCTCCTTTTCAAGGCCAATCACCGCAATATTTGTCACCTTAGTGTCTTACTAGATTCCCATCTCGTATTCCTCTAGCTCAAAAATGTGTACCATGTACGCGATCCATGCCTCTTATGCAAATACCTACAAGTTAGACTTTTATCTCAACATTTTGATTCAATCACATTCACACATATTCCAAGACAATTTAATCAAACAACAGATAATATGGCTAACCTAGTGTTACAATGGCATTTATCCCATCAAGTTACAATTACACATACATAACTCATCAAAATTCTGTCACAACATACAAATTAGACATCATAAACAAAAAACATCATCACATGTGAACATCATAGAGATCCAAATATATATATATATATATATATATATCAGTCAATGTGCCATCAATGTTTACAAAAAATAGTACATCAAGTACAACATCCATAGGTAAGTGATCATCTCACTCCTATAGGTACAAAATCAGTGTCATAGAACCATATACAAAATGGGCTCGCAATCTTATATAAATACAAAAAAAAACATATACAGAGGCACTCATGGTCCCTCTAAAGAACCACGTACTATCGGCTCCTCATCTCTCACTGCCTCTCTCAGGTGCGCCCAGTTCCTCTCCCTCCAGTGGATCGACATCATCAAACTGGTCACCTGCATCCACACATAAAATATTCAATCAACCATCACAACTCATAAAAGCATCAAAATCTCCCAAAAATATTAGTTTTTACACCCTTCATCTTTGCCTCAAAGGCACAGCTTTTTTCTCCACAGGTGCACACATATGCGCACCTATTCATCCCACAGTTGCTCACTCATGCGCGACTATTGGCAATACAGGGGTGCACCCATGCATCATTGTCACCTCAACAGATGCACACCCTAGCGTGCATGTTCGCTCCACAGTTATGCACATATGTGCAACTATCAGCAACACAGCCGCGCATGGGTGCACTATTGTGCTTTGCACAGACATGCATCCCATGCATGCCTATTTGCCTCATTTGGGTGCCCCGGTGTGCAACTCTCCAAATTATAGCCGCACACTCATACGCACGAAAAAATCGATCACCCACACATCGGGGGAGCCACCCTCACAAAACCCCCTTATATGGTCGTCCGTACAAGCCCTACACAAAAAATAAACCCTAGATATTGTGTAGGAGGATACGACCACTAACCTAAAACTCGTTGATCCTGAATCGGCTGGCTCAATCTCCCAAAATCTTCAAATCTCTCCTAAAATCTCTCATCCAATCACTTTGGCAGTAGGTACAAATGAGGTGGTAATGTGGGCCCTACAACTATATATAGTCTCATTTTCCAAACTTCCATACTCAATTCCAGGAGCTCTGAGCATTCATTTTTTCGATCTGTCTTCAACCACGGGACTAGGATCCCTCCACCTACACAATCACATTTCCCGGGCCACCACCCATCCTCGGCCCCCAGGAATCATTTTTCTCATATCACGTCCAGGTACGCATGCTTATGTTCACAATTATCAAATAACTGTTATATGTTCTTTATCTTCAGATATTGTTCACGTCAGGTATTTGGTTTTCATGTGTGCAGGTACTTGGTCATCATACATCAGTGCTATGCCTTTAGGTATATGATCAACACTGGCATGTAATCATTCCCTATGAATCTCAATTGCATCTCTAGTCACACCCTCTGACATTTTCCTTTAGGTTCCCTATATCCGGCTCTGCAGTAGTGTCACCTCCACTGCATTTTGGTACTGTCACTCGATAGCACTCTCCCCCAAATGAGTTGTCCCATTCATAGTCCCCCTTTGCAGTTTGACACTCATGTTGTTTTTCACCCTTTAGGGATGGGAGTCTCAATAGTCTTACACATTTTCGAGAATCAACCACATACTCCTTCTCCTCATTTTGCTAGCCTTCCCAATGGACTCCCAGTTTATCTCATCATGGTTCTCTTTTGACTACACCTCCGCAGTATCATTAACCATCCATTTCATCCACAGTCAATTTTCCCATCTGCAGATTGTCCTCCATTCATTTTACCTAATACAGGAACCCACCTATAGGGATGATTTTAAGGATGGAAATCTATTTTAAAATGTAGAAACCTTGGTGTATCTTACTTATCCTTCATATGCCAACTATAAATGTTTGGCGATATTTTTGTAAAAATATTCAAATTTCTAAGGATTTAATATAGTTTTTATAAAATTTTGGCAATTTTTAAGGTAAAATAATTTTATTCTATATAATTTGGGCGAATCATTTTTAAAATAGCGAATCTCATTTTTGGAAAAACCATGGAAAATTAACCCATGAGCGAAATTTAGCCCCTAAAATCATCCATGGCCACCTATGGGGTCCCCACCCTCCACCTTCTTTCCACGCAACTTGTGCCCTCACAAGACAAGCCATATTTCACTGGGGCACCCATTTTTGTATCTGTACACTTTTCCCAATTGATTCTTTATTTATTTGGTAATTGTACAAATCCCTTTGTTTCCATCCATTACATAGTTTTTTGTTGTCACCTTTGGAGACCTTCCTTTTTTGGAAAAAGCAACCCATGTCGCCCTTGGTTGGGGCATTCATTACCTTCTCCTCTTGTTGACATTTTCCATAAAATCTAAGTATCCCACAGTCCATTTACCCCTGATATCTAAGTTTGTCCACTTTTTCACGCCTCTGGCACAACTTAACCATAGTCTAGTCATCTCCCTGACACTAGATTCAGTTCCATGGTTGTTTCCACTTATCCTTCACAAGTATCCCCAACTAAGGGAAGTATTGAGTCTCACCACATATTTATTTCTTCCATGTATCTCCGTAGTCCCTAACCTTACCATGTGGATTTCATGAATCCCTTTGCTTCTTAGAGTTGCATCTCCCTTTCTGTCGACATCAA
Source organism: Picea glauca (assembly GCA_000966675.3). Lineage (NCBI taxonomy): Eukaryota > Viridiplantae > Streptophyta > Pinopsida > Pinales > Pinaceae > Picea > Picea glauca. The sequence continues at coordinate 93,975 of JZKD02S1179083.1, read as the reverse complement.
CACAGTTTCCATAAGGGCGACAGTATCTTGACTCTCATTACCTTTACAATGAGGTGTCTCAAACGACACAGACAGAACCATCATTGCTCTCTACTATCATTGATCCCCACGACATTCGACTTCAACACTCTACCATGTTGCGGTAGGTATTACTTTGCAACTATTGCAGTTGTTTTTATATTTTCCGAAGACCTCTAGAATTTGATAGGCCATCAATGCCTATGAATCCTCGACACTTCTTATAGGTGTCATCACCTCTTTTCATAGTTTTTCACCATCAGAATTGTCCTTTTCCATTATCAACATGCCCTTGAGGGCGCTGCAGTCATCTACACCAACACACAACTTCAGTTACTATATTACACATTTTTGAGTTACATGACACGAGCATGGGGCATGCCTGCCTCGTTTGTACATAGTTTATTTTTTCACACCTTGCAAAACATTTGGGTCCTATAGGTTCCCATCTCCCTCCAATGGGTCTCTCTTGCAATTCCCATCAACACTCTTTCTTACAAAGGTACTCTTAGTGGAAGAAACATTGATTTATTTTGGCTATATGTATGCTCCTAACCTCACACATCAGGGGGCATCTATTATCACTGGAATTTTTTCCACAAATGGTTACAGAAATCCAGCATCTTCAAACACCCATTAGTACATCCATGGCCCAGAAAATGAATTTCCAAAGGACACAAAACTATACAACTGATTAAAAAATTAGCATGCACTGAGGATACAAAGGCAGCGCGTGCACGTGTGATAGTCGAATAACGCCATAAAAGCGCATATGTGCTTGATACGCAACTATGGATGCAAAAATCTGCACACGCCTCAAAATGACGCATTTATGATTTTGGTCGACCTTCCACCGACTTCTAGTTCATCTCCCAAGTCGATTTGACACCCAAATCTGAGTTGAATCCGAGTGGGACACTGGTCAAAGACCTAAGGGTGCCCTAAAGAGCCCCTTGTTCACACTAAATATTGGCTGAATAATGCCTCAAATATTTTCTATAAAAAGAGGCCATGGGTGCACTATATTTTCAAGGAATTCATTTGTATTGTTATGTTGCCTATATTCTCTTGGAGAATCCTCTTTTCTCATCAAGATCATACAAACACCATTTCATTTAGCCATTCACATCACCTCTTGAGTGGATGGGATTTGGATTTCTTCACCATTTACTTTTAGTTTGTTCCTTGTAATAAGAGCTCAATCATTGGGGGTTTAAGAGCCCTCCCTTGGAGGAAGAGGGGACCCATAAGTCTCCCTTTCTCTTTGGTGTTTTCCCACTAATACAACTTATCCATTGGTGGCATACATGTTGTTTAATTTTTGTTTTATTTCCCTTATGCACTCTAATTTAGTTTATTTTATTGTTATTAGCATTAGTTATTTGTTTATTTCTTATGCTTGATGTTTCTAACTCTTGCATTCATTGTTGTCCTATCCAGCTAACCCAACTGGACTTGTAAGCATCCTTATTTTTCTCATTTAGGTGATAAAAGAGACGCAACATCTTGTATGTGGAAGTAGCCTTATATTTTCACTACTAGACACTTGACTTTGTAATGGGTTTTTATAAAGTTGTAATAAAGTGGTTCTTTTATTAAAGTGACTTTTTAATGAAGTGTACCTTCTAATATTAAAGTGACTTTATTTCATAAAGTGCACTTATGTTATAAAGTGAAATTGTACTTTAATATTTTTAGTGATTTATTTTGGAGGGAATGAATCATGTCTCTTGATCATGTAAAGGAAAGATTAGATATTGGCCTTTGGATTTAGGGATGGGGAAGGTGAAAAGAAACTTGAAAGGTGAAAGGTCACTTTCGAATTATAAGAGAATGCATTGGGTAGTGTGCAAGACACAATGAGAAGAAGAGATTGAGATAGTTCTGAGAGAGGTTTGAGGAGGAGAGGAAAGGGAAGGAAGCTGGGTGATTTTTCCAAGAGAGATTAGGCACATTTCCTAAGGAAAAACTCTGTTTTGAGAGTGCTGAAAATTGTTGTTATGTGGGAGGTCGTACTGTATAAATTCGTACATTTTGTACAACAGGGAGGAGTGCACAATTTTCAAGAAAGTTGGTGGGAATGGAAATTGAGGTTCTTTTGAGCATTCTTTTTTGTAGAAAGGGAGCATATAGATCAGGTTGTACAACAGATTGGGGGCACAAATTTCGATGTGTTTTTTTCTAGGTGGGTTGTACAACAATACATACTTGGCACAATTTTCAAGGAAAATTTTTGGAGGGACTGTTTGGGTGTTGTAAGTGGTTTTATCTTGGTTGTAAATGTAATATTTTTTTTGATATAACTTTCTTGAAGCTAATAAAACCTTTATCTCTCTTTGGGTTTCCCCACATTGGGGTTTTCCCTAGCTGGTTGCCTAAATTTTTGAGTATTACATGGATGTGTGATTGTTGTTCATTTTTTTTATTCAGCTGCAAAAGTTCTTAGCAATGTGTATTTCTTCTTATGGAATTTTCTGCATGTGAGTTTAATGCATCTCCGAGTTCATAGATTATAGTTATCTCTAGGTTGTCAAGTGTATGACAAAATATAGTGCATGCTAATTTTGACATTAAATTTATACATGGTATCAGATCTTGGGCTCTGAGTTATAGTGAGAAGTGTTATTTTTAGGCAAGATTTGAAGGGGGAAACTTGATTTCTTGTTTTCCATTGAACATTTGATAGTTATATGGTTTTTTGCATCGGGTATGAGGACCGTTTGGATGGGATTTCCGAATATTTCCAATGGAAAATCAGTATGTCGGCTATTCTCAGGGAGAACAAAATCTAGAGCTTCGTCAACACCATAGTTGTTGTTCCATTAGCAGACCCTATATATTTGGATTTACATTAGGTAAAGGAGGCCAAATCTCAAAGGATTATTTTGGATGGGATGAAGGAATAACTTATCCCACACTTGGCTGAGAAGAAGACAACCAAAGAGATGTGGGATGCACTAAAAAACTTGTATGAGGCAAATAATGAAAACCGAAAGATGGCCTTGAAGGATAAATTGCATGATACTAAGATGGGAAAGGGGGAGAGTGTGTCTTTTTATCTTACCCAGATAGCTCAAGTGAAATATGAGTTGGATAAAGTTGGGGAGGTCATATCAGATTTAGAATTGGTGATGATAGCCTTGAAAGGATTCACCAAGGAATGTGAAGTCTTCATGAAGTTTGTGGTGGGTCATAAGCATCTTCCAGATTGGAGCAGACTGTGGGATTATTTCACTCAGGAGAATATCTAGGAAGGATCTCAGAGTAGTGGACAGAAGGCAGATGGAGCTAATGATGAGAATGTTTTTCTTGTTGCAAAGGGAAATGGGAAGAAGAAAGGAAATTACGAGAGGGACTTGAGTAAATTAAGATGTTACTGTTGTAACCAGTTGGGGCACCTTGCTTCTCAGTGTCTTAAGAGGAAGAAGAAGAAGAAGGAACAATATGGTCCTGATACAACTACTACAACAACTATGGAGGACTTTTCATCCAAATTTGATAAGGACTTTTCTTTGGTCATTCTAGTATCTAGTGTTGGTAGTGGAGGATTTGGGGGTGATATTAGGTGGATTGTTGACAATGGATCCTCTTGTCACAAGACGATAATCTGGAGAGTATTCCTTATTATCACAGGGACAGGTCCTGATGAGCTAGTGGAGAGTGAAGGAGAGAACGAGTTGTATGTGGAGTTGGAAGGGTTATATTCTGACTCGAGTATGGAGGACTCCTGGAGGTTGATGGAGTTATTTTTGTTCTAGGGTTGAGGGTTAAATTTCTCTCAGTCTCAGCCTTGGAGGATGATGGATATTGTACATTGTTCAAGAGGGGAAAATTATTTATCTAGAGGGAGGCAGTGGACCCGGTTGAACCACAACTTATTGGTGATTAGGTGGATAGGCTTTACATGTTGCGAGGACAACCTTCAGGTTATGATTCAACGTCATATGAGGAGTAGGAGGCTCCTTAGACTGTTGTGGGCCCAAGTATTCAATCTTTCATTTTGAGAGAAGAGAGGGAGTCTCTTCTGAGCACTAGAAGGAGGCTCATCTAGTGTGATCGAACAAATGCTCAGGGTGAAGTGGATTCTCCTAGGAGCTCAGGGTTTAGGGTAGCTATTAGGAGGAGGTATTCTGGTTCAAGTTTTGTGTAGGTGTTAAGGTTGGCTCCAGGTTCAGAGGGAGATCCTACTACAAACAATGTGGTGGGACTGAATGATGGTTATGGCAGTGAGTACATTCCTCGATAAGAGGGAGTGTTAGATTTTATAGTTCAGGAGGTACTCTGCATGTTTTGTCTTGTATGCAGAAGTAGCCTTATATTTCCAATGCTAGACACTTAACTTTGTAATGGGTTTTTATAAAGTTGTAGTAAAGTGGTTATTTTATTAAAGTGACTTTTTAATGAAGTGTACTTTCTAATATTAAAGTGACTTTATTTTATAAAGTGCACTTTTGTTATAAAGTGAAATTGTACTTTAATATTTTAAGTGATTTATTTTGGAGGGAGTGAATCATGTCCCTTGATCATGCAAAGGAAATATTAGATCTTGGCCTTTGGATTTAGGAATGGGGAAGGTGAAAAGACACTTCGAAGGTGAAAGGTCACTTTCGAATTATAAGAGAATGCATTGGCTAGTGTGTAAGACATAATGAGAAGAAGAGATTGAGATATTTTCGAGAGAGATTTGAGGAGGAGAAGAAAGGGAAACAAGCTGGGCAGATTTTCCAAGAGATCTTGGGCACATTTTCGAAGGAAAAACTATTTTTTGTGAGTGCTAAAAATTATTGTTGTGTGGGAGGTCATACTATATGGATTTGTATAGTTCATACAACAGGGAAGAGGGAACGATTTTCAAGGCAGTTTTTGCGCACCGAAATCAAGGTTGTTTTGAGCATTCTTTTTTGCAGAAAGGGGTCTTACATATCATGTCGTATAGTATATTGGGGGCACATATTTTGAGGTGTTGTTTTATGGCTGGTTTGTACGGCAAGATTTTCAATGCAGATTTTTGGAGGGAATGTTTGGGTGTTGTAAGTGGTTTTCATATAACGTTTTTGAAGATAATAAAATCTCTCTCTCTCTTTGGGTATCCAAACATTGGGTTTTCCCTGGTTGGTTACCTACCTTTCTGAGTATTACATGGATGTGTGATTGTTGTTCATTGTGTTTTTTCCACTGCAAAAATTCTTAGCAATGTTTATTTTTTATTATGACATTTTCTGAGTGTGGGTTTAATGCATCTCAGAGTTCATAGATGACAATTATCTCTTGGTTGCTAAGTGTATGAAATAATATAGTGCATATTGATTTTGTCATTAAATTTATACAAATGTGCCCCAAATACTGGATTTTTTCTTGGTAAAAAGAACACTTTCTTAGATTGGCATGAAGTTGATGCTCCCTTAGTACTTGCAGTACCAATATCAAGTGATGTTCATGATCTTCCTCTATCGTACAATAAATAAGTATGTCATCCAAGAACACAATGACAAACTTATCTAAATAATTTTTTAATATGCCATTCATTATACACATGAAGACAATTGGTGCATTGGTTAGTCCAAATGGTACCACCACAAATTCATAATGTCCATACTTGGTTCTAAATGTTGTATTATTATTTTCTTCTTCCTTGATTCGTACCTGATGGTATCTTGATGTAGGGTTTATCTTTGAAAATATCTTTTCTCCTCTTAGCTAATCAAAAAGGTCATAAATTTTGGGTATAGGGTACTTGTTCTTTATAGTGGCTTTATTCAGTTGTCTAAAGTCAATACACAACCTCAATGTTCCTTCCTTCTTTTTGACAAAGAGTACTAGTGCTCCCCAAGATGAAACACTTGGGAATATGTGTTGAATTTTCTGATTTTCAGATATGATAATTATTTCCTGATGATTTAAATGCTATTGTTATCATAGAATAATTACACACTAAAAATCTCAACAAGACTTAGAGAACTTGATGAGAGGTTATTGTAAGTAAATACTATATGAGATGATATATTACAATTGAGGGCTCGATATATATACTTGGGTGGTAGTGCCCTTTCATTTAATGGACATGTCTTTTCCATTATTGTCTTTTCATTAATTAATTTATTATTAATTATTGATTATTGACTATTTATATATGTATATATTATATTGTAAATATATTATTTATATATTATATTTATGTTGATGATTATTTCCTCACATGCACGTCTAATTAGTATAAATCACTCCATCCTGGCACAGGCAATGTGAGAGTATCTCGAGTCTTTATCACCACTAGCCAAATCAACATGGCCCCATGAGTGAATGTATCATTCTCTCTTGGTAAAATCATCATGAAAATTTTGGGAGAATGTCTGCCAAATGCTACTAACTGGAGAAAAATCAACATCCTAGGCCATTCACCACTAGCCAAATCAACATGGCCCCATGAGTGAATGTATCATTCTCCCTTAGTAAAATCAGCATGACCAATCTAGGAGAATTTCTTCCTGATGCTAAAAAATAAACACTCCCTCTTAGCAAGAGAGACCTTCTGCATCACGCCAAGCTTGTCTCTAAAGTATACACACTTCACTCTAGACAGAGTCTTGGTGAGATTGTTTGCAATCTGTTCATATGTGGATATGTACTGGAGCTTTACTACTCTCTTCTATACCATGTCTCGGATGAAGTGATATTTTATGTCAATGTGCTTCGACTTGTCATGAAATACTAGATTTTTTGAAATATTGACACATATTTGATTATCACAATGTATCAAGGTCTCCTCTAGCTCCTGATAAAATAGTCCTACAAGAAGCTTCTAAAGCCATACTTCTTCACGACTTGTGACATTGGCTATGATATACTCTACCTCTGTTGTACTGAGTGATACATAAGTCTTCTTCTTGATAATATATGATATCATAGAGGATCCTAAGTTGAAGCAACACCTCGAGGTTCTCTTTCTCTCCACTTCACCTCCTGCCTAGTCAAAATCAATATATCCCTACAGCCTCACTTCACAACCTAAGTAATATCTTATAACATATCCAATTATACCACGTAGGTACTGTTGAGGGGTCCTAAATCCCTTTAACTCAACAGTAGGAACCAAACACTCCACTGAGGCCCAATTAGACTCTGCAACGTTTTATAGTGGAATGGTTCTCCAGATCTTGTGATCCGGCCAAATAATCAATGGGATTTATGTTTTCTTATGAAGGCTTCTCCTTCAGTTCAAACGTTCTCTTTTTTTATTTTCTATTATAGGTGGGACCGATACAAGATAAAAGCTGGTATAAACCAACTAGGTAATCAAAGTGGGAAAACTTAACTACTGGAGAAGGATAAGCTTGGGATAACCCTTTTACTCTAGCATGCAAACAATGACTCACTACCACAGGCCTAGTAATAATACTTTAAACTGCTGGTGTTACAATTATTGACTGAGGTTCGATTATCAGAAGAAAACACATATGTAATAAAGGATGGAAAGAAAAATAATTCTTTTAACTCTAATCATCAATCATATAATAACACAATGATTTACTTTTCATCATTAAAGATAATAAATATAAAGCATTGCATTAGATAACTTATCAATAGTTTTAGAAGATCTTGCCCATTACAACATCCATTAATGAGATGAAATTAGAAATAATTCATCTCCACATCCAATCATGCACACTTTGATGAAAAACACAAACTTGTTTCTTATCCTAAACATGACTTCTCAATTAAGGTAGCTCCAAAATAGTTATTTACAAAATCCAAAAATGAGGGTCTTTGCAACAACCATCGACCACTTGCTAACAGGTCGACTCTCCTATTTATAACATACTATTAACTAAAAATAACTATTAAAGTGCAGCTAAGTAAAACAAAATTATCCACATGGTGCTTTCTTCTATTAGTCTTCAAAGAGTCATCAAATGATCTCACTTGAGTGGATAAATCTTATCGTACTCTGATCACTTCATGAAGAGATCCTTGCATGTGTTAACATACAAGAATCTATGTTGTTCCATTGGGGCCGAAAGGATCCCTCGTATCTCTACTACCTTTGCCCAATACTTGATTATTCTGGCACTTAACTATTGCAACATGGCTCAAGCTTTGATCGGGTGCTCCATGAATTGTTGCACCTACCCTGGCGCCATATCTTCTACCTTCACTATTTCCTCAGCCCATGATGAGTCTTGTTCGACACATGATTTGACTATGTCGTGCAAGTCGACAAAGTCATTGGGTGTGCCAAATTCGGGGAGGCCGATGTCTCTCATTGCTTGGTTGATATTGGTCCAACTTTTCTCTCACTCATCCCACTTCTCTTGGATTTCTTGATGAGGTTCATGATCCATTTTTACCCAATACTCGGTTGATTTTCTTATGCGATCGATGTTGTTTTCGTTTAGTACCCAGATGTCGTGCTCTTCAGCGTCTCGACCTTGTTGCATCACACTGATATAGTTGATCCTTTCCACGGATTGGTGTTATTTTTCATACCATGTCTCCATATCCTTTAACGTCGCCAGTTCCATGAGGGTGTCTTCTTGAAGCTCAACTATCCTTGCAGTGAATAGGTGTTGTTCATTTGTAAATTTGTTGTAGGCCTCCTTGAATTCTCTCCTCAGGAACACCACGACCTGTGTGGTGTCCTAGTAATACTTCTCCAAGTGGCACAAATGTTTGAACTCTTTCAAAGTAGCAGTCAGCGCCTCTTCATCCCTTTTTACTCTATCTAGGGTGGCATCTCTGATTTCCATCCCTGTGCTGATAAGTTTAGATGTTTTGGCATGCTCTCTATTTATCAGATTTTCCTAAATGGTGATGAGGATGGAGCGATCTAGAGTGATCCTCCTCTTCTTGGTTGTTATCTATATGATGACTTTTATTTTTCGGTCGTAAGCGATGACATGTATGTCAAGAAACTCATCCACAGTTTCAAGGATTTGATGATCTCCCTAGGTGAGCGTATTTCCCAGGCTCTCGATGGTATATATTTTTTCAATATTGGGTTCTTGAATTTCCTCCCTATGTTCTGAAAGTATGTCGATTTCCTCCCTAATCAGGAAGTGGAGAACTGATTGAAATTGAGGCATCGGGGGTAGGCTTGATGCTTACTTGATTATCGGTCATTGAGATGTCAATTTCCTGTTGTGGAGATTCTTCCTTTTGTTCGCCCGACCTTGGCTCATCCTTTGGACTATCTTCTTGGGTCTCTGGTGCATTGGGTAGCTTAGTGTCTAAGACACTATTGAATTCTTGTTCATTCTGTGGAAGAAGAATTTGAGTGTCGGGAGTTGGGGAAGATGCCTTCTCTTTCTCGTTTTCTTCTATGATTTGTATGGGGGTCACCAAGGATACCTCTAGTCTCTCTTCATCATCATAGATGTTTATCAATTTGTTGAGGGGGTTTGGTGCACTTTCTCTCCCTAATGTTTCGACTGTCTCCAAATGAGTTGAAACAACCCCCAATGATCCGGCCTGTGGCATTGTAGTTTTAGAGTTGTCTAACTCAGTGATTTCATCGATGTCTATCAGTTCAGGGTCGCTTGGGCCTGCCTGGATTTCATCTGGTTTTTTGGCAAGGGACCCCATCATTCCTGTGAGGTCTGGGTCATCTTGTAGTTGATCAATTATTCACTGCACTTTTTCGATCATGAGCAACCCCATCTCTCGTACATCCTGCATCATAGGGAAACCTCTATCATGCATCGGAGCTACCAAGGGAACCTATGCTACTTCAAATGCTATCATTTATTCCCTGGCTCTAAGGGCATCATGATCTTATTTCTCTATGGTTGTCGTATGATCATCCAGGCTCATGGCTCTGAACCTGGTCATTTTGGGGTCGACCTTTCTTACCACCACCTCATCCTAGTCTTGGGCATTTTTTGTGAAGATTTCATTTTCAAATTTGTCGTGGGCATATGGCCAACAGGATGAAACTTGCGAGACATGTTTCAAGACCAGACCCTTTGGATCGTTCTTGTATAATCATCCTGTATGGAATATGAACTCTAGTTGGCTTAGTCATTCTTGTTTGGCTTGATTTGTGTCCTTCACCATGTAGAAACCTACATGGAAACCATAAGGTATGAATGCTCGCTTCTTGTCCTTGACCACAATGGAATTGTAACCTTGTAGGATGGTCTGGTAGCATATCTCTCCCACTACAAGACGGTCAGGGACATGCACTACATGGATGATTTTAGGGGCTAAATTTTGCTCGTGGGCTAATTTTCCATGGTTTTTCCAAAAATGAGAGTCGCTATTTTAAAAATTATTCACCCATATTATATAGGATAGAATTATTTTACCTTAAAAATCGCCAAAATTTTATAAAAACTATATAAAATCCTTATAAATTTGAATATTTTTACAAAACTATCACTAAACATTTATAGTTGGCATACGAAGGATTAGTAAGATTCGCCAAGGTTTCTACATTTTAAAACAAATTTCCATCCTTAAAATCATCCCTGATGCACTAGTAGGATATGTGATGCTCCGATGGCCCCAAACACCCCGATGTAGGTGTTGCGCTCTTCCAAGTACCAGTGACCTACCTTTGATATCATATTTTTTTCTGTAGTCGATAGTCTTGGGAATTCTTTCTTAAAAAGAATGAAATAAACATGTGTGATGAATTCATCGCAGATGAGGGAGTAATATTTCTTGTACCTATTTTCCCATAGGACATTGAAATATATGTGGATCAGGAGCTCTACGACGTGCCAACTCAGGTTCATGCAAGAAAAAATGTTTCTGGCGCACATGACATCAAGTAAATATGAATCCATGTAGAAGGCTGGTGTCTCTCCTTCCATCAACATCTGATCTTGTTGTATGCATATGCTCAATTTCTTAGAAATGATGGCTCCCTAGTTGAAGTCACTCCCCAAAATTGCCATTGTGTAAGCTAAGGTCATCCATGCCTCTGAAAATATGGAGTATTCCTTCTCCCCATATAATCGACATATGAGAGCCATCAAGTAGATGTATGGATCCCTTAGGTTGGTCATCTGGTACCAGCCAGTGATCGGGTTGGTGTATTTATTGTCTTCCCTCCACCATGATGCCATCACCCGGCTCATGTCATGGCGCTTGTATAATTTTACGACAAAATCTATGTTCAATTGCTCCTCAGGGTCTCTAAGCTTGTAATACTTCTGGACTTCGACTGGTAAGAACACTCCGACAAAACCACCATTATCATCATTGATCAAACACTTATGTGTGTCTGTGTGGTCGATGAGCCAGTTCAAAAGTTCTATATAGGGAAAAAAAAGGGGTTTTTCTCGCCACCATATGCAGGTATGACCATCGGATATTCGAGAACACCTCATCGTCGAGTGCTCTCACATATGGGTTACTATGTGGGATATATTTGGGGTATTCCTCTCGGCTGATCTTTTTAAATATATCTACCCAATGTGGGAGTGGTGCCTTGGACCCAGTGCTTGCGTCTGTATCTCCAAAGGCTGGAGGATGAGTAAATATCTTCTTTGTCACTGTTTTGATGACAGGTTCTAGTCTTGGAGTGTATTCTAATTGCTTTGTGACCCCTGGAGAGGAGCCTTCACCCAACTCTGGTTCTTTCATCTTTGGTGCCCTCGGAAATCATCTAATGGTTGGTTTTCTTGGAGGCATTGTTCCTGCAATCAAACTAGACCTTCAGAGACTGTGAAAAAAAAAAAAAAGATAAAAATATATGAAGTGTAAATATGTAAAATCTACAGACTTGGGTACATACCTATAAATTTTTCTAAACCTGGTTATTTGATACTCACAGGATACATGTAGCTTTCGAATTACTCGTCTCACTTCTATGGATGCTCTGAATTTCCTTCCGTGCAGAATGATTCCTCTTACAATGACTCAAGAGAATTTAATCCAGTGAATAACTTACCTTGTCACATCAGCCATTCAATTCAGGTGATGAGTGAAATTTAAACAAATATGCCACCGAATATATGTAACTTAGATTCATCATGGGTTGATGGCGGAGGCACGGGGGTGATGTGGTCTATCAGATATTTTGAATGATTTTTTTTATTTGCACATGAGGTAGCAACTAATGCAATATTTGGTATTAATTATCCCCTTAAATGCTCAAAATCTAATCATATCCAATGCTAAAACATCCCATCATGTCGCTTTCTCAGTGGGCAGATCAGGGATCAGGGATGCACTATGAATGTTTTCATTGATGTCCCTCATAAAATATATGACTTTGATCAATCTCATCGTACAATGTTGTCATGGAAAATATGACTTGGAGGTGTGACTTCGACTTAGGAGACCCAAAGAAATGACTCAGGGAAAAACTAGACCGTACGGTTATCCGATCTGGCACAAACACGTGGCATTGAAGAATGGTGGCCTAATCTATGTGTATTAATAGGAGTTGGGGATTTCATTAAGTTATTCATTTTGAAACATACCTTAGTTTGTCGATGTCGTAAAGTATCTAGGATCGATGATACTTATCAAGTGTTTTTTTTACGGATTAGCTTCCTTGAAAAAGTCTCGATGCCGAAATGCATCAGGGATCAGTGATTGGTAGAACTCTTTAGCATGGTCACAATTTTCATTGTGATCCTTTTATTTCTTCCTCGATTATGATAGGCACGTTAGGTATTGTCTGTCGGTGATATCTTTTCTTTCTTGATTAACGACTATTCCCCTCGTCTTTTACCGATGCCGAAGAGGAAATGGATATCAGAGGTATCCTTTTGAAAAACATAGGTGAAAACAAAACTTATTGCTTACCAATGCCGATGAATATTGGCATTCAGTGACTGAGGTTTCTCGAATGGATCTTTTCCTTCTTTGAATTCCTTCCAATGCCGAATCTAATTGTGTCGAGTGAAGTGTTTTGACTTTTGTTTCTTTATTCAGGCCTCAAGGTTCTTTTTTAAGTCATGGGTTTTCATAAGTTCAAACACATATTAAAAGTTAATGAGAGCCAAGATAATAAGTAAATCCAAACATCTCTCAAAATGAAGTCGAATTAGATAGTGCAAAGATCAAGTGGTACCCAAAAAGTGGAAAAATGACATAGGCTTTTTAGGGTGTGTTGAGTGCTCAACAAATGGCGACTTACTGGGTGAAAGAATAATCTTTGTTCCATCCTTGGGATCGGTTGATGTAAAACATGATTAAGAACTTAGCTGGGTTTTTTTGTCAGAGCCTCTTTTACCCTTGCATTTGAAATTTCCAAGGTTGATGCATTTGGGCCTGCCTATGGGATTTCCAGCCTTTATTCAATCTTTGTTTCTTGTAACCCTGAATCACACCTCTTTTGAATAGAGTCTAGTAAAGTGTTCACTAGAACTAAGCCTTTAGTTACCATTCTTCACTTTCTATGGTGTTTCTTCACTGCCAATGAGCGTCCATAGCCCCAACGGAGTCACCCCGACATCACAGACCTTGTTCTGCTGCCAACACGTGTCCACAACCTCGACATAATTATTTTCATACCCTCTCCTACTGTGCGCTTGTTTTATATAGTTGATTTTTTATTTCGGAAAAATTCCCTGAGTGAGTGGGAGAGGAGGATGTATGTTGTTCACAAAATGATATGGTTAAGGTGAATTTTTCTAGCTCTCTCTCTGAGGTACATGTAGTCCTTTCCAGCTTACCATAATTCCCTTAAGGTTTCACCAAACCACCAGGTGGACACTTCTGCATTTCTTGAAAGTTGTTCATATGTGTGGGTTAGATAGAGAACCCCTCAAAAGAACCGCAAGTTCCCCAATGATTCTTGTTTTGTATGTAAGCAATGAGTTAGGAACAAAGTTCATCATATCTCATGATTTGAGGTCAACCATTGTCTTGTTAAACAAATCTTAAAAAATATAGAAGTACAATAGCAAAAGAAAAAACAAAAA
>JZKD02S1179083.1:56861-79297 GCA_000966675.3 Picea glauca | reverse complement strand
CAGGTTTCCCCCTCAGATTCTACAGTCGATACGTGCCTAACCCAATCTTCTCGGCCACCTGGAGAGGTCCGAGACATAGGTTCTGAAACTTAGAATGTTTTCCTTTAGACTCATTTGCTCTGTCCCACTTTAGGACTAAGTCTCCTACTTCAAAATTCTTCTCTTTATCCTTATGCTTATCAAACTACCTTTTAACTATCTACTGGTGAGTTATGAACTTTGATTTATCTGTCTCCCTTTATTCTTCCAACATGAGGAGGGTATCAATTCTTTGTTTTATGGTTGATGAGGGTTTTCCTCTAGAATCTTGAGCAAGTTGAAGAGATGTAAGATATAGCCTGTTCAAGAGAATGACTTCCTATCTGTATACTAGAAAGTATGTGGAATTCCCTATAGATTCCTTGGGTGTAACTCTATCAACCCATAAAGAATTATGAAGTGAATTATGCCATTTTTTCTGGTTGTCTATGACTGTTTTCCTCAATATCCTTACTGGGTTCTTATTAGTTGATTATGCCACTATGTTTCCCTCTGGATAATAGTTTGCAGATTATATAATTATGATTCCTTTGTCTAAAGAAAACTATGTTAATAAGGTGGAAGAAAATTAAGTTGCATTATCAAAAACAAGGATAAAAGGAGTGTCGAACCTTGTGATCAGTTGTTGTTATATGAATTGGATCACCACCTTTTTGTTTACATGAGTCAGAGGGGTGGCTTCTACCCATTTCGTGAAATAATCTATGGCAATCAATATGTATCTATGTTTTTTTGAAGAACTTGGTGTAATTTTTCCTATGATATCTAACCCCCATTGCTCAAATGGTCTAGAAACAGCCACCAATTGGAGTGGGATAGCTACTCTCTTCTCCCTCCCCCCACTTATCTAACAAGTCCTGCAATTTATAGTGTATGTGTGAGTGTCTTTGAACAAAGTAGGCCAATAGTAACTGGCTCTCAATATTTTATGAGCGGTGGTATTTCCTGGGGAATTCCCACCGGCAGGACCATCAAGGAGTTCTTTAAGAACTTTGTCTACGTATTTACATTCAAGACATATTAAAAGTACCCCATCATAATTAACAAAAAAGAGTACTGAATTTATGAGGAAATATTGTGCGGATCTTAACTTGAGGGCTCTCCTTTCCCTAGGTTTTAGGTTTTCTGGGCAAGTCCCATGGTGCAGAAGATAAGTCAGTTTCTCGTACCAAGACTCTTCCCCTAGGGAAACGTATGAAGCTTTGCCACACCATAACATCAATTCATTCTCCCATATGGTGCCATCATTCACTTGGTCTTGGGCTTCAGCTAATAGTTTTCATAACCCTTGTCCCTTAACCAGTTCAACACGTTTTATATCTAGATCAAATTCTTGGACTACTACCATCCACTTTCCTCTTCTTTCCCCCATCTCTTGTTGAATGAATAGGGATTGAACTACAGGGTGAGGCACTATAAATTTGGTATGATTTTTAAGGATTTTTATCCCTTGACCAAGTTTTGGAGAACCTTGGTCGTGTTTGATCATTTTTGGGACTTCGATAGGCTGGTCGAAGATGGAGCGCCCAGGCGAAGTGGAGATCGCGAGATCTCGCCCTTTTTGTGGGATTTTTGGGTTTTAGGGTTTATGTAATGGGTATGGGATGTCGGCCCATGGTTCTTACCCATGTTTAGGCCCTTTTTGTAATGTATAAATATGTATCTAGGTGATGTAAGAAGTAGATCTATGGCTTAGTTCTAATGTTAGCTACATGCAAGAAGATGTGTTAGGACTTGCAGAGCTAAGTGAAATCATTTTGTAGTGCTGTGTGCATGGAATGTGTAAAGGCTCTGTGCTTTGACCTAACTCAGGGAAGGAGGATCTTCCAAAGTGCATGCAGATATCTTGTCCTATGCGGAGTTGGCTTCGTAGCTCTATGAATGTAATAAGATTGGAAGAGACTAATAAATAAGAGAAGAAGATTGGTGGATGTAGCCCCACGCTGGGGTGAACCACATATATCTTGTGTCAATGTGCTTTGTGCTATGTGTTCATGTTGTCATTTTCTTAGTGAAATATTATTGATGTATGGTAGACAGATCTATGAATGCTTAGTTCTTATTATGTGAATGAATGTTAGATCCAAGATTACGCTAAGTGCTTAGAGTGTTTGATCTGTTAATACTACGTTGATCTATAATAAGGGAAATATGTGATGTGAATAAGGGTTAAATACTAATGAATTTCAATTGATATCGCTCTTTCAAGTGTTGTAATCACAAATCTGGGTCCCAGCTAGGTTGTAGACAATTGAGTCTTGCAACCCCCCTACGTCTACCTCCAGTGAGACTTCATCTAATTCACAGGTGTTGCTGAAAGGGCTGGTAGTTAGGGTTTTTTTGGTGCGTTGTTGAAGAATTGAACCCTGGGTCTACCCCTATGCCAACAAATAGTTATGTTGTCGGGACCCGAAACTATGATTGCTGGGAACTGAAATAAAGAAGAAGATTTGTTCGTAGATTTGTTGTTGTAGTGCATAGTATTCTACTTAACCTGAGAAGCTCTGTGCTAAAAAGATAAGCCTGATCGGAAGAAAAGAGGTAATATATTAAAGCTTTGTTCTCTAGAAAAGGTAAGATAAGTGGAAATGTTTGTTTCGAAAGTATGGATTTAGGTGTGTTTGATATATTTTGTCCTAGTCTGAAAACTAGGGCACAACTAGAAGAAATAAGATTTGATCTGAATAAATATGCTAGAGTTAGTGAAATATATTTTATTCCTATGCATAGAAAGAATTTTTGGACTAACAAGTGGATGCAGGACCCTAGAAGGAATTTTTATAGATTGCAGGACCATCATTGTGATCCTACTGCTCAGTACATAAAAGGCTGGGGATCATTTAAAAGAAAGAGAGGATTGACACTATGTTACAGCTACAGAAGTTCGAGACATCTTGCTAAGAAATTCCCTGGTGTAGGTCCTACTTGCCTTTGTTGTAAATATATGAGACATGAGGTTTTAGATTTCCCTAGAATGATTGCTAAAGTTGAAAAGATAAACATGAGACAAGAAAACCATGAGGAAGGTCAAGAGAATAAGAATATGCTAGAACACCAGAAAGAATCAAATACTATATTATTGCAGATGAAAGAAATATTGAGTGATCACAGAGACATCAGTTTACCAGAGATCTTAAAAGAAAAGGAGTGCATAGAAATAATAATAGGATACTTTGAGATAGACTGTGTACTGGATGAAGAAACACAGGTGAATCTTATGCTAGAGAGTACTTGGGAAATTTTGGGAAATCTAGCTATGGTTCCTTCATTGGGAAGGATACGATTGCTTAAAGGATAGATGATAACCCTATGTGGAAGACTTACTCATGTACCTATGATTTCCCATGGAACATCAACAAAATAAGAATACAAGGTCATTAAGTTTGTTGAGAACAACACCCCTTTTTCACTTTTGTTAGGAAAGACCTGGATTGAGAAAGATCAGATCTGAAGGAAAGCATAAGAGGTAGCCACAAAATAGAAAAAGAAAGAATTAAGAAATTTCATGGCTAGGAGAATAGCGAGACTAATAGAATAACAAGAGGACAAGTCGAAGCAACTGAGAGCTAGATATTTACCTATCGGAGTTGAAAGAACACAAGAAGGCTTAAATAACCTATCCACGTAGGAGAGAAGAGAACCTACCCCAGAAGTAATAAGAGAAGAGGCATTCCACTTGGACCCTTTGAAAGACACTCAACAGTGAGAAGTTACTATGCTAAGAGAAGATACAAATAAAAATGGAAAGAGGAATCCAAAGGCTCAGATCACAGGAAAGAAAGCCAAAAATCTCAGTAAGAAGAAAGCAAAGTTAGAAAAATTGCAGGAAGCTCCAGAGAGGACTTTGCAGAAGGAATGCTAGCAGAAATTGAACCTCGTCATAATAGAAAAACAACGCAGAAGGGAACTTCAAATTGGCGAAGCTATGTGAATGTTGGAGGCATCCAGACCATTAGAATGACGCTCCAAAATGGCTAGAAATTCATGTATTGCTTGAAAGATCACCATTGGACCATTGGGACCATGCCATAATGGATGGAATCGTATTGATTGAGGCACTCCTGCCCATTGGAGGAGTCTGTTACGGAGTTGCTTATTTAATCCCTCAAATGCCTCACCGGGGACACTTTTGCAAATTGAGATATTCGCACGCACAAAGAACTAATTTCTATCGCATTGTTCTTTTGAGACCTCGCCATCCATTTTTTCTTACCTTGAGCACCTGTTCAACTACCCGAGATAATTGACCACGAGTGTGTATTTCGAGAGAACGCAGCATAGTAGAGAAGTTTTTGGAAGAGATCTTAATAGACCTTATGGTTGAGAATGTCATGTCCGTAGGTGTACAGGCCTCATTGATGAGAGGATTGCAAGCATTGCCATCGACTGGGCATCAATTTGGGCCATCATGAACCATGACGAAGAAGAGAAGCAAGCACCGTGATGATCTAGCGAATGCAAAACAGATCCCATCAATCTTTCCCGACTACATCCCTCCTTTTGATGGCATGTTTAGTCATGACAATGTCCCAAGGGATTTTTAGTACACCCTCATCACAGCGTACCTCTCGAAGGGGATATGCGTAGCAGGACCGTAGTTGGGACTGATCCCAGCTCTTAAAATAAGTGATTTTAACCTCGAAAATAGGAAGAATTATGGAATGCTCACACAACACAAATACCTGACAAAGATGACTAGGAAGAAGCCTAATATAGTTCCTCAGTCATTGATCAAGGAGATCGCGAGGTCCACTATTTTAAATGTGATGAAGATCCCACACTTCGGTAGACATCAGGAGGTTAACACATGCATTAAATGCCTCATGTCATGCTTCCATGGAGGGTACCTGTGGTTGGATAGGTGGATCACTATGGATATGGTGTTGATACACCTCATTATTGGGCTAAGAATGCAGGGACCAGACCCTCAGAAACTCTACATAGGGAACACTGCAGATCTCTCCCTAGCGCAACGAATAAAGGAGGTGTATGGCGATGTGGAGAAAGGGAAGCGAGGCTACATGGTAGCCTCCGTCCAGGATAATGCAATGCTCCTAGATTGTCATCTTATAGCGGGAAAGCTCATCAGGAAGAATAGATCGACGCAAGTCATAGGGTTTGTCATCGAACTCACAGGGAAGTGCATTGAAGGGATGCATATGAACTGCGTGAGCTACCTCGTCAATGAGTTGGAGAAGGACTACCACAAAGTGAAATACCAAGGCTACAAGTTCCACTTTAGTTGGTTGTTGATCCTAATCTCATTTGTTTCTTGGAAGATGCCAAAGGGAGTGACATTCCCTGAAGTTGAGCCATCTGAACCACTAGATGCGAGGTTCAAAACCTTGTGGTATTCAAGTGATATGGTGAAGCAGTGGCAATCAAACTTTATCTTCCACACCTACTACCTACAGCTCATGTGTGGCATTGAATATTTCCCCCGAATGATGTCGAATGCACTCCATCAATTTAGGACACTCATGAATTTCCACATAGACCAACACTTCATATATATCACCGTGCATGGGGATGAGAGCAAGGAGGAGCTATAGTCATACTACAAGTTGACTGAGGAAGATATGGAGGAGATAACCAAGGAATGGTTGGATGAATTCCTTGTACCGGTTAGAGATTCACAGCTTTCCTACCCCGACATCATCAGAATTCCTTTGGTCACCCGAGAAGAGTATGATGGACCAAGCAACACCAAGAAGAAGAATAAGGAGGAAGTGCAGGAGATAAATAATGCATCAGAGGAAACTGCATCTGATTCACCTAGAAAAGGAGGAGGTGACGAAGTAAACCAAGAAGAGGAAGGGTAAGAAGACAAACAGGAAAATGGCAAAGTGACACCACCGAAGGATCCCCTTACAGAGGCTGAAACATCAAAGAAAAGGAAGAATTATCCCAAGAAACCCTCAGCACAGAAGAAATCCCAAGCCAGTAAGTCTCAGTTACAGAATGTGCTCACAGTGGATGATATTGACCTCATCATCACATTTGTAGCAGATGCTTTGGAGGATATCTTGCAATGAAATGAAGCAAAGTAGGAAATGATGTATGACATAATTGAGGCAGAGCTAAAGGGGGTACAACAAGCTCTCTACTTGAGCTGTGCAGTGTCTACTATGTCGTCGTCATCCAAAGGTATAGAATTGGGGGATAAGCCTTCCCAACTACGCAGATTAGCATATGTGACAGAGGCTCGCCTTCGGTGAGTACAGGAAGAAAAAGAACAGGCCATAGAGGCCTTGAAGAAAGCACAGGAGGAAGCCTTAGAGAAACTTTGGGTTTCCCAACAAGAGAAAGATGACCTCCGGGAGAAGTTCAAAGTGGACAAAGAACAAATCCAAAAAGAGAAATATCAGTTGCTCACGGAGCAGATTGGAGTTAAGGAGGCTGTGAATAGAGCACTTTGCTCTGTGCCAAGCTTGGCACATATGGAAGAAGAGACAACTAAGAGCCAAGTGGGGAAGCTCGTTGATGCCATTCAACAACTTCAATCAAGAGTAGTAGAGTTATAACTGCAAGTAGTGCCGAGCACTCTGCAGGAAGTGCGAGATCAGAGAGAAGAAACTATGAGGAGCATAGTCAAAATAATCAAAGCGTTGGCTTTAGAATGAAAGAAATTAAGTAACCAAAGTGTGTAGAACTATGAGCGCCTTGCAGAAGACCTGAAGATGAGGAGACTGGAGGCACATCTCTAGGAGGCAAAGGAACATGCATCGATAGTGAAAGCGTAGTTAAATATGCTTTCAATGATATAGAAGATGAAAAGGTCATAGGAGAAGTGTGCAGTCCAACAACAGGTCACCGCCAGCCAGAAAAGAGTCATGGAGGTGACCTAGAGACTCCAGTTGGTGTAGGACAAAGCCTACACACTTTTTGAATAGATTGAGGGAAAAGGTGCACAGCTGGAACAAGTGGTCACCATAGTAGAGCAGTGCATGGAAGGGCATGTCATTGAGTAAGTCATTCAGGAGTTCATTGAACAGGAGGCTCTAGCAAAGCAGCAGGTCGAGACAGATTGAGCTAAGCTCAAGGCCTTCAAAGAATATTTTCCTAGATTAGAGTGACTCGAGATGAGTCATAGGTGAGGTTTGGGGGCCTATTGGTCCTTGACCAAGTTTTGGAGAACCTTGGTTTTGCTTGACCATTTTTGGGACTTCGACAGGATGGTCGAAAATGGAGCACCCAGGCAAAGTAGAGATTGCGGGATCTCGCCCTTTTTGTGGGATTTTTGGATTTTAAGGTTTATGTAACATGTATGGGATGTCCGCCCATGGTTCTTACCCATGTTTAGGCCCTTTTTTTAATGTATAACTAAGTATCTAGGCAATGAAAGAAGACGTGTTAGGACTTGCAGAGCTAAGTGCAAGTGTTTTGTAGTGTTGTGTGCACGGACTATGTAAAGGCTCTATGCTTTGACCTAACTTAGGGAAGAAGGATCTGGAAAGATGCACACAGACCTCCTATCCTATGCAGAGTTGGCTTCATAGCTATGTGAATGTAAGAATATTGGAAGAGACTAATAAATAAGAGAAGAAAATTAGTGGGCGTAGCCCCACACTGGGGTGAACCACATATATCCTATGTCGATGTTCTTTGTGCTATGTGTTCATGTGTTCATTTTCTTAGTGCACTATTCTTGATGTATGGTATATAGATCTATGAATGCTTTGTGCTTATTATGTGAATGAATGTTAGATCCAAGATTATGCTAATTGCTTAGAGTGTTTGATCTGTTAATACTGCGATGATCTATAATAGGGTTAATTTGTGATGTGAAAAAGGGTTAAAGACTAGTGAATGTTAATTTATAGTGCTCTGTCAAGTGTTGTAATCACATATCTGTGTCCCAGCTAGGTTGTAGACACTTGAGTCCTGCAACCCCCCCTACCTCTAGCTCGAGTGAGACTTCATATGCTTCTCAGGTGTTTTCTAAAGGGCCGATAGTTAGGGCTTTGTTGGTACGTTGTTGAAGCATTGAACCCTGAGTCTGCCCCTGTGACAACAAGGATGTAAGACCTGAAATGTTTTATTGCCTTGTATATCACATAAGACTGCTTATCTATAGTGGGGTAATTTAGTTCGACCTCTTGGAGATTAGTGCTCATGAATGATATCCGGGCTTCATTGTTTTCATCATCCCTCTAATTCAATACTGCAACTAGTGATTGGTCGAAGGAAAAAGTGTAGAGATTTTTTTTTTTTATGAAATTGGGACTTCGTAACACTAAAGTCTGGGATATTGCAGTCTTAATATTGCTAAAATCCATCTTTCATTCATCATCCCATTTAAAATCAACATCTTTACAAATCATTTTTTGTAAGGTTTTGATAGTTTCCTCACAAAATTGATTTTCCCAAAGAATGACTGCATAACCTTTTTGTTATGAGGTAATGGAAGCTGAGATATAACCTTAATCCTTTCTGGGTCTATGCAAATTCATGCTTGAGATATAATGTGGCCTAACAACTTACCTTCCTTGACACCGAAAATAGTTTTCTTAGGGTTTAAGTATATACTGTATTTCCTACACCTTTCGAAAATCTGGTTCAAGTGTCGGATGTGATCTTCTTTGTTCTTTGAGTACATAGTTACGTCATCCAAATAGAATACCACACATTTTTTGATTAGTCACTGAAATTCTACGTCCATGGCCCTCTAGAAGGTTGTCCCTGCATTGATTAACCCGAAGGGCATACATTTATAAGCAAAGGTTCCCCACTTGGTTCAAAAGGTAGTTTTCAAGCGGTCTTCTTCTGAAACTAGAACCTGGTTGTAACCCGAGAAACCATCTAGTAGGGAGAAGATATCAGAGCTAGACACGGTCTGTAAGAGTTTCTCCATTGGTGAGACTGGATAGTTTTCTTTTTCTGAAGCTTTGTTGAGGTTTCTGAAATCCACGCACAAGCAGATCTCCCCAAATTTTTTCCTTACAGGAACCAAATTTTCTACCCATGTGCAGTGTCTAACTTGAAAAATAATCTTGGCATCTAGTAGTTTCTTTAACTCCTAGCACGTGAGAGGCTCCATGGATGGGTGTTATTTCTGGATCTTCTGTTGGAAGGGTTTCACTTCAGGTTTTAACGTGATAGTGTGTTGAATGATACGAGTATCATAAGTTTTCAAATCTTGGTATGACCATGCAAAGACATCTTGATATTGTCTGAAAAGTTTGAGATAAGACTTTCTATCTTCTTTAGATACTATCTTGACAAGATTTATATTTTGGGGGGTTTCTGGGGTTCTTAAATTTATATTTTAGTGCATGGGGCAAGAACTCCCCATCTTTTCATTCTTTAACCCTTTGAATCTTTCCCTTAGGTCAAACAGGATTTCTAAATTGGCTATTCCCTTTGGTGTCATGTGATACCTTGGTTTATCAGTCGGTTGATCAGTTGGAGGATCAGTTTCTATTGATTATTCCTAGAATACTTCATTGTCAATAGCCAAGTCTTTGAAATTATCTTGGTTATTCAAAAAGTTTATGATATGCTCATCTCCTTCAAAGACCTCCCAATTAGAAATATTGTTGGGCACCGATGGTTTGTAGAGTAATTCCATAGTGAATCGAGAGGCTTCATAATCTTCCAGAGGTGATATCCTTGAGGCAGAAGTGGCCAGAGAATAAAAAAGAATGATCTTTGTTCTAGGGATCGTTGTAATGTTGAAAGCTTCAAAATGTTCTATTATCCTATGCAGTTCTTGTTGGTAATTCTTCAGGTGTGGAGAGTTGCAATGTATATTATTCCTTACTTTTCTAACGATGATTTCAAAATATTTGAACACCTTCAATTCTTTAACGTTCAAGTCTTTGGCTTTATTTAGTCTCTGTACTAGAGCTTCATACTCGACGGTATTGTTTGTGCATTCTAACTCTAGTCTATAGAACATAAAATATCGTTTACCTTGCGGATCAATGAGGATATACCCCACCCATGACCCTTCTTGTGGTTTAGAGCCATCAAAGTATAAGGTCCAAACTTGTGGGGTTTTCCTATCAACTTCCTCTTTCTTTTCACTTTCCTCCCCTCCTCTTGTTTTCTTCGTGATTTCTAATGTAGGATCTTGACACAAGAGGTTTTCTTCTACCGTTGTCGACAATTTTTCTTGAAAAATCATTTAGGAGTTTTGGGTAAGGGGAACATCAGATGAGAGGGGGGAGAAATTCCCGAAATTAGAGTCAAGGTAATAATTTCCTAGCACGAGGAATTCGACTGATGAGGGTTCATTGAGGGTTTCTAAATCAGTGACGACATGTTTTAGATATCTTTCCCTATTGATCTTGATCATGTTTGTGTGCCCCTTTAATGGCAGCCAAAGTTGAGCCCAGTCTGTACTAAAGTATCCATTTAAATTCTCAGACCAATCCTGACTTAACAACAATCCATAATATTTTGGGATATCTACTACAATGATGTCAATTACTTGCACAAATTTAGGGTGTGTCGCTATTTTGATCATTACATCTTTGATACCTCCCATAACTTTCACCTGGGTTATGTCTAGTTGTATAACATGCTTATCACTTTTGAGAGGAACTGCATTTAATTTTTTTTAGATAGATAATGGCATGACAT
Organism: Picea glauca; assembly: GCA_000966675.3. Lineage (NCBI taxonomy): Eukaryota > Viridiplantae > Streptophyta > Pinopsida > Pinales > Pinaceae > Picea > Picea glauca. The sequence continues at coordinate 68,671 of JZKD02S1179083.1, read as the reverse complement.
TAGAGGATTCTCCCGAGTCAACTAAACAATTGTGGATATTTCTGTTGAAGAGTTCAAACTTCAACAGGAACGACGAGACAAAAGGTTTTCCCTTCTTATCTTCGGAGCAAGCATTCACAGTTGGTTTATTCCTTAGATATGTGGGAGTTAGATTTCCTCCTTGGTCGGTGCTTGTCGTAAGGTTTTCTAATGACCTTAATTATTGTAACAGAAAGTCCTTTTGCTAAGGGATTGTACACATATCCATGATTGATATGTTTGCCTTCAACTTTTTCAGGTCTTCTACTATGTTGTAGTCTAGCATGGGCGATTCTCGTGTATGGATGTTTATAGGGTTTCTTCGGGGAGAAAAAGGTTCTTTCGGGTGATTGAAATCTAGTATTCCTCCTGAAGTTTGGGTCATAATGAGGTTGGTTGAGACAAGTTGACCCCTACTTCGTGTCTTTATAGCCAAGACTTATGTGGGTAGTTCTTGAACTTCAATTAGGTCATAAAAGGCATAGGTAAATCAAGGTCCCATATCAATATGGTTGTTTCTTCCGGTGGATCAACCTCTTCTTGATCGACAATATTCATAGTTGAGTTGCTTGATTGTTCAGTTAGGGAGACTTCATATAGAAACCAATTAGCCATCAAATGCATGGCATGCACCCATTGAGGGAAGTCTCTTTCAGAGTGAATCTCCTGATGATAGGTACTGAAAGAGTCAGATGCTACATTTCCCATATCAATGTTTAAGTTGGTGGGGGGAGGTTCATTTTCTTTGAAAGGTGTGTTCCTTATAAATAGATGATTATAGGGCCGCTGGCATTGGTTTTCCTCCCCTGTGCTTCTCTCCATATCTATGATTTAATTTGACAACTTCTTGACCATGCATTGTAGGTCCTCTATGTCCCCACTCCCCTTTTCAGGACCTTGTTTTGTTTGTTTCCCTGGCGGTCTAGTTAACAGTAGTCCTCTCCTGGGAGGAGGTTGAAATAATTTCTTAACTAAAGAGACCTGGAATTCTTTACATCCCTTCATTTGGAAATTTATTGTTTTGGCTTCTTCAAAATTCTCAGCTAAGGTTAGTTTGGAAACCCCTTTCAAAAACATGGAAACAGAAGCTGGGAGAGCATTAGCGTATACTTTGATTTGCAACTCCTAAGTAGGTTTATCTTCGGGCTGAAATTTGTTTAAGATGGTGGTAAATATATGATTAAAATATTTAACCCTTTCCTTTGAAATCATGGTGGCGGCAAACAACTCAACCATCAAATATCATGTAGTGGTTTCTTTTGCAAATTTGTCTAGAAAATCCTTTTGAAACTTCATCCAACTAGTTATGGATCCTACTAGTAAGTTAAAATACCACGTGGAGGCTGAATTCTCAAAAGTGTAGGGGAATATTCTGCAAACTACATCTTCATGTTGGACATTCATAAGTCTGATAGCTAGTATGAATTTTTTGATATGGTCTTTAGGAAATCCTAAGGTTTCAGGGTCAAATTTAGGGAGTAACTTCTCTGGGTGATGGGGAAGGTTATGAACTAGTCCATGGATGGACAAAGAATATCTGGCCAACCAAGATTGATTATTATGAGGTGGATTTCCCTTTTCTTCATCATGGTCATTGTTATCTTTCATGTCTTCAAATCTTGAGTCAAACCCTTCTTCTTCTGAAAAATTGTCGGGCTCAAAGTAGTTTTCGGTTAGTGTTTCATGGATTAGGTTAAGAGGTTGTTCGATTTCGGTGACAGAAAAATCTATCAGGTCTTCTACTATGTGCACAAAAACCTGGTCGAAGAACTCGACCAATGGTCTGTTTATTTGTTTTCTTCGAGGAAGTAATGGAGATAAGGGCAGTGCATCGATCTGTCGGGCGTAAGCTCTTGTGATTCTTTTGAATTGGTTCAATTCCTCACGAGGAAGAGCATAGGGTATATCAGGGAACAAATTTTCTTCCTCGTTCTGGGGTGAGTTACTCATTTCAGGAGTACTCAACATGTGGGTTGTCTTGAGAATGACTAGCCATGCATGTGGGATATTCTGAATCTATATGATGTGTGAAATACTATGTAAAAAATATTGCTAGCCATTCATTCTCTAGGCCTTGATTCTAGTGCAATTTTTTTGAGGGGTCCTAAATCCATTTAACTCAATAGTAGGAACCAAACCCACCACCAAAGCCCAATTAGACTCTGCAGCGTTTAATAGTGGAATGGTTCTCCAAATCTTGCGATCCGGCCAAATAATCGATGGGCTTTACATTTTCTTGTGAAGGCTTCTCCTTTAGTTTGGACGTTCTCTTTTTGTATTTTCTATTATAGGTGGAACTGATACAATATAAAAGTGGGTATAAATGAACTAGGTAATCAAAGTGGGAAAACTTAACTACTGGAGAAGGATGAGCTTGGGATAACCCTTTTACTCTAGCATGCAGACAATGATTCACTACCATAGGCCTAGTAATAATACTTTAACCTGTTGGTGTTACAATTATTGAATGAGGTGCAATTATCAGAAGAAAACACATATGTAATAAACGATGGAAATAAAAATAATGCTCTTAACTCTAATCATCAATCACATAATAAAACAACGATTTAATTTTCAACATTAAAGATAAGAACTATTAAACATTGCATCAGATAACTCATCAATAGTTTTAGAAAATCTTACTCGTTACAACATCCATTCATGAGATGAAATCAAAAATAATTTGTCTCCACATCCAATCATGCACATTTTGATGAAAAACAAAAACTTGTCTATGATCCTAAATATGAATTCTCAATTAAGGCAGCTCCAAAATAGTTCTTTAAAAAATCCAAAAATGACGGTCTTTGCAACAGCCATCGACCACTTGCTAACAGGTCGAATCTCTATTTATAACATACCATTAACTAAAAGTAACTACTAAAGTGTAGCTAAGTAAAAAAAAATTCGCCACATGGCACTTTCTTCTATCAGTCTTCAAAGAGTCATCAAATGATATCACTTGAGTGGATGACTCTTCTCGTACTCTGACCACTTGATGAAGAGATCCTCACATGTGTTAGAATATGGGAATTTATGTTGCTCTATTGGGGCCAAAAGGATCTCTCGTATCTCTAATGCTTATGCCTGATACTTGACTATTATGGCACTTAACTACTGCAACATGGCTTGATCTTTGATCGGGTTCTCCATGAATTGTTGCACCTTCCCTAGCACCATGTTGGCTACCTTCACTATTTCCTCAGCCCATGATGAGTCTTGTTCGGCATGTGATTTGACTGTCACACAAGTCAAAAAAGTTATCGAGTGTGCCGAATTCAAGGAGGTTGATGTCTCTCATTGCCCAGTTGATCTTGGTCCATATTTTCTCACACTCAACCCATTTCTCTTGGATTTCCTGATGAGGTTCGTAAGCCATTTTTACCCAATACTCAGTCGATTTCCTTATGTGGTCGATGTTTCTTTCATTTAGTACCTGGATGTCGTTCTCTTCGGTGCTCGACCTTGTTGCACCACACTGATATAGTCAATCCTTTCCATGTCTTGGTGGTTTTTTTCATACCACCTCTCCATATCCTTTCACGTTGCCAGTTCCATGAGGGTGTCTTCTTGAAGCTCAAATATCCTTGTAGTGAATAGGTGTCACTCATTTGTAATTTTTTTTGTAGGCCTCCTTGAATTCACTCCATAGGAACACCACGACCTATGTGGTGTCCTGGTAATACTTCGCCAAGTGGCACAAATGTTCCAATTATTTCAAAGAATCAAACAACTCCTCTTCATCCCTTTTTTCTCTATCTACGGTGGCATCTTTGATTTCCATCCCTACACTGATAAGTTCATATGTTTTTTCATGCTCTGTTTTTATCAGATTTTCCTCCGTAGTGATGAGGATGGAGTGATCTAGAGTGATCCTCCTCTTCTTGGTGGTTCTCTATACGATAGATTTTATTTTCCAGTCATAAGTGATGGCATGTATGTCATAAAATTCATCCACGACTTCGTGGATTTGTTGATCTCCCCAAGTGAGCATATTTCTGAGGCTCCCGATGGTATATATTTGTTCAATACTAGGTTCTTGAACTTCCTCCCTATGTTCTAAAAGTCTGTCTTATGTTTGTTGCTCATAGGGAAGTGGAGCATCGATTGAAATTGAGGCATCAAGGGTAGGCTCAGTGCTTACGTGATTATCAGCTGTTGAGACATTGATTTCCTGTTGTGGAGCTTCTTCCTTTTGTTCACCCAACCCTGGCTCGTCCTTTGGACTATATGCTTAGGTCTCTGGTACATCGAACACTTAGTGTCTAAGACACTATCAAATTCTTATTCATTCTGTGGAAGACAAATTTGAGCATTGAGAGTTGGGGAAGATGCCTTCTCTAGCTATTTTTCTTCTATGATATATATAGGGGTGACCAAGGATATCTCCGGGCTCTCTTCATCATCATAGATGTTTATCAATTCATTGAGGGGGTTTGGTGCACTTTCTCTCCCTGATGTTTTGACTATCTCTCACTGAGTTGAAACACCCACCGGTGATCTGGCATGTGGCATTGTAGTTTCAGGGTTGTCTAACCTGAATATTTCATCGATCTCTATCAATTCAGAGCCACTTGGGCCTCTCTAACTTTCATCTGGGTTATCGGTATGGGACCCCGTCATTATTGTGAGGTATGGGTCTTCTTGTGGCTGATCAAATATTCGTTTCACTTGTTTGATCATGAGAAACCTCATTTCCCATGCGTCCTGCGTCATAGGGAAACCTCTATCCTACACTAGAGCTACCGGGGGAACCTCTGCTAATTTGATCACTATCATTTCTTCCCTAGCTCTGAGGGCCTCTTGAGTTGATTTCTCTATTGTTTTCATTTTTTCATCCAGGATTGTGGCTCTGAACCTGGTCATTTTTGGGTCATCCATCCTTTCCACCTCCTCATCCCAGTCTTGGGCATTTTCTGTGAAGATTTCATCTTCAAATTTGTCGTGGGTGTATGGCTAACAAGGTGACACTTGCGAGACATGTTTCAAGACCATACCCTTTGGATTGTGCTTGCATAATTGGCATGTATAGAATATGAACTCTAGTTGGCTTATCCCTTCTTGTTTGGATTGAGTTGTGTCCCTCACCATGTAGAAACCTACATGGAAACCATAAGGTATGAACGCCTACTTCTTGTCCTTGACCAGGGTGGCGTTTTAACCTTGGAGGATGGTCTGGTAGCATATCTCTCCCACTATGAGATGATTAGGGACATGAGTTGGTAGGAGATGTTGCACTTTGGTGGCCCCAAACACCCTAATTTAGGTGTCGTTCTCATCCAAGTACCAGTGGCCTACCTTTGCTATCAACTTTTTGGCCGCATCCAATATTCTCGGGCATTCTTTCTTAAAAAGAATGAAATAAATACGTGCGATGAATTCATCGCATATGAGGGAGTAAGATTTCTTGTACCTGTTCTCCCATAGGATGTTGAAATATACATGGACCGAGAGCTCTATGATGTGCCAGCTCAGTTTCATTCCGGTGAACATGTTTATGGTCCACATGACATCAAGTAAGTATGAAGCCATGTAGAAGGCTAGTAAGGCTAGTGTCTCTCCTTCCTTCGGCCTCTACGCCTGTTGTATGAAGATTCTCATTTTCTTAGAAATTATGGCTCCCCAATTGAAGTTGCTCCCTGAAATTTCCACTATGTAAGTTAAGGGCATCCATGCCTCTGAAAATCTAGAGCAGTCCTTCTCCCCATATAATCGAAAGATGAGAGCCATCAAGTAGATGTATGGCGCCCTTAGGTTGGTCATTTGGTACCATCTGGTGCTCTGGTTGGTGTATTTCTTATCTTCCCTCCACCATTAGAACATCACCCGGCTAGTGTTGTGGTGCTCATAGAATTTTACAAGAAAATCTGTGATAAGTCGCTCCTTGGGGTCTCCAAGCTTGTAATACTTCTAGACTTCGACCGGTAAGAACACTCCAACACAACCACCATTATCATCATTGATCAAACACTTATGTGTGTCTGTGTGGTCGATGAGGCACTTCAAAAGTTCTATACATGGAAAACATGGGTTTTTCTCACCACCATATAGAGGTACCACCGTTAAATATTCAGGAACACCTCGTCATCAAGCGCTCTCATATCTAGGTCACTATGTGGGATATATTTTGGTTATTCCTCCCGACTGATATTTTTAAAGATCTCTCCCCAATGTGGGAGTGCCTCCTTGGACCCAGTGTTTGCATCTGTATCTCCAAAGGTCAAAGGCTAAGTAAAAATATTATTTGTCATTGTTTTGATGACAGGTTCCGGTCTTGGAGTGTACTCTAATTGCTTTGTGACCCCTGGAGAGGAGACCTCACCCAACTCTGGTTATTTTATCTTTGTCACCCTCGACGATCGTCTAGTGGTTGGTTTTATTGGAGGCATTATTCCTACAATCAAACTAAATCTTCAGAGACTGTGAAAAAAAAAAAAAACTGGATAAAAATATATGAAGTGTAAATATGTAAAATCCATAAACTTGGGTACATACCTGTAAATCTTGCTAAACCTGGTTATTTGATACTCATGGGATCTCTGTAGCTTTCTAATTACTCATATCACTTCTCCATATGCTCTGAATTTCCTTGCGCGTAGAATGATTCTTCTTACAATGACTCAAGATAATTTAAACCAGCGAAGAACCTACCTTGTCGCATCAGCCATTCAATTCGGGTGATGAGTGAAATTTAAAAAATATGTCACCGAATATTTGTAACTTAAATTCATCGTGAGTTGACAGCGGAGGCACGAGGGTGATGTGGTCTATCAGAGATTTTAAACAGATGTTTTGATTTGCACACAAGGTAGAAACTAATGCAAGATTTGGTATTAATTATCCCCTTAAATGTTCAAAATCTAATCATACCCAACACTAAAACATCCCATCGTTTCGCCTTCTCAATGGGCGGATCAGGGATTGGGGATGCGCTATGAACGTTTTTGTTGATGTCCCTTGCAAAATATCCTACGTCGATCAGTCTCATTGTACAATGTTTTCATGGAAAAGCTGACTTGGAGGTGTGACTTGGACTTAGGGGACCCAAAGAAATGACTTGGGGAAAAATTAGACTGTACGGTTCTCCGATCTGGCATAAACGTGTGGCGTTGAAGATAGGTGGCCTATTACATTTGTATTAATCAGAGTCAGGAATTTCATTAAGTTATTCATTTTAAAACATACCTTAGTTTTCCAATGCCGAAAAGTATCTCGGATCAACGATTGATGATAGCTATCACATTTGTTTTTTACGTATTAGCTTCCTCGAAAAAGTCTCGATTATGAAATTCATCGGGGATTGGAGATCGGTAGAACTCTTTAGCATGGTCACAATGTTTGTTGTGATCCTTTTAGGTCTTCCCCAACTATGATAGGCATGTCGGGTATTGGCTATCGGTGATATCTTTTCTTTCTTGATTAACGACTATTCCCCTCATCTTTTACCAATGTCGAAGAGGAATCGTCTATCGGTGGTATTCTTTTGAAAAACATTGGCACACAAAACATTTATTGTTTACCGATGCCGATGAATATTGGCGCTCGATGACTGAGGTTTCTTGAGTGGCTCTTTTCCTTATTTGAGTTCCTTCTTATGCCGAATTTGAGTGTGTCGGGTGAAGTGTTTTGGATTTTGATTCTTTATTCAGGTGTCAAGGTTCTTTTTTAAGTCATGGGTTTTCATAAGTTCAAATACATATGAAAAGAAAATGGGAGTCAAGATAATAACTAAAGCCAAACATCTCTCAAAATGAAGTCAAATCAGATAGTGCAAAGATCAATTGGTACCCAAAAAGTGGAAAATGACATAGGATTTTTAGGGTGTGTTGAGTGCTCAACAGGTACCTCAACACATTCTTTGTTGAAACCCAATGGAAGTTCCTTGGTTCAACCATGAACTGGCTCAAGGTGCTCATTTTAAAGAAAATATTTGGCTCGGTGTTAAATAGATACATCAAGGATCCAATCAGTTGTCTCTACATAGTGGGATCCAACAAATCTGAATCTGAATTAGAATCACTCAACTTCTTCAAATTTGTCATCATAGGTGTAGCCATGGACTTGCAGTCCACCATACCAAATTTTCTCAAAATTTCAACTATGTATTTCCCGTTTTTGAGGAAGATATCACTTGGTCTCTACCACACCTCGAATCCCAAGAAATAATGCCTCAAGACAAGATCCTTCATTTCTAACTCTGAGGCTAACTCCTTCTTGCACCCAACAATGAGTCTCTTTTCCCCTGTAAGGAACAAATCATCGACATATAGCACCAAGATCAAAGGATCGCCATCAAAAACCTTGTAGTAAAGGTTGGGTTCCGCATCACTCTTGGTGAATCCAAAAATCATCAAGTATCCATCAATCTTGGAGTACCATGCCTTGGGTGCCGACTTGAGTCCATATGGGGCATTTCTCAATATGAAAACACGAGAATCCTTCCCATGTATCACCAATCCCTAAGGTTTCTCTATGTGCACTTCCTCCTTAATCACACCATTGAGGAACGTAGTCTTCACATCCATCTGATATAATCTCCAACCCATAACTGAAGCAAGAGAAATAATAGTCCTAATGGAAGTGTACCTAGAAACTAGAAAAAAATTATCCTCATAGTCTACTCCCTCTTTCTGAGAGAATCCTCTCACCACAAACCTCTCTTTTTACTTCTTGATGATACCATCTACTACATGCTTGATCTTATATATCCACTTGGAAGTCACCTCTAACTTCCCCTCGAGTATTAGCACAATATCCCACACATCATTCTTCATGATGGATGAATACTCTTCCATCATGGCATCCTTCCAAACGTACTGTTCTGTTTCCTCCTCATAACTGGAAGGCTCAGAATCAATGATGTGACTCATCAATTCCATATAACTTGAGAACCTCTAAGGTAATTTTCTCTCTCTGAAGGTACCACTAGGAGTTGCATTCCCCTTTGTATCCTACAAAGTGTCACGAATCCATGTTGGCCTCTTCTTGATTACTACAACATCTCTAGGTAGATCCACTAGCTTTTTTGGCTCTATTGACTCCTCTTGATGTTCTGACAGATGAACAACTAGAATAGAGGGATCTATACCACCATCCTTCGGATCCTCCTAATCCTCACTATAAATCTCCATATGAGACTTTCTATACTTCTTGAAGGATACCTATTCATCAAAAGTAACATCTTGACTAAATTTGATCTCACGCTGTTCTAGGATGTAGATCTTGTAGGCCTTCGAAGTATTGTTGTATCCCACAAAAGTAGCCTTCTTTATAGAAGGTTATAACTTCATCCTCTTATCCTTGGACACATGGATGTATAATGGACAACCAAATATCCTCAAATGGCTTACCTCTGGCTTCACTCTTGTGAAATCCTCCTCTTGAATATTTTCCCCAAAGTTCTGACGAGGACTCTTGTTCTAGACGTACACTGTTGTAATAAATGCCTCTCCCCATAATAACGTGGTTAAATATTGATTATGAATGATGAATTTGGAAACCTATACAATGGACCTATTCTTCCTCTCTGCAACCCCATTTTGTTGTGGGTTTTAAGGAAAAATCAACTCCCTCTTGATCCCTACCCCCTTGTAAAAATCATTGAAGTCCCTAGAAATATACTCTCCTCCATTGTCTGAAATTAACACCTTGATCTTCTTCCCTGTCAGGTTCTCTACCTAAGCCCTGAACCTTTTGGAGTATATTGAATACCTCATCCTTCATCTTCATGAATAATATCCATGTCTTCCAGAATAAATCATCAATGAATATCACATAGTACAAGAATCCACCCAAATATGTAGATGTCATAGGTCTGCATACATCTAAATGTACTAGATCCAAGATCCCCTTGGACCTATTGTCACTGCTTGGAAAATGTCCCTTGGCAGTCTTGCTAAGTTCACATCCCCTGCAAATGCCATCATGCTCTACCTGAATCTCTCAAAGTCATGTGACCATCCTCTTCAATGCTGGTAAATCCTTGTAATGTAAGTTTGCAAATATCTAATGCCATAGCTCACATAAACTGATGTTGTCATGTACCAATGCCTGGGCTAGTCATCCCAAAAATCTGTATAGACCTCCTTCTCAAACACCAATCACTATTGTGAAGTCTATAGCAGATTTGTTAGTTATCATAGTGTGATTAGGTGTAGTTTGCAGAGAAACATGGAGTGACTGAAAGAGTTGGTCACACTATGTAGTGAAATCCTTAAGGCATTCACTCCCTATAATTAGGAAAAAAAACACCAAAGGAAATATGATCACTCTGTGTGTATAGACTGCTCATGACCATGACCATACAATTGAAAAAAATAAAATATCTAAAGCAGATCTATCAGATATGGCACTGAAAGATTTTAACTAGTTTCAGAAAAGAGTTATAGTAGCTCTGGAACTGAAAGTTTTTAACTAGCTCTGATACCATGTTGAATTTTCTTATTTTCATATCTGATAATTATTGCCTTATGATTTAAATCCTATTGTTACAATAGAATAATTACACACCGAAAATATAAAAAATACTTAGCAAACTTGATGAGAGGTTATTGTAAGTAAATATTATATGAGATGATATATTACAATTGAGGGCCCGACATATATACTTGGGTGATAGTGCCTTTTAATTTAATGGACATATCTTTTCCATTATTGTCTTTTCATTAATTAATTAATTATTGATTATTTATATATTTATACATTATATTATAAATATGTTATTTATATATTTATACATTAGATTATAAATATATTATTTATATATTATATTTATGTTGATGATTATTTCCTCACATGCATGTCTAATTAATATATATCACTCCATCCTAGAGTAGGAAATATGAGAGAATATCGAGTCTTTATCACTTCTCGTCAAATCAACATGACTACTAGGAGAAATACTACACCTAGGTCATTCACCACTAGCCAAATCAACATGGCCCCGTTAGTGAATGTATCATTCTCCCTTGGAAAAATCAGCGTGACCAATCTCGAAGAATGTATGTCCGATGATGTTAAGTAGAGAAAAATCAACATCCTGGGCCATTCACCACTATCCAAATCAGCATGGCCCCGTAAGTGTGTTATCACCCCATAAATTATGGGAATCAGTTGATGACTTGGATATTATCTGTATCTGGCGATTTGGTTGACAAATGATATTGCATTCTTCAAATAATTTGTAAAAAGAAAAAAGAAAGAAAAATAAAAGAGGGCTAAAAAGAATTGAAACAAAGGCCCCATGCAATAATAGCAACTTGGCCATACCTTTCAAGCATGACCAAGTTCTTTTAAATTTTCAATGTTGATAAGTTAGTGAATGCATCTGATCACACTGTCTAATCCTGATCAGATAGCCTCTAAGTTAGAATTAGTGAATAAATCTGATTAGACCATCTAATCCTGATCAGATAGCCCCTAAGTTAGAATTAGTGAATAAATCTGATCAGATAGCCCCTAGAAAGAATAAAATCTTAACCCAACTGTTTAATCTGGGTTAATTGCCTTGTGATAGTAGGGTAGGACGTAGATTAATTGCCTTGCCTGCCTTGCCAAAATGAAGCCAGATCGATAAAGATGTTACCCTATGACTCCAGTGCCTAAGTGTAATTGAATTGATGTCCCCTTGGTGGTGTATATGAGAAAAATTGAAGGAAAAACCATGAGAACGACGTTATCCTAAGTTTTCCTACATATGACATTTTCCGCCCCCTACCTATGGCTCATTCACTTTTCAAAGGCCCAGATCACGGCACTTAAATCAACGGTTCTTATAGAATTCCGGACCCCCC
>JZKD02S1179083.1:21878-35537 GCA_000966675.3 Picea glauca | reverse complement strand
GGGGGGGGTCCGGAATTGGTATTAAAGTATGTGCTGAGATCTGCGACCTCAAATCCATCTTGCGGATCTACGGTTCCAAATGGATTCCGGGCCCCCCCTAGCATTCTACTTTTAACCAAAGGGGGGGGTCCGGAATAAATATTCCCCGTAGGTGAGGCCCATTGTCATAGGTGGATCAAGCCTGTTGGTGCATGAGTCCCATCCTCCATGTGTTGTCTGACACCCCGTCACCCCTAGACGTCATCCTCCACTAACCCCACTTGTCCCACTTGCTTTCGGGTCTAATTCCCATCCCCATAACCGCTGTCAGTCCCCATTGTCAGTGCCATAACCCCCTTCATTCATGGACGGCCTCCTTTGATGACTTTCACCCCCCAATCACCAACCTCCACGTCAGTCGTCCGTATACTATAGTCATCGTCACCTGCCATATCACCCCAAGTGGCCCGTTGTCCATTAATAACCGGATAATATGCCCGCTGTCACGCTGACCGTTTTCCCGCGTTCGACTGACCCCGTTTTGAATAAATATACCGTTGTGCCCATTTTGCACCCTTTATTCATCCCTCGCGCCAGAACCATCCATCACACCAGAGAAACGTATCTATCGTCTCCCCTTTGCTTCCCCGTCGTTTTCCTCCACCACTAGTAGACCCCACTAACGTTGTTTGTTGCAGGTATAGTTGCTGAGATGGCGTCTAAAACAAAGCAAACGGAAGAGGAAGAGAATCCGTTCGTTCCTCCTCCGGTGGACCTGGATAAAATTCCCCTAGTCGACAAGGACCGGTTGATAGCGAACACTATATGCAGTTTCGACTTCTCAGATTTGCATTCATGGCTTCGGGAAGTCTTCCTAGACCAGAGTGATGCGATTGGGCTCTGGGAGTCCAATTTGCCCCTATAACTGTTCCCCCAAATCCATAATTTCCCCGAGTTTTCCCTCCGCTGCCAGGTCCACTACTTACCCGACCAGAAAGCCATCACGTCTTCATCCGGGGACGCGCTTTTCTTCATCACCCCTGAGGACATCGACCAGATGTTACAAATCACCAGAGTAGAATCCGCTTCCCCTTTTAACCTGGAAATCCTCACCGAGATTTACCAGAAGATGACTTTCCCGCAGAGAGCTTAGATTCTCGAGCTATTTTTTCCCACTTCCGCTCCTCTCCCGACCACCAGCCCCCAATATCCTTCTTCCATGTTTTCCGTCAAAGGGAATCAGATTATTTCAGCTGTGTGTGCTCTACTGGGATACAACTCAGATCAATGGATGGATGAGCCCATCCTGGGATTTATGTCCAGCTTTTCCAATGACGAACAACCAACCACACAGTTCGACTACAGCACATTCCTGGCCAATAACATCTATGAGCAATTCATCAATTTCGACACTGACGACATGTTCAGATACTCTTCCATTCTGGCTTACATGTTCCTCTATTTCCAAGCCGACAAGTTCAACTTCTCCATGCAGAAGATGGATGTCGACGGGAAGCCTCAGCCAATCACAGCGTGGACGTCTCTCCTGAGGCGAAATTCCGCCGAATATGACTTCACGGCGTTCATACATCAGTTTTACCACCCAGTGGTAAGTATGTTGAGTGGCATGCCTGAGCCACGGGTAAATGACGAGGTCTGGAGAGTTCTACACCTCTCGAAAAATGCGAAGACAGGGGACTGGTACTTGTATCAGAATCACTCTGAGCTCCCAGTTTATGGGTGCGAGTTGGCACCATTCAAGCTTCCGAGATACATACCGGTAAGGATTTTCGCTTTGGAATACAATAGACAAATTATGAATTCTGATGATATTCACTTTGTCTCTCTCAAAAAGAAGCAACAATTGCATATTAAAGGGCAGATAGGCTCTTTCATCTGCAATAGCAGAGGCGCAGGTGATGAAGCAGACAAACTCTTGAGGGAAATGAAATTCATGACAAGTTTCACCTGGAATTATGATCCCTATGGCATCATTTTTGAGATGAGAGTCAAGAATAAGAATGCTCCATATGTGCATGAGCCCAGGCCTAAAATCAAAAAATTTGCTAATCAAGTAGAATGGGAGCCCGATACATTGGTGGATGTGGAACCGACTATCGGGATGGAAGAGAAGGTGCCCTCAACAAGTGCACCCCCCGCGACCACACCGCAGCATGACAACGAAAAGAGGCCCTGACAAGAATCATCTTCTCTGGTAACAGAGGTATCTCTGGAGGAATTTAAATCGCACTCCAAAAAGCCGAGGACAGCTCCAACGACAGGTGCGACAGTGGAGCAAGAGATCCCACTCACCACAGTGACCACCACTGGGGCTAAGCAGCTCAGTTTTCCTTTCGGCTCTAGTCAGCATAAGGAGGGGATAAAAGAAATAAAATCCTCAGATTCTCCATTGGATACTCCACCAAGTGGCACTGGGCCTAAATTGGGCATTTTTGAAAAATATGACACGATCAGAAAAAGGAACCAGTCGCTCACCAATAGCACTTATGCACAGTTCCAGAAGCAATCATCCACGGCCCAATGTAGGCTTCTCTCTGCATTTGATATAGAGAAGGGTAGGATGCACCTGGCATTCCTCCATGCACAAGTGCCTGATCCAAAGGTGATATCTGACTACAAGAGGTCAACATTTGAGTTTCAAGCAAAAGATGTGCATTCGGCAGATCAGATGGATCTGCATAAGCAAACTGGGGAGATGATCTCCCACACTTTAGCCCACGTTGCAACTTCTGCGTCAAAGTTTCAGATAGCTTTGAGAAATGCCCAGACCTAGCTGATGCTGGAAAAAATATCTTCCTTCGCGAAATATAATAGGATAAAAACGCTGGAGGAGATGGTCCTCAAGATAGGATACGATCCTGCGAACGTCAAGGCTGCCGAGGAGATGATCAAAAAGAAAAATGATGACATAGCCGCTTTGAGAAAACAGCTGAAGCTCCCTCCAATAGAAGACCCACAGACAAAGGAAATAGCTGAAAGGGAAGGCGAAAAGGATGAAATGTTGAAATTACTCCTGGAGCAGAGTGCACAGTTAAAGGAGATGGAGGCAGAGATGGAGAGACTGCTCAAGGAGAGAGAGCAGGCGAAACCAATGGAAGGCATTCCACTGAGTTCTATTCCAATTGCAACCACAACAGTGACATTCGTTCCATCTGCAACAACAGTTCCCCTTCCAGAAGGAGCTACTGACCTGGCCAAGTCTATGGAAAGAATGAACCTGCAAGAGTCGGAAATCAACAGGCTTAAAAAAGAATTGGAAAATCTCCAGGAGCTGAAGACTTCCTTTCAGACAAGTCTGTCAAAGGAAAATCAGGTGAATGAGCAGATAAGGAAGGAGCTGCAGCAGCTCCAGAAACAGACATTGGCCGAAAAGACCTTGGCCGAAGTTAAAAAACTTGTGTGGACTGATATCTCTAGGTCCATCAATGAAATCTGGCCAATGGTTCAGATCATGCTCAAACAGAACGAGTTGCTCGAGAAGAGTAAACAGGCTATGGAGAAAATCAGAACTGAACTAGGCGACATGCCAACCCAGGCCAATGAGATCATAAGGTTCCTGAATTCTAAAACACGGGAGGAACTCGAGGAGCTGAAAATTGAAGATAGGACAGAAACCATATTAGAAGTGAAAAGAGTTCTGACCAAAAGAGGTCTCATGCTTCAGCTAGAAGAGAAGATCCAAGTCATGGATTAGGGACTGCAAAAGTTCTTCCACAAGATAGATGCTCTGCAAAGGAAAAGCCTGCCTGGCATGAAGGTCATAAACGACAGATTGATGACGCTTTCCGATTATAAGAAAAGGTTGATCGAAGTGTCCAAGGACAGTGCTAAATTCACAGGAATACAATCAAACATCACAGGAAGAGCCTTCATGGAAGCCTTGCAGCTGGACATCAGTATCTAGCATGAAATTAAGCACATTTTCGTCGTCAAGCCTACATTTGCTAAGTACACAAACATGGACGAAGTGTACTGAAGACTGCTTAAAATCACAGTGCCAGGTCATATCAGATGGGAAGAACTGTGTGATCTACTAAATTAGTAGATGAGTTGTCACTTCCAGTCAGCTGTCCTGTCAGCAGAGGTGGCGAAGGCACCTCACCAATGGTCTACCCCTGAATTTCAGTATACAGTTGTGATGAATCATCAAAACGGTTTTGCTTAGTTAAGTTAGTTTTCCTAAAAATAGCATGAACACGTCCTGGTCAGTTATGACAGGATCGTATGTATTTTGTCTTATAAATACTTCATTTTCCAAGGTATTGAGGGTTGTTTATTTACACACCTGATTGATATCGAGCTGTAACATTTTTTACGAGATCCGCCATTAATAAAGAAGAGGCATTTTACAGGATTCTTGCGCACGTTTCACTGGTGATGTGATTTTCTTAGTTAAATGTTTTCTTGCTCTGGGATCATCTTGTTTTTCTATAACTAATCTGTATGAATAGCGTTATGTTGTAGGATTTATCCCTGATACCCTGTTTCCAATTCTATAGATTTTAATGTTCATCTTCTAAATATCTTCAGTTAAGAGATTCTTAAGTGCTTGTTAATTGGAGTTATTTTCCTTATCTTTTCTTCTGTCCATCGCTTAAATCAATGAAGATATAGTGAGCTTGTTACCTCGCCTTATGAAAGTTTTCTTCAGCGTTTCTGGTTGCGTCTTGGATTTTATTAAGTACAGACCCCATAGCCCAATGGATGTGTAATTTGTCTCAACCAATTTTAAAAACCCTTTACAACAAAACAAAACTCGTGCCTTTACCTAGCCTAATATCTTTCAAACAAAGCTAAATCTTATAGAGAGATCCCTCTTTGAAGCTGGAAGGGCTAGATCCCAGCTTTAAAAGTGGTTGGTTAAGGTTACCTTTGTATATTTCTTCTTTTACGACCTCTAGGAAATTTACAGAGTGATAACAAAGTGAATGTATCATTCTCCCTTAGTCAAATCAGCATGACCAATCTAGGAGAATGTCTTCCCGATGCTGAAACATCAACAATATGTACCCTTTCTTCAACAATTCCTCCAACTACATTTGTAGTTCTTTTAATTATGGATTTCTCATTCTATAAGGATCTTTTGATTTAGGGGAATCTCCTAGCACTAAATCAATAGATAAATCTATATCCCTCTTAGGTGGAAATCTAGGTATGTCTTGGAATACATCTTCAAATTCTTGCAATACTGAAAAATCTTCAAGACTTGGTCATTTAATATTTTTTAGATCCTCCACATGAGCTACATACAATTGACATCCTTTCCTGAAACATACCTTCATCTATAAGGATGAAATATCTCTTATAGGAATAGATCTTTGAATTCCTCTCACAATGGTCTATTGTCCTTCTTCATCAATACATGTAAAAGTCTTATCATGACAATTTATAATAGCTTGATGTTGGTCCAAACAATCCATTCCTATTAATATATCATAGGATATTAATGGGATGATATTCATATCAACATTACTACTCACTCCATTCAGGTATATGGAACAACTTTTAACAGTCTCATTCATCCTTCTTTTGGTTGGAGTGGCTAGTTGAACCAATTTCAAGATTACTTCTCTCCAAATGTAATCTATATAGTATTTTAGGATAAATGTAGAAATGGATTGCTCCCAAGTCAATTAAAATATTAACATGATGATTAATGATCTTACCTTCCACTTTGATCATATGGGATTGGTATTCTCATTGTCAATCTTCTAAAGATGAATATATTTTTGGAATACTTCTTCCCATGTATTATACCATTGTAGCCTCTTAGATGTTGTGCATGGTCTTTTTTCTATCTCCACTTTGAGGAAAATCCTTGTACATATGATATTATTTGCATCCCCAACATTGGATTGATGTTCTTCCCCTTTTCCCAAAGGAATCTTCTCTTTTAGATTCTTCCTTAGTAGGTTGATCTTGCTAATTTTTATTAGGGTTGTTTCTATTGAGAGGAGGTTTGAATCCTTTCCTTCTTTGATCATATTTCTCCCTCATCTTATCCTTGAATATTTCTTCAAATATTCTCTTCTTTTTCCTTTCTCATATAGGTACTTATCCTTCTTGATGGTCTCTGTCAAAGTTTTGGGTTCATCGTATTGAATCTTTTTTTTATAAAAACGATGGTAGTCCACTTAAGAACCACTGTATATTCACCTTATCATCTTTCATAAACCCTACATACTTCATCAGTCCCAAGAAATCATTGTCATGTTCTGCCATGGTCATGCTTCCTAATCTAAGTTCAAGGAACTCTTGCATTTTCTTCTCATAGAAATACTCTGAAAGGTACTCCTTCTATAAATATCTCTTGAAATGCTTCCAAGTGATCATGTTCATCAATGTGTTAAACTTTCTTCAATTGATACCACCACACAACAGCCTTTCCATGCAAATGGTATGTGAAAATTCTTTCTTCAATATCAGATGAATAGTTGTGAAATTGAAAATAATTCATGATTCCCAACAACTAGGCTTCAATATCATGTTATTTTTCTCTTTTACCATCAAAGGATGGTGGATTAATATTCCTAATCTCTCCCTACAAACTGTCCAATTCATGCCTTCTTATTTGGTTCCTAATAGGAGACACTTCTAGACTGCTTATAGAATCTTTAGCTACATAAAAATTCCTTGATGAGTAAGGAGGTGAGTGATGTCCATGAGTTCTTCCAGTACTTCTAGAATGACCAACTCTTATGTAGATATATCTTATTTAATTATCTCTACCATATTCCTCTAGTATTGATCTAGATGGATGTTGGTGACCTCCCACCTATTCCAACTAGTTTGTTTTCGCAGTTTTTTCCTAGTTTTCAGGTCCCTGACTTCCTAGGTCATTTTGAGGCCCTAAACAACATTTTTAGGGCTCTCCATAGCCAAATAGATAAATGAGTTAGATTCTGATGGAAAAATGTGTAGTACTCGGATAAAACTTTCCAATGGGATATCTTTCACCTAAAACAGAGATCGTATGCAAAAGTTACAACCCTAAGAAGTTGATGTACTAACTTAGCCCAACGGGGCCCACATGAATTTTGGTGCTTCATATCCTAGGATTATATTTTTGGATGTATAGGATTTTTGAATTCATTTGATCCAGGTGGATATCGGTGGCCACCCACCTTTTCCAAATGGCTCAAAACGACTTTCTGGCAATTTTGGCAATTTACTATTTTTAGCAGGTTTTAACTTTCGGGGCCATTTTGAGGGCCCAAATGAAGGTTTTTTGAGATATATGTTATCAATTATAGCCAAAGTCATATTGATCCCCCAAAATTAATCTCCTTCACGATACCTTTCCAACGATCTATCACACACCTAAAACGGAGATCGTATGCAAAAGTTACGACCCTGGGAAGTTGATGTACTCACTTACCCAAATGGGCCCACATGAATTTTGGCGCTTCATCTCCTAGGGTTAGGTTTTTGGATGTTTAGGACTTTTGGCATTCCCATTTATTGTAAAAGGGTCTTCAGAGCCTCATTTTAATCATCTTCTTACGAATGCGAGTAGCCATCACATCTCTTCTCAGAGATAAGCTGCCACCATTCTAGCGAGTCTTTCACTCTGTATTTTTATAGTCTCTGTACATTTCTTTCATTAATAGAAATCGTGTATTACTGTATATCTGTGTTTATGGTTGCATCTTTGATACATTTCTATTATATTATTTAACATCTGCGATATCTCTGTGCATTTCTTTATTATATCTTCGATCTCATTTCGTGCCGAAAATAATCCGGATCATCATTATTATTGTCAAAAGGACTTCATAGCCTCATGGTAATTATCTTCTTGTGAATGAGCATAGCTATCACATCTCTTCTCAGAGATAAGCTGCCACCATTCCGACAAGCTTATTTTTCACTGCATTTTACAGTTTCAGCTTATTTCCTTATTGAATAGAAACCAATTTTACTATATCTATGTTATTCTATGTTAAGCATATTTTAATAATAATCTATATTCATTTTTTTTTCATCATAAAATCTGGATCAATGGTATCAAAGCGGTCTTATCCTTGTCGTTCTTAATGCATGTCCCTGACGAGGTCAGGGCACAAAGAATTGGGTCTCGAGCTTGTTTCCCTTGAGGAAAAAATCTCTCGTGTGCCTAAGAGACGTATCATGGTGGGAGAAAATAAAGATGACAAGACAAGAGATCCTTTCAAAATGTTTCTCGAGGAAGACCTCATGCAACAGAGGAATGAGATGATGGATAGTTTTGAGCAAATCCTTCGGTGACTACCAACATGCGACGCATCTTCATCAAGTAGAGGCACTTCCCTATTCAAGGTACAAATAAACTTTGATATTCCTATATTTGAAGGTCATATAGACACAGATGTTGTAGAAAAGTGGTTGAATCTACTATAAAGTTATTTCTCTTTCCATAACTTTTCGAATAGAGAAAATATTACTTTTTCACTCCTCAGATCCATTCCCCATGTCAAATATTGGTGGGAAAATTTCTGTGAGCAAAAGGAAATAGAAGAAACCCCATTATTTACAGTTGTTGTCACCTAGGAGTCCTTCAGGGATGATATTAAGGAAAAATACTACCTTGTCGAAAGTTATGACAACTTGTATAAAAAACGAACCACATTACGGCAGGAAAGAGACCAAGCAATGACCAAGTTCACAAATATATTCCATGCCTTGCACACCAAGATGGGTATAAAATATTATAAGTGACATCTGGTGCTCAAGTATTGCAGTGGTCTACATATATACATCCAGGCTGAAATGGAGTTTATGGAAATCTTGTCCTTAGGCGCGGCCTATCGATTTGTCATCAAAATCAAGCAGAAGCTTAAACAAAACACGCAACAATTTGGGCCTAGGAGCCCCTCATATCAAAATAAAGAAAAGGACGGCCCCAACCCACAGGAAATAAGACAGATAAAATATGGACAACCTCAGGACAACTAGTTCAAGCTGCAAGAAAACAAGGACACCAAAAAGACAAATATAGATACCGTGAAGTGGTGCGACTTCCATAAGAGTCCTTGACATAAGACTACTGATTTCCACTCAAAGAATTCACTGGTGGATGAGGTGAAAGGCTATGAATTAGGTGTGGGTTTTGAATATGAGTCAAAACCAGAAGGGGGGAGACATAATTGACATGGAACCCAGTGCTACCATTGCTACCACCAAGCTCCATCCTAATGAACCAGATGAGACAGAGGAAGGAGAGCACCTTTTTCATTCACAGATGTGGTTGAAAAGTACCCCACTGCACTTCATCATTTATAGAAGTAGCCAGAAGAACCTCATATCAACAGAGGTCATCAAGCATATATCCCTACTAACAACATCACACCCGCAACCCTACACCATTAGATGGTTCCGCCTAGGAAGCAATCTTTGTGTCAGCCAATAGTGTCGCCTATCATACAACATCAAGCCCTTCAAAGATGATCTATTGTGTGATTTTTCTCCTCTTGAAGTTTGTAATGTTCTTTTGGGCCAACCTTATTTATGGAAACATCATGTTGTATATGAATCTATGACTCACAGTGTTATTATTACTTTGAACAAGAAATTCTATAGGATACCCGAGGCATTCCCACCTAGTTCTATTTACTTGATCTCTGCCAAGAAATGAAAGAAGTTCATCTCTTAGACTGGGAAGTTTTTCTTATTCCTGATTCGCTCTCATTGTGAGAGAAAGAGTGTAGCCACATCCAAGGCCCCTGCAACTGACCTCTCCACACAACAGAATAAAGTGGATAAGGTCATGGAAGAATACTTAGATATCTTATCCTCACCTATCGGTGTACCTCTGCACTGTCAGGTCAAGCATCCCATCAATTTGACCCCCGACACACCGCTACCCAATGGGACATTCTATCGCCTCTCTCTGTTAGAGAATTAGGATATCAAGTGGGAGATCCAAGAAATTTTCCACAAGGGGCACATTCATCCCAAATCATCGCCTTGTGGGAGCCCAATCATGTTGGTGGAGAAGAAAGACAGAACCTAGCAACTCTGCATTGACTATCGGGCCCTAAATAAAATCACAGTCAGGAACCAGTACCTGATTCCCCAAATTGACGACCTCCTTATTCAACTAACAAGGGAAAAATACTTCAGTAAGATTCATATGAAGTCTGGATACCACCAGGTCCCAATAGAACAGAAAAATGTATGGAAGACCGCCTTCAAGTCAAAAGAAGGTCTTTCTGAACAACTGGTCATGCTCTTCAGTTTGACAAATGCTCCAACCACTTTCATGATGGATGATATCCTATGACCTTTCACCAATAATTTTATAGTGGTGTATCTTGATGACATCCTCATCTACAACAAGACTTGGGAGGTACACTTGCAACATATTTAGCAGGTTCTACACACCCTATGACAACACAAGGTATATGAAAACTTGGAAAATGATCCTTCGGCATGGACAAGTTCCATTACCTAGGCTACATCATTGATTAACATGCTGTACATGTGGATCTATCCAAGATCCAGGTCATCCGTGACTGGCCAACCCCAAGGACACTCACTAAGATTCGAAGCTTCTTGGGCCTTGCCAATTTCTATCTCAGGTTCATATTGGGATTCTCCCATATTGCATGGGCCCTCAACCAAGTAACTAGGGGTGGTGGTAAGGAAAAATTTGTGTGGTTCCTATACCTCCAGTAACCCTTTGAAATTGAGATAGATGTTTTAGACTACGTTGTGGGTGTCGTTCTCACTAAGCATGGCCACCCCATGGCCTATCATAGTGAGACACTATCAGATGTTGTCCATAAGTACCCTACTTATAGCAAAGAAATGTACTCCATTGTGAAAGACTATCACTAGTGGAGACACTACATTCTTGGGAAGGAGACAATCATCCACATTGATCATAAGCCATTTCAGTTCATGTAGACATAAGGAAAATTTCAGAATGACCGCCATCAAAAGTGTTCCACATACTTACAATAGTTCCACCTCAACATCAAATATAAAACATGAAGTACCAACCGAGTCGTTGATGGCTTCAACTGACCTCCAGCTGTGGAACTCACCACAGTGCTAGAATCTTGTGGCCATGAGACCTCCAAATGGACCCACCTCTATGAGACAGACCCTGGCTTCGCCACCACCTACCAAATGTTGGGCGCAAACTCAATTGTCACTAATTTCCTTCTTCAGGATGGGTTGTTGTGCCATTTGGTCCATATATGGATTCCATCAAGCGAGTGAGAGAATTTTATTTAGGAATCCCACTACAGTCGGGTGGCAAGACACTTTGGCGTTGAGAAGACATTGACAGTACTGTAGAAACATTTCTATTGGTTGAAAATTTGACACAATGTGGGCAAGTATATCAGGTCCTGCACTACTTAGATTATTTCCAAACCAAACACTAAGAAACTTGTCTTGTACATCCCTCTGGCTACTCCTAACAAGCCATGGGAATCCATATCAATGGACTACATGTTAGGCCTTTCATCCACCAAGAGGGGAAATGACTATGTTTTTGTGGTTGTTGATCACTTTTCCAAGATGGAGATTCTGGCCTCCTGTAAGAAGAGCATCACAATAGAGGCCACTACCAAGCTCTTCTTTGAATGAGTATGGGTACATTTTGGAATCCCACAAACCATTGTCTCAGATCAAGACATTCAGTTCCTCAACACATTATGGTCAAGCCTATGGTCATTGTTGGAGACCAAGATCACCAAATTCACTACATTCCACTCCCAAACAGATGGCCAAACTAAGGTCGTCAATCGTATTATCATGCATATCATGCGCATGTACAATTCCAAGCACCCCCACACATGGGATAAGAGTCTTCCCTATGTTCAACATAGCTACAACCAAACCCTACGTAGCTCAACCAACCACAGCCCCTTTCAGGTGGGGTTGGGATTCCAACCATTGGGTCCCATGGATGTTGCACTACCCCTTGCGATCACCTTGTCAGACTCATCCCCTACTCCAACTAAAGCTGATAAAGCCACTCGATTCATTGAGTGGATCTAGTGTATCCGCTAACAGGTTCAGGATATTTTACAAAAATCTAATTCCAATTACATGTAGTACCATGATCAACATCAGGTGCCACATAATTTTCAGGTGGGAGATAAAGTTTTGTTGCAGTTGCAAAAAGAACGAATTACAGGGCCACATTGGAAGCTTCTCCCACTCTTTTTTGGACATTACACCATCACCAAGGGTGTGGGTGACAATGCTTTTGATCTCAACATTCCCCCTTTCCTTGGCTTGCACCCAGTGTTCAACGTGGCTCTCCTTCGACCATATTTCCCACCATTATTGGACACCTCAAAGATAGAAGAACAATTGGAACCAAAGGAGATCAAACCTGAATGCATGCATCCAATGATCAAATTTTGGACACATAGGTAAAGTGCACTCAACAACAAAGGATCCAACTTTATTGAGTTGTCAAAGCAAGGCAACTCTTGCACCAAGGAAAGTAGCTCACCAGGGGCCAAATTCAGCAGAAATTTACTCATATAATGGGGGAACTCAATGCAATGGAGACTGTTTCTTCCTAAGGGGGGAGGGTTGATCCATATGGATTTCAGTGGCCTCCCACCTATTCAAACTAGTTCATTTTGGCAGTTTTTTCCTAGTTTTTAGGTCCTTGACTTCCGGGGCCATTTTGAGGCCCTAAACGAGGTTTTTAGGGCTCTCCATAGTCAAATTGTAGAAGAAGTCAAATTCTGGTGGAAAAATGTGTATTCCTCGAATAGACCTTTCCAACGCGATATCGTGCACCTAAAACAAAGATCGTATGCAAAAGTTACGACCCCAAGAAGTTGATGTACTAACTTACCCCAATATGGCACACATGACTTTTGGCACTTCATCTCCTAGGGTTAGGTTTTTGGATGTATAGGCTTTTTGTATTCATGCTTATTGTCAAAAGACCTTCAGAGCCTCATGGTAATCATCTTCTTTCAAATGAGAGAAACTGTCACATCTCTTCTCAGAGATAAGCCGCCACCATTCCAACAAGATTATTTTCTATTGTATTTTACAGTTTCAACTTATTTCCTTATTGAATAGAATCTAGTTTTATTGTATCTTTGTTATTATGTGTTAAGCATATTTTAATAATAATCTGTATTCATTTTTTTTTCTCATAAAATATGGATCATGTCTTGAGCCTGATCCATTCCTTTTATGCCTATGCAACTTATTTAAGCTTTGCATAACTTGAGAATTTATTTGATTTTTATCTCTCATCAACTTCTCGTTGTCTACTTTGTAACTTTTCATTTCTTTCTTCAAGCTTCTCATAGTCTCTAATAATTTTTCTTGATCCTCTCTACGTTTGTTCCCATTTAATTCTAATTCTGCATCACCAACACTGATGTTCTGATCTTTGGCTTCTTTCTCATGACTAAAGGCCCCCTCTCCTTCTTCCATGTCCCAAATATGCATTCTTTTCTTGAAATGATCTATTATATATACCTTAACTCTACAAAATGTACAAGCAACCATTTTTTTAGAATTATGCATATTATGAAAATCTGTCAAATTATTCTACATGTCTTTTTCTTGTGTAATTAATGAAGAATTATATCATAGTTCTTCCAATTCTAATTATTCCAAGTTGTTCTTATTTGAACCAAATTTCCAATGACTATTCTCTTTCTCAATTTTGAGTCTTGATAAAAAAAA